>CM033028.1:22857464-23319903 GCA_019207045.1 Branchiostoma floridae x Branchiostoma belcheri | reverse complement strand
CATCCAAAGATATATACAAATCTGTCTGTAGCATCGAGTCTCTTAAAATCTGCTGTATTGGATTCGAGAAATGTGAATAGCTCATTACGTAAAATAGCGTATCTAGAACAATCCATTAAAAAGTGAAATTCATCTTCAATATGCTTTGGACAGAAAGGACAGAACCTTTGGTCAGGGGCTATATTGTAGTATCTGCCTGTTTCAATATTCAATTTATGGCTACTGATTCTTAACTGGGTTATCGCTTTTCGAATTTCAAAATTATTTATATCATAAAGGTATGTTTCTTGTTCATAACATTCTTTTGACTTGCTAAGAAAAGACAGTTTTGAATTGTTTTCAATAGAATTAAACCACTTTTGTATATATGTATCTTGTAGCCGGAGGCGTAGTTGGTTGACAATATAATCTATGTTATAAGCGTCAGGTTTCATCCATATGTGTCCAAAGCCATGGTAACAGAGAATGTCTTTAACATGGTTAATTCAGTCTTGATTATCAGTAAGTACAGTGTTGTATGCATCGCGAAGCAGGGAGTCCTCAGGTAAGTTTACCAAACGGTGCCAGTATTTAATGAGCTGAATTTTTGCAGATATCATAATAGGAAAAGTTCCTAACTCTCCTCGCACGCCGTCATTAGATGATTTTGAATGAACACCAAGTAGGAATTTTTGAAAACGTGTGTCAAGTATGTCAAATTCCGGTATATCTACAGGTAGGCGTGTGTTATCGGTTGAAAAACCATCCTTTTCTATATCAAGCCCAGACGCATGTCTTAAGAACATGTCCTTGTCTGGTCTTCTTTCAAAATTAATGATATAGGAATGGGTTAGATCAGTGCAAGTGCTCTTTCGAATCGACAGTGGAATATTATCGTCGATCTGAAGTTTCTTCAATAGGAAAGATAGAGTATTTTTTGGAGAAGATATAGGGATGTTTTTTGAGACAATAAGTTTCAGTGTTTTCGAGGTATGGTCAAAGCATGTTAACTCAGATCCATACATGAGGATAGGTTTTACAAATTTTTCGAAAAGATCTTTACCTAGCGCTATGGAAATATTTTCCGAAGATAAAAGTGTTTTTAATTTAAAGATAGCTCTCATAGCTTTGGTCTTTAGAAATTTTCTGGCTGTTTTAAATTTACCTGAGGACGTAAGAGGGATTCCAAGGTAAGTGTAACTGTCTGTAACTTCTATTTCACTATTATATATGAAGAATTCTTTTGACATTTTCTTTGTATTGCATTTAGAGAAGATAAGAACTTTTGTTTTAGATACATTAACCGTTAGTTTCCAATTATCACAATATGTTTGTAGAGTATTGATGCATTGTTGAAGTCCCTGCTTTGACAATGAAATCAGGGCAAGGTCGTCTGCCCAGGACAATGTCAAACATGTAACATTAACAAACTTACTTGGTGTCAATACCTACAAATATTATAGATATAACCAAGTTTTAACAAGATGATGTCAAGAAAGTGTATCACATTTACATGAAAAACTATAGTATGACATTTTTTACTACATGAAATAGATGGATCTATTATTGGATGTTTTCAGTTGTTTACATACTGAGTACCCACCTCAAGCTCTGTTTTCATGTTGGTCAAAGGTAGCACCATCAACATTTAATGAAAAACAAGGAAATCCAAAGTTATTGTGTGCTATTCATCATACTTGAATAGATGTATTTTAGCAATACCTGCTTAACTTCTTCACTTGAAAACAAAAGATATTAATATTGCTACATGACTTCACAAATTCCCACTACTTTTCAAACACGTGCCGATATTCAAATTGGACATATACATGATATGATTTGTATTTAGAATAGAGATGTACTGACTACTGTATACATAATCAATAGGCCATTACCAAATAATACACAGGTAATTGGTAATCCACGTATTTCTAATTACGGGGAATGTACATTGTGTTTGGATACTACTGTGTTAGTGCATCAAGCTTCTTTTCGGACATTTCTTTTTCCTGGTCGTTGTTTCTGTGGATGAGGATGGGACTAGGTGAGGTGAGGGTTTCTGTTTTGTTCCATCCCGTTTTCTTCGTCGCTCTCCATCGATTCGTCGCTCTCCATCGATTCGTCGCTCTCCATCGATTCGTCGCTGTCGTCCAATTTGTCTTTGACGCCGGCAAGATTTCGTTCATCTTGGACGGTCGCGAGTACGATATCTATAACATGCAAACATACATATCGCGGGCATGGAATCGTTTGAATGCTGACAAAAGCGTCTATTTAGGGCACATACATATGTAATTTTGTTTTATCATATCTTGTCTTATCTTACTTTACCTTATCATTTCATATTATTTTATTCGTGTATATTAAGCAGCCAACTCGCCCATATCAACAAATAAATAAAACACATAACACTATACCAGGAAAATCCTACCTAAAGCTTACTCATTGGTAATATTTCCTTTAAAGTTTACGCTATGCTTGCAGAATGTGCATTGGTAGTAGGCAACTAAATGGATCATGGATAGCATTTTCAGAACACAGTAGGCGTGGTACAAATGACGTTTAGCGTGAAAAGTGGCAGTACCGTTATTCGTGTATACTTGTGTTCCTGCAAACAGAAAATGGCAGTTTGGGTGAACTTTGGTATGCCAAACGTAATTTGGAAATTTGGGAGCAAAAAATGGGAGAAAAGTAGATCAAAAACAAAACTCACTTCACCTCTACTAACCTTAAAGCTTCTTTCTCTTTCGGTTGAGGCAGCCGCCTTCATCTTGTTGAAGATCATGCTACCTCTAGCAGAATCTACGAATTCGCTCTGGTGTAAGAGCCTCTGATGTGGCTGTTTGTGTTTAGTCCAGCCATCCACTTATTGTTATACGCTATGTACATTTCCTGACCTGCCACATCTGCCATCTGCATGTCCTGCAGTGCCCACCACACGTCAAAGATGTTTGGCCAGTACGGCTGTCTGTCCAGCCACAGCTGCAGAGTCTCCACAGTCATCTCCTTCAGCCTTCTCAGCTTGCACCTGTGCCGTATGTCGTCCAAGTCAGCCTCCGTGATCCCCAGACGACGGCCGAGTTCCCGCCATCTCCGTCCAACGTTAACGTGCTCACTCAGGACTGTTGCGATGATGGTCCGAATGATGGCCTTGAGAATAAGAGACAACAAAGAATATTTTCGGTATTACGTAGGTGTCCAATGCTTGGTTTACCAAAGTAAGACAATGGCTGGGATCAGAGGCAAGTCAACATG
The DNA here is from genome assembly GCA_019207045.1 of Branchiostoma floridae x Branchiostoma belcheri. NCBI lineage: Eukaryota > Metazoa > Chordata > Leptocardii > Amphioxiformes > Branchiostomatidae > Branchiostoma > Branchiostoma floridae x Branchiostoma belcheri. Next base: position 23,316,669 of record CM033028.1, on the reverse strand, counting down.
GATTGATTTACGTCTTGACATTCTCTGAATGTGACATGATATGACGACTCAAACTTGCACGACACAAAAGATGTTGGGCGTTTAGCAGTAGCATTGGACTTTAAAAAAGTACTATGTTGCATCATAAGTTTTTATCAGGTTCTCTAACATTCAAACGGAGCTATAGCTAAACATACCTGCTCATTTTGTTGTCTCGTTTTGATAGCGTCATGATGTGCAGAAAGCTCAGAAGGAAACTCGTAGTCGGCTTGCTAGGATTCAAGAAAAGGGAACGGTAATGTTTCCATCCACAGTGATGTCTACCAATCTACGACTTTACAGTTGGAAAATGTATTGAATTGTGTTCAATGCCATAAAGTCCATTCCAAGTCACCAAAGGGATTGTCATTGTCATCAGTTACATGTGCTTGTACAAAATTTTGTTTGTACATGTATATTTTGCCTTAGTCTAAGCGTTAGTGATACTTTGTAAAATGTGTCATTATCAGTTGGCTCACCACAAAAGAATCACCTGTGTCTAGCAGTAAAATCTAAAAATGTACATGTTTCCCACACATCTAAATGAATTAAAGTTTTCAGTTTCAAATTCTTGAAACACAAAAGCCATTTTTGAAAAATACAGAACTATTGTGTGTGCATCATTTTTGAAAATAATTATAAATGTAATTGAAAAACATGACGGTTACTTGTTTGACCACGCTGGTCAACGAAATGGTGTGGAACGTGTTTATTATTTCCATTTTGGCTCCAAAACGAAAGTAGCACAAAACAATGTTTGGATCATGCCATCGTATCAAGAAAGCCATTGAAAGTCAGTGCATGTACCGCAAAATAGGCCAACTGCAATATGTCGGTATGCCACATAGTAGTCCCATTCCTTTTTACCATGTATTACATTGAATAAAAATGACCACAAACTTTTCCCTCATCGCTGGACGTCCTCCTCTTGTCAGCACTCCACAGTGCGTAAGCGACAAGGAAATGACGATTATCCACAGCAATCGTATAGGGAGTCCGCTCTTTTGTTTCTCCAGTTTGTTTATTCTAAACAGCAAAATATAGATTGGAGTAACTATTTGTATGTACTATATCTGTATGTTTATGTATGCAGATATGTACTCAAATCTATACTTTTTTCATGGAATACAAAATTATGGGCATCGTTGCCTGTCATGTGGTTCCGTACAGTGCAATCAATGGTACACTAAATGCGCCTGGTCCTGAGCCTTGGACTTCGGGTCACATTTCCAAACCGGGGCCCGGCCGGGCAGCTTTCGGGGGCCAAAAGGAATGATCTAAAATGCATCAAAATACACAAAATGTCAAAATAAGATTCATGGGCATGATTTGTGTATATTTCTGGGTCTACTTTGTAATTTTTCGTTTCTTAAAACATGCCGGCCCGGCCCTTGTTTTGAAATGATACCTAAGCCGAAGAAAGGAGGCCTTTGTGTGCCCCGTCTTCGACAAGACGGCGCCATGAGAGTATCTGTATCTACCAAAAACGTACACGCTTTGCAACACTATACGGAATATCAAACAGTTAGCTAACAATGTTAAGTCAACATGTGATCGGGTGAAGTTCAATGTTTAATATATATACAATAGTTTCTGTGTTTTGTTTACAAAGTGTTTGGATCTAGCAATTCTGTTTTTTTGTACTTTGAAAACTGTAGTTGGTAGCTATGACAGACACAAATCACACATCTTAATTCTGACAACAACAACTGTTACAGAATCTGTTAAAAAATTAGAATGCCGGCGATTTGTCAACATTGCTCATGCATATCATGCATATAAAATAGCTATGTATGGAAGTCAGGTGTGTGATCAGTCATAAACTTATCATAATCAAAGCATCTCAAATACCTTGATGGTTACTGTGCACGCTGTTTCTGCTCCTGCACTGACAAGGAGGTTCACGGTGGCCATGTCGCCCGATTCAGCTGCGACATAAAGCGCAGTTACAGCGTTTCTCTTCGCTCTTGAATCCTCCATCTATTTCAGAGAACAATAATGGTACTGGGTGTCGTTACAACAATTTGGCGCTGTCTTTCCTGATGAACACAATCAATATAGGACATTGATTAACGAAAGCTTAGAAACTGCAAATAGAATAGTTGTGGTATCTTTTTCAATGACAATGAAGTTTATGTTATATTCATGTCCCATTTTCAAGAATAGGCACCATAACGTTGCGATGACTGTTGTAAAAAGAATTAAAGGGACAAAACATGGTATCAGAGCCAACAAGGCATTCATTCCTGTATTTAAGTCATGTACTGGTGTGGTAAAAGTGACACTAGTGTGGTAGATAGACATCACCACCAAGTTGGTAACCACACTCATAGATTCCATATTGGTGTCACTGTTACAAATATCCAATAAGTTTCATTTCTGCAACTACAGTCCTGGGTACCTCGCAAGTGTCACTTCTACAAGTACAAGTATTAGGCTACAACACAATATATTTGCTCATTTTGGTACTTTATCGTCATGTGGACAATCCCTACAGAAGAAAAAAAAATCTTGTTTTTTTTCTGAAACCAGGCGAAAATTAATACGCGCGCTGATTCATCCATAAAATTCACTTGCTGTGGCCTAATGGCAATGTACATAATATAATTTACATGCTTCTTCGTAAAACATGAGTAGACGAACATTTGAATATTTTCAATGCATCGTGGTTATATGATGACATAAGCCTTCCTTCCTTAGGTGTACTTATTTCTGATCTACATGTGTATCATTATCAAATGTATTACGCATATGCTTGTACCGTGAGCACTCTACGACAAAGTGTACTTCGTGTTCCATATACACGTAGTTCGTATCACAAAATATACATAGTCTTAAGACGTAACACCTTTCAGACATTTACCAGTGATTTTTGGTTTATGGCAGCACCTTTACTGGAGACGAGAAGAATGGAGGCGACTTCAAAGTTGCTATTGGCGGTGGCTAGATGTAAGGCTGTGAAACCCTCATAAGTCATGTCATCTGCAGTACCCTGTGTAAACAATTTCGTTTAAAGACAGCAGCATCTTTGCACAAATGACGTGATATACTACGATACACCCAAAATCTATTTTCCCCTTCACTTTTAATTCCATGCCTATTTTGGGCCAACATGAAGCAGGTCGTCCGTGAATAGGCTGATATGTCACTGAATAAATAGACAGTACAATGTGAACCAGTCAGAATTGCCCTGAAGAAGATGACAGGCCGTCACATTTTATCACAGGGACGTTCTATTTATCTATTTGTTTATGAGTTAACAATGTTAAATGTGATCTAGTTTTGTTCAGCATCTTACTTGAATAGCATTGTCCACTTCTGCTCCAGCCTTCAGCAGCTGCTGCACAACTTCCACGTGTCCCTGATTGGCTGCTATAAACAATGGTGTCCATCCGTTCTGTGTGGGATCGGGAGTGAATGTATATGTGACTTGAATAGATTTCAAGATTCAATTTGTAGAGAGCAATATGATACATACATTTTTTGCAATAGAAGCCTAAATCATATTAGAACTACTTTACAGCATACAGTGATTTATTTCATTGGCTTCTTTCCCTTACCTTAATAGCCTTTTCTACGTCTGCTGAAGCCTTCAGCAGCTGCTGCACTATGTCCACATGTCCCTCCTGGGCTGCTATGTACAGAGGTGTGGCACCGTACTGTAGAGAGTAGACGTTCATGTGTTGTGTACTCCATTAGTATCATGCACTCTTGCTTTAAACTGTACATGCAATTAGACTTCGGCTATGATTTTGTAAATAGATTATGAATAAACACAAACGTATCTTTCAGGTGCTAGGTATCAAAGCAAGCTCTGTTTGTTGCTAGGGAACAAAGTCTGTACCACGTTGCAGACAAAAACAATTAATGTGATGTTACTCGTCCAACTGTCGTACCTGCTTAGTCTTATTCACGTCTGCTCCAGCCTTCAGCAGCTGCTGCACAACTTCCACATGTCCCTTCTGGGCTGCTATGTACAGTGGAGTGGCTTCGTCCTGTGATGAGGGAAGCACATTTTGGATGCCGGCCTATCCTAAAAGCGCTTCTATCCTAGAATTATAGGGGGGGGGGGACACTATTTTGCAAAAATGCAGTTTTTGATGAAATACGCCCCTGGAAATATGGAGACGGTCCATCTGAATATGAAAATGTAAAAATTGTGAAAATCTTTGGTTGCTAACCCCCCTGTACATGTCCCCTGAAGTTTTTAAGTTGATAATGTACTGAACTAGTATAACGCTATACTACCAAACATGCTTAATGCCTTAGAAATTGTACTTTGGTATCCTTGGCAGAATATTTCACTTCAGGAGAGATCATTGTGGATATCTGAACCTCCAAATGTATTTCCCATGCAAATATGGACTATTCCAAGTCACCCCCATGGCAAAAATGGACTGATCCAAACTTAAAATTGGACGAAACGGGCTACAGGTATATCATAGAATGGGCAAAACCAGTGGTCACATAGAATTCTCTGACTTAGATTCTCTTCTTTGTGATTGCTCTACAAATTTTGAAATCATGTACTGTAACTAGGGGTGTGTACCAGTACGTACGGTGTACCGGTACAAAACAGTTTTTCTTTTATTGGACCGGTATCGGTCCGGAAAAACGTACCTGAAAAAAAAATTCGGTGGACAGGTTGTTGGACCTATTGGATAATGAACAGATTATATGACCAGGCATTGACATGTTTTGAGGCTTACCTGTACGTCGAAGAAAATAACAAGAGTGAAGTATAGTATAGTATAGTCTGTAGTCATTTCTACCAATTTTTACACTCAATCGCACAGAGGCAGTTAGCCTTGTAGGATTTTAAAACGCCAGTGGTACACAAATACTCTGCAAAACAGATTTCTTTGTAGCGAAATGGACCATTGTTTTGAGTATCACAAGTTTTCACATACTGAATCAGGTCCAGGTTCAGGTCCGGACCTCTGGACCTGAACCGGACCTGCATGAACCTGAATTTTCTGTACCGTTACACACCTCTATTAGGCACCCCTGTAGTTACATGTAACTTATGTTTTATCCTATCAAGAAATAAATACTTATGCATGTAGGTCGGGGGAAAGTTGTGTTCCAACTGAAAAATTTTAGGTTGCGCACTGCGCTACCTGGATTTAAAAATACGACTTACGCTGCGCCAACCGAAATGCATTTTCAAGTGTGCAAGTGGGTATTTCAAGCACCGTTGCCGCAGGTAAAGGATGCAGCCTTTGGATTTATCCCTAAGGAGAGGTTTCAAAGGACAAGGAAAGAATAGGTCTGTAGTTCCATTGTCCAAGTGGTAACCACAATTACCAATCTGAAGTTACAAGGGTACTGAAAAAGAGAAGAGAGCCTGGATTGTGTAGACAGTACAGTAGAGAAGTCAGGAAAGGAGGCAGGATACCAGAGATTCTGATAGATTGGGAGAGAAATGAAGAGGAGTTTGAGGAGCAAGGGCTCGATGAGAAAGAGATTGCAAACATTGCTGTTGATTGGAAGAGAGACAAAGACTTACAAACCCTGAAAACCCAAGATGGATCTTTCATATCAGCAGCAGAAGTTGATATGTAAGTGTAAATCTGGCCCAATTCAAGAACACAGCCCTGTCACTACCGATAACCACAAAAAACTCAATCTGCGGTCAACCTAAAATTCTACTTGAACAATGTTACACGCCATTGACACCATCAATGAGTGTAAATTTGACTATGGTCCTTTTGATTCTGTTGTAAATAGATGTACCAATATAACATTGTTGAAATTCAGTATCGCAGGCATCTTGCTTACAATGAGAGATATCAGGGCTCGAAAAACTACCTGCTTATGCAGGTTAGTGCGGGTAAAATTGGAGCTGTGTAGCTATTTCTGGTGTCTACCTGGACCTAACCTGCACTGGTCCATGTACTGGGTATATACAGGTTAGTGCAGGTAAAATTGGAGCTGTGCAGGTATTTTTTATGTCTACCTGGCCAAGGCCAGGGCTTTTAATCACCACATGTAGTGTTGAATCATCTGCGAATAGGTGAAGGTCATTGACTAATTGTTGTTCAAGGTCATCAATAAAGATCAGGAACAGAAGGGGTCCCAAGATACTCCCCTGGGGGACTCCAGCACTTATTGGAATTGATGAGGAGGTAAAACCATCCAGTACTACTGATTGGCATCTTTCGGCTAGGAAGGATGAGATCCAACCATACAGATCACCGTGGATACCAAAGGAGATCAGCTTAGACAGTAGACCGCGGTGCCAAACACGATCAAACGCTTTCTTAATATCCAGGGCAATGACTCGAATTTCTCTCTGAGTGTCAAGACCATTGTTCCACCACTGAGTAATATATGAAAGCATGTTAATTGTCGATCTCTTCTCTCGAAATCCATACTGGTGTCTATCAAGATATTTACGGATGTGGTCGCAAATAATGCTTTCCATAACTTTGGATATTATCGGCAATAAAGATATAGTTGGAAGGCTCTTTCTTGTTTCCCTTTTTAGGAACAGCTATCACCTGGGCAGCTTTCCAGTCAGAGGGAACTGTCTGTGAGTCAAGAGAGATCTGGAATAGTTTGGCTAGAACAGGGGCAAGTTCAGGGCCGCACTTCTTGAGTACCTTTGCCGATATTCCATCTGGCCCATTGGCCTTGGTGGTGTCTAAGTTACGTAGTTTCCGAAGAACTGTTTTGGGCCAGAATTTCAGAGATGAAATGGTTTCATCTGTTTTGGGTGGCAGGACTGGGGGGCTCTTCCCTGCATCGTTGAGATGTGCATTTGCAGCGAAAGTCTTGTTCAGCAACTCAGCCTTATATTTCGCCTTACTGTAAGTTTTGCCTTCACTGACTAATGGAGGGACAGAAGACGTTTTATTGCTGACAGTCACTGATTTGACAAGCTTCCACCATTGCTTATTGTCTGCATGCTTGAGGTTCTGTTGTAAGTGCAGAGAAAACTGCGCACGAGCACGGCGCACAACTCGTTGGCACTCTGCCTTTGACTTAATATACAAAGTCCAGAAGTCCATCGTTCGGTTGTTTTGCCATCTTTTGAATGCGGGTTGTTTCTGTTTAACAGCTAGTTTGCAATCTTCATTAAACCATGGTTTGTCAGAAAAGCGATGTTTGGTCATTTTGGAAGGGATGAACATGTCCATTGTATCGTTAATCACATCTCTCACACAGGTCCATGCTGCATCAGCACTTTTGCCTTTTAGGAGAGAGGACCAGTTTGTGTCAGCCAAATAGGAGCGCTTTCTGTCCCAGTCGGCTTTGTCATAGTACCAAGTTTTGCGTCTCCCAGGTTTGCTCTGGGTTGGAAGTTTGTAGTTTGCCACAGAAGTTACTACGCAATGGTCAGAGGACCCAAGAGGCGCACTGAAGGTTACAGCATGGTTGTCCGGAGAGGTAGTAAGAAAAAGGTCCAGTTTGGAGCACTTGCCGTCAGTACCAAGCCTAGTAGGTTCATCGACGAGTTGTTGGAGATTGTTCAGAATAGCAAATTCATATGCACATTCTCCATGTACGTCAGTCTTGTCACTGCCTAACCAGTCTTCATGGTGAGAGTTTAAGTCCCCAAAGACAATAATCTCTTTCATTCTTTTATTCTTTTACTGGGCTCGAAACGAGATTGAAATAAACAGATTATTTCAAACAATTGCCACAGTTTACCTAGGTTTTGCCATTAGAGTATCGAAAAAAAATCATTAAGCAGAGCGTGTGCCAGATTATTCTCCACTTCAAAGAATAAGTCAAACCCAACAATAGTAAACATAGTACCTTAGTGTTTACTTTCAGTTACTCCATTGGTGTTATGTACTCTAACTTTGAAACTGTTTATACGATTAGCCTTCGTGCATGATTTTGCTTGATAAATTAACTACGAGCATGAACTATCAGGTACTATGCCTCAAATAGAGATTTACTTGTTGCAAGGAACAAAATCTGTACCATGTGCCAGATTACAATGATAAGTGTGATGTTACTGGTTCAACTATTTTACCTGTCCAGCCTTGTCCACTTCTGCTCCAGCCTTCAGCAGCTGCTGCACAATTTCCACATGTCCCTCCTGGGCTGCTGCGCATAGTGGTGTGAATCCATCCTGTGTGGAATCAGGAGTAAAATAAGATGAAAATAGATAATAATTGTGTAGCATCGACACAGCGACCAGGTACCAACTTCTACTCTGGAGCAACAGAATCGTTTTTACAAAATACATAGCATAAATAAATCGGTGAATATAATCCTTAGTCAGCTTTAGTCAGCTATAGGATGTAGATGACTGGAGTGTCAGTGTAAGATTTTAAAAGACTATATATTTTACCTTTTGAGCCTTGTTCACGTCTGCTACAGCCTTTAGCATCTGCTGCACAACTTCCACATGTCCGTAAAAGGCTGCTACCCACAGTGGTGTGACTCCGTTCTGAGAATGATTTCATGTGAATGTGATGTGAAAATGAATTATGCCTCCTTCCAACAAAGCGATCCGTATCAACTTTCAGTTGGGCAACAACAATCTTTCATACAACATATATAACACATAGATAAATCGGTAATAGAAGCCTATTATAAGTCAGTCTCTTCACATTTTTCATACAACGCACACGAGTGTCTAGCTAGGGCTGATTCCTCGCACCTTTTTAGCCTTGTCCACTTCTGCTCTAGCCTCCAGCAGCTGCTCCACAACTTCCACATGTCCCTTCTCGGCTGCTACCCATAGTGGTGTGAGTCCGTTCTGTAATTAGGCAGCAGAAGTTCGTGTGAATTAACATGAACGGATCTATCTGGTGTGATGTCTTAAATGGCTCTCTATCAATTGCAAGGGAACAAAATCTGTACAACGTCCCAGATTACCGTAATGATAAATGTGGTGTTACCGGTATATCAGCCTTGTTCACGTCCGCTCCAGCTTTCAGCAGCTGCTGTACAACTTCAGGGTGCCCCTCTCTGGCTGCTACAAACAGCGATGAGCGACCATCCTATGAGCAAGTACAATTATGCTTAATTTGGCCAAGTTGCTTATCAATTGCAAAGCATACTTGGAAAAGATGACCATCAAGACCTGCCCACATACCAAATATCAACACATTCCATCCAGGCTTTCTGAAGTTATGGTGTCCATCCACAAACATACATACATACACACGTACACACACACACACACACACACACACACACACACATACACACACAACAAACACACACGCTACCGATAACCTTCAAATGCTACTAAAACGTAGCCTTCTAGGCGAAGCTAGTAATTGTGATGTTACATGTAACCCTTCATCCATGCTACCTCATCAGTCTGGTTCACTTCTGCTCCGGCGTTTAGTAATCGTTTCACGTCTTCCACGTGTCCATCCCGAGCTGCGTCGATTAGTGAGCCTGGGGTGGCTATATCCTGCCGAACAAGAGAAATTTGATTTGTGAACTAACAATACCATATTTGTAGTACTCATGATCAATGACACCTGTCACTTTCAGGTGGAAGGAAACTATTACAGAATGCAGAGTACGTGAGATGCTCTGTTATTGAGCGTTTCGTGGTCGGAAAAACAAATCACCTCCGCCATGTTGGACAGGTAGACTTTGTCCACCTATTAAATTCCTTTCGGGAAACAAAATCATTTAATGAACAAATCAAAGAACCAACACAAGAAGGCTTTCCAATGAGAAAATCGCTCTTCTTTACCCTCAAACTAGAGGTTCTGCAGAAAATGTAGACGTTTATTGTGACGTCTGTGTCTAGTTTTGTATAAGCCCTGGGCTCACAGTGCAAAGTACAAAAATGTTGACTTACCTCGGCGTTTTGTGCCCCTGCTGACATGCTGGCGCAACTCAAAAGAAGTCAATCAGTGCGCCTAAAAAATCACTTAAATAGTTAGTCCACCCTTTTGAGATTCGTAGAACGATCCACATCGTTGTAATAACTTGTCTGGTTGCTCAAATACACAGTAAACTACGGCATAAATGTCAATCTACAAGTTTTGGGCCTTCTCTGCTGAACTGAGTCACATGCTACACATGTTATCTTTAACCAATAGGAACTTGACAACGAATTATGCTGACCAACCACCACGGTTTTGGGCTTTACTTTTTTGTCAGATGCTTAACATAAGTATAACAGCTTTTAAGTACGTGACAACCATCGATTGGTTTCTTCAAAATGTTTGTTTCGTAGACAAAAATATCTGAATACCTCAACGATGAAAACTCATAAAACGGCGTTGTTCCAACGTTAATGACGCTTTTATATCGCTTTAAATCATCTGCCATTTGAAACAGTGACCATAATCTCTATTTGAATTACTCCTCACTATATGCATAATATCACTATCTTATACACTACAGAAGGAATTCCAGTAGAGGTGTGTAGTGTTTTGCATAGATCCTCGTCCAACTGGAAACTTATTGCCCCGCCGTTATATTGATTTTAATGTGTAACCTAGTTGTATGAACATTTGAGGCAGGCAGTTAAGTCTTACAATTAAGCCTACATGATAAGACCTACAGTTTGCTGATCACAGAAGTTCCCTTCAATGCAATTTCCCGACATGAGTCACATTGGGAGTTGCAATAATACTTCAAGATGAAAAGTGGTAATTGCTCAGTTGACGGCCCAGAATAAGTAATGCTGGTAATGTTACATCATGTTTAATACATCATGGGCTGACATGAAACGCAGACAACAGTTAAACAAATACAGTACAAATATGTTACACGTTAGAGGAGCGACAAAAATTAGATTCCGTTGCAGCTTCGGAACGGGGTCGGATTTTTTGGGGGGTGGCGTTGGTACGCGATTTTCAGCGTTGGCTATGTTCTCTTGTGCCGGGAAAGGGAGTTTGCCGAGGAAGGGAGTTTGCTATGGAAGGGAGTTTGCCGAGATAGCGAGTTTCCCCCGTCTTCGGCCAACGTTGAAAATCGCGGACCAACGCCCCCCCCCCCCCCCCCAAAAAAAACCAGCCCCGTTCCGAAGACTGCAACGGAGTCTAGACAAAAATGACACACTGCCGTAAAATGTTACACGAGTTAACTGCCAAACTGGTTGAACTTTGCTTCCAAGTGTTACAATGGAGCAAACAGTGTCAGAAATGGAGATAAATATGAGCACTGCGGTGCTAGCCCCGCCATTTGAAGAACAGCCATTAAGATAAGGCATTTAAATCAGTCTGGGTCAGAGGGCACATGTAATTCAGTGTACTCAGTGTAGTAAACATCCCGGCAGCGCGTGCAACAAGGTCGCATAAGGTCACAAACCAGGGACACTGACTGACAGTAGCTAGTGTTATAAAAATAGACGCATATTCTTTTGAAATAAAGACTGAACTATAATGCAAAATTCAGAGCAATTATGCAATGGCTTGGAAAGACCAAAAATGACGCCAAGAAGAAAAATTATTTGCTACATTTGTATGGCATTTTTATGTACATTTCCGGTGATTTATAATGAATACTTCAAAAGTATAATAGATGTGACCCGCGCACAAAGTGTCATGGACGTTATCTGTAGCGCATTTGTTACCATCTTAGCCTTCCAGCCATTCTGCGATGTTTGTGCACATTACATGTACCATCATAATTTTTCCAATGATAATAACATAATTGCCTAATCGCCCAACTTTTAGATGTTTTGAATATAGAAAAGCTGGGAGTCCTCTAATTCCAGACAGCGCAAGTGGGCATTCATCACAGCTTTTAAAGAGTTTGACGCCGAAGTGATAAAAGTAAGAACAGCAAATTATCCAAAGTTGCAGTAACAGCAAACTGAAAACAAACAATGACATATTTTCCCATTACCTTTTATTGCGCTAAAAGCCACTGTTACAATGAGGTTAAGCTTTATATGAAAACTTAAAAACTAGACAACAAAATTCACACCTATTTAGTTTTGGATGAAAACTTAAAATTACAAAATTCAACCATACAAATCGGGTATGAAATTATTATTGTGAACACAAAGTTAACGCCAAAAATGTACAATCAATACTTGGTATCGATTCTGAAACCATAAATGATATTCCAGATGGGAATTTCCAAATAGTAACAGCTATTTACATTCTTTGCATGCTTCACGTTGACTTTCAGGATACCTCTCAATATCCAGTTTTATTAATCGTAATAATTGTTTCGTAGCTGATACATACAGTTTTTTATATTCAAAAGAAAATTTATACAACTAATCATAGATATTCGTTAGTCACAAAGAGTATATATACCTATTGATATGATAATAGAACTTTCCTGTCACAGACTTACACAGGATTAATTCTTCCATTAAAATCAGCTATCAATTTAGACATTTTGAGTAAGCTTGATAAAGAGACAAACTTTCATCGCATTACTAAACATAATAGCAAACAGTTGTGATTTCAATACAAAAGTAATTTTTCCTCTGCAATTTTACACCTTACATCATATTCTTCCTATTTGGTTGAATGGATAATTTGTGACCCATTGCGTCACATGTTGGACATTTTTGTACACACGTTGGTACTTTCACGTCGATAACTTCTTGTTGGACACTGGAACGATTGTTGAGCAGGGAAATACTACCCAGTCTGTAACTAATAATGATACATGCTTGTCAATTTGGGACACTCGCTAACTGGGAGAGCGCCCTCCCTCTTTTTTAAAAGCAATAGCAAACAGCATTTGATATTCTTATGTCACATCACATCAAAAGACATCATCAGCGATGCCAGATGTGAAATGCTAGTATATTGTTTAATTTGTATCAACCAAGCTAATATTATAACTACATGCATTATGAATGTATTATGTTGTTTAGTCAGCATAATGACAGCTTTGAAGTCTCATTGCCCAGAAAAGAATGCCTCAATAGGAAAGGTTGTATAATGGTGTGTCAATGTGTCCTATAGACTCCCTATTTCCGTAACCACACTGTATACATAGTTTATCCTACGGTGAGCTGGCTAAGCTCGGTCTTTTCTTCAACCAGACAAATCAAACAGATTTATATTACATGCATAACTGTTATCAATGTATTACCCTTCTTCTTGTCAGCATAATGATAGCTTTGTCACATTGCCCAGAAAGAATGCCTCAATAGGAAACGTTATATAATATAGTGTCCTATAGACTCCCTCTTTCCGTAGTCATATATATATACATAGTTTACCCTACTGTGAACTGGCTAAGCTTGCTGTCTTCTTCACTTTGGATTTGATGTCACTTGCCAACTTGGCAACATCCACAGTACCATCTGTACAGTCCAGGTACGTCAGGTGAGCTAACTCATCAGGAATCTCACACTCAGACTTCAACATGGGCAGCACACAGTACTTGTCGATATATCTTGTTTGATTCGTATCAGCCAGACCAATATTGTAACTATTACCAAACGCTGTTTTGTCAGCATAATAAAAGCCTTGAAGTCTTATCACCCAGAAAGAATGAGTCAACAGTAAAGGTTTTCTAATATAGAGCTCTACAGTCTCCATATTTCTGTACTTATTTATGTACATGGTTTCCCCTACTGTGAACTTACTAAGCTTGCCCTCTTCTTCACTTTGGATTTGATGTCACTTGCCAACTTGGCAACATCAACAGTACCATCTGTACAGTCCAGGTACGTCAGGTGAGCTAACTCATCAGGAATCTCACACTCTGACTTCAACATGGGCAGCACACAGTACTTGTCACTACTCAGTTCTTTGTCTATGGCTGCCTTTAGCTCAACCTTACACCAGTCACTGGACAGAAAGTTCTGGGAGAGAACTATGAGGATCTTCCTACTGTTAGCTACTGCCCAGTCGATGTTGTGTGAGATCGGCACGCCGCTCTTGAAGTCCCTGTGGTGGACACAGATCTTCAGGTTGTGGGGTGGAGACTCGAGCTCCTGAACCCACTCGTTCACCCAGGAGAAGTCACGCTGGTTGGCAGACACGAAGGCGTCGAACCGAAACTTCCTCAGCCAACGAAACACTGTGATGACCAGAAATGCAGAATTCTCAGTTCCTTATAGGGCCTTCACACTGAAACCGAACTAGCAGGAATAAAGCAGAACCAGTCGGAATGAAGTATTTGCAAAATTCATGCCACATTCGGGGCCTTTCGGGTGGGAATTCCAAATAGACCTTATATCCCCTTCACGCGAGAAGAAATGAGCCCAAATGCCGTCAGAATGAAAATTCTTTTCTATTCCTGTGAATTTGTGTGTATTCTAGACATTCTCACTGCATTTCAGATATCCTTTTGGCCACATTCTGGCAGGATTCCAAGTGGCTTGCCGTTTCGGTTCTCCATCGAATGAGATAAGAATGTTTCGAATAATGTTGAAATGACGCACAATGCGGTCATACTGCAGTTAGAATAGTTAGAATATTTTTGAGAAACATTTTGTTGTGAATTCGTAGTTATCATACAGCCAATGCCCACTTGTTTATCACTCTATGACAAAATTCTGCAGTGAAACTAATAAAAATCCGCCTAAAAGGACCAAACAAACCTGGTGACGAGATGAACAGTTGCAGGAATCTTTGGAAGAAGGACTTGGTAACTGTTTCGGTCACAGCGCTGGCTCCAACCTGCAAATGGCAAAGGCGGTTACCGTTACAAAACATCATAGCTGTTGTTCTGTAAATTTATCTGTAAATATATACAAAGAGCACTGAAGCTTGATAATGACATGACTAAAGTTACCAAATGAATGTAGAATATGTCAGCTTTTTGGAAGATAAGTTTGATGGGAACCAGATGGCAAGAGGCCGGAAATCTCACAACCTTTGAAGACGTCATGACGTTTTGTTTATTTTGCCTCTGCGTGTCATCAGCAAAACAGTTGACTTAAGAGTATAACACTGATAACTTTCAACAACTATAAGTGCTTGTTTTACCAATAACGACTGTCGTCAACAGCCTAATACCAACAAACATCTTGGGCAGAAAACACATATTTACGTTTTTCTTTCCCTTATTCTCTTCTTCCTTCTCTGCTACGTCTTCAACGTTTTCTTCGTCGTCTTTCTCCACAACATCATCTGTCACGTTGGCAAGTGTACGCTCAACCATCAGTTTCTCCAAAACTAGATCTGCATAATACGATGTTTGAAAGTGGTTTTATAAAATCTATGAGCTATCACTTGATGACAGTCGATATCAACTTGAAGAGAAGAATAGTATACTCTAACTGACCTGCCATCTCTGTCATCTGCATGTCCTGTAGTGCCCACCACACGTCAAAGATGTTTGGCCAGTACGGTTGTCTGTCCAGCCACAGCAGCAGACTCTCCACAGTCATCTCCTTCAGCCCTCCCAGGTTGATGTTGCACCTGTACTGAATGTCGTCCAACTCGACATCTTTGATGCCCAGACGGCGGCCGAGCTCCCGCCATCTCCGTCCAACTTGCTCACTCAGGACTGTTGTGATGATGGTTCGAATGATGGTCTTGGAAATAAATAATAGAAAAACTTTTGACAAAAGATGCGGAAAAGATAAGGAAATAAAGTATTTAAGAGTGAAGCATCAGTAAAAGACACAAATGTATCAAGAACTAGTAAGGTAAATGTAGCATGATAATTTTGTGTATATATTCTATTGACAGTTGTCTCTTGGTACATAGTTTGCAAAACATGTAACATAGTAACGACTAACTATCAAACGTCAAACGTCCCTTTCGATTAACTTTGGGTATGTTGTCCTTGATCCTGCTCCTATGATTACACAACTATCAAAAAATAACACAGCTATTGATATCGCACTTCACCCGCCCTTGTGGTGGTATAGGAACGTAGACGTCACTCACACAAAGTGGAAAAAGGTTCACGCACAAGAATTCACTGACCGTCTTGATCCCGATATTAAACTCACTTTTTAGGGAAGAAAAGGATAAGTTAAAAAGTTAAAGTCCTTCCCACGCCTGATGGCGCATAGGGCGGCGCCCATCTCCGTTTCAGTAGCCCTTGGGCCACACAACGAAATCACTACAGCAGGGGGCTAGTCCACTGGTAGTGGTGTGTTTTTAACATCCATACTCTTTCCCGAATGCTGAGTGCTAAGCAGAGAAAGCAGCATGTACCATTTTTAAAGTCTTTGGTATGACTCGGCCGGGGATCGAACTCACGACCTACCGAATGCAAGGCGAACACTAGGCCATTGCACCGGTGATATGGAAAAAGATAACTCCCTACCATTTCTAGACACCGTGACAGTGATCAAAGAGGACAGTTCTCTGGACATTGACATTTATCGCAAACCAACTCACACAGATCAGTATTTGAACTTTGAGTCTAATCACCCTTTGGAGCACAAACTTAGTCAGAACACTTTTATCCCATAGCAATACTATAATCACAGACCCTGTAAACAGACACAAAGAAACAGTACACGTAACACAAGCACCTAAGCAGTGTGGGTACCC
Source organism: Branchiostoma floridae x Branchiostoma belcheri (assembly GCA_019207045.1). Classification (NCBI taxonomy): domain Eukaryota; kingdom Metazoa; phylum Chordata; class Leptocardii; order Amphioxiformes; family Branchiostomatidae; genus Branchiostoma; species Branchiostoma floridae x Branchiostoma belcheri. Next base: position 23,300,284 of record CM033028.1, on the reverse strand, counting down.
GTCTTGGGCTATAAAGCCGCTGTACCTAAATTCACTGTTCCCCGTGACCACAACCCGAACCTTGCCACACGACAGAACAACAGAGGATTGGTTATCCTGCCCTACGTGATGGGCGTTTCGTAAGGCCTCCGTAGGATTTTCATGAGCCACAACATACAAACCTGTTTTAGACCAACACCAACCTTACGACAGTCACTGGTGGCAAAAGACAAAAAAAGAAGGAGGATAAGTGTGGCGTAATATACTACATCCCGTGTCTAGGGCAGAAATACTATGGATCCCTGCCAAGAGTTATACATTGGTGAAACCGAGCGCTCGCTAAAGATACTAGGTTTTTGGAGCACAGGACAAAGGACAAATACTAAAGTTGAATACTCAACCGGATTACTTCGCGAGGGGGTAAAGGGGGCCATCAACATAAGAGCACACCAGCCGACACTAAACAGAGACGGGGGCCGATACCGCCAGGCATCTACGATTCTTTACTCGAGTCACATGTCCCTAGGTCACGTGCTCAGAGTAATTGAATCATCACTCCTGACGAAGGTCACGGATGTGCGACACCGAAAATTCGAGGTGATCAATTGCTTGTGTGAAAATCTTCAATATCGATGATACCAACAAAGATGAACTTTCATGCTAATTAGACATTTATTGTGGTGATCTAACCCTTAGAAAGATGTTATGTCAGGCTCGAATGCATTGAACATTGTGGTGGGACCACGTGCACATACCTCCTCTGTTCGCTGCCTTGCTTGTATGGTGTCCCGGTGTGCTGAAAGTTCCGTAGGTAACTCGTGCCCTGACTCCTGCGGCATAGATAAGACAGTCACTATTTTCAGTTCCAAGATGATGATTTTGTACCCTAGCTAGAGAGGCCGACATTTGCTTGAGAGCAAATACAGCATATTTCAGCCATCTCCCTCCCGATGCAACAATAGACTGTTCCCAAATCACCCGCATGTGGGAAAATGGAACACTTCTGCTTAAAATGACTTTTAACTACTAATCACTCATAAGCCCAAAAATGAATCTTAAAAAAATCCCCCATGCAAGAACGGGCTCTTCCAGTGCACCTACTGTCAGTCAGTCAGTCATACCATACGGTGTATTACAGCACCGTTGGGGTAATACCGCCCCTTATGTCGAGGTGGCATACCCTTTCTTCTAGCTGAGTCCATGTAAAAAGGTAAAATAGACCAGTCCAAAAACACTTCCGCTAATAAGCAATGGAATTTTGAATCATCACCCGTCCAAAACTAAATGTTACAGTCTCTAAACATTGTTGTTATTCGTTGCTCAGGTCCATCTTTTGATTTCAATAGAGTGACGTTACACTCCCTGACAAATAAATCAGATCACTTGTTGTTGTTTTTTTTACTACTTTTTTGTTCAAATTCAACGATAGTATGGATTCTGTACCATGATATAAAAGGAAGTTTTTCACTTAATGATAACATTGGTACAGATATGTAAAATCAACGCTAGTATGTGTAAGACGTTGTCATCTTGATTTTTTGGGGTTTATGCACGATGGTAAAATTTGGCCCCCAAATTTCCAGACTTCTATGTAGGGATTTAGAACACGAATCAGGTTCCATCTGCCGAGATCGAACAGAACGCTGACGTGATCGAACAGAATGGGTGTTCTATTGGAGGTCAACCCCGGTCATTCGCAGGTTGTTACAGTAAACAAGCAGAAAACACCCTTGTTTTCCCGGGTGCCGTGCGTCAGAAGAAAAACTAACATTTTCGCAAATATAAACCATTATCTGGCCAGCCTGGTTTTGCTGCCGCTTAGTTTGGAACATGTGACATCCAACAAACCTGCTGGCGTCATTATTGGTGACCTTGAATGTTACAACAATTGTTTACGGCGGTATCAATTGCTCCATGTCCCTATCAGTGCGACTCGACATACGACCAAACATGGTATTCAAATCGCTTACAAAACGCGTGCAAATCAACTCTTTCAGGACTTAAATTGTCGACAACTAATATTTCCAGGTTTGTGTCTTAGGGATTTTTGGAATATGGAGGCAATTTTTAATTACGAGGCTTTGAGTGTGAAAAACATGATTTTTCGACCTTATCTTGGCTATAAAAATAGTTCTAAGTAGAAGTTGAAAAATCCCTAAGACAGAAAGTTTGATTTTACAATCATTACTCATATGATATAAAAGATTTGGATTTTCAGTCAAATTTAGGACCGATCTAAATATGGTATTTGTTTTTTTGTCCACCAAACACCCTTTCTAAACCAACCAACTAGGCACATTTCAGAAAACAATGAGACAAAACTGTGCAGCACACGTAAACGGTACGATTTGACGTGTACACACTGCCAGTTTTCATTTAATCTCGACGAGACACGTGCGAGGGGTTGCTTTTCTAACTATCACGATCTTGTAGAAGATGTTTCAGTCACCGTTGGCCCTCCGCGGGGACCGCGCGGGAGTTCCGGTAACCCGATACTCCACGTTCGAATGGAAACTTTTGGGCCAAATTTGACCATCGTGATGGGATAAACAACAGCGATAGTTACCTCCCTATACACTGTGATAATGAGGGAGGGGTATGATTTAACTACTGCGTCAACCAGGTTCAAAGTCAAAGTTTTGTCATACCTTACCAACATCAAAGTTTTCATATGATTAAGAACATTAACGGGAGGGGGCCATACTTCGACATGTGTTCTACGTGTTGTGTACATGCATTTTTTATTGTACATCTGACCCGCTACCCATCAGAACTAAATTTTAATCGATTGGTAGTCGTATAACCGTGATTAAAGCTACATGGATACAGGTTTCATTTAATGATAACGATCCGCGCTGCGGTTTGGGAGCGCACTTAACGTACCGTACGTATTTGACTTACATTCTACTGGAACGTTCCAGCACAAAAAGGGGGTCCAAAGTTCGACATAATAACCTTTAAGCCTTTTCGGGGTATAAGAAGTTATTTCATGTACTAAAAAATTAGACTAAAAGTTCACAATACTGTTTGTCTGTCGCAAACATGTACTTTTTCTTACATTGCACGACTTGCTCCAATGCGGAGAGATGAAATAAAACAAGGGGATTTCAAACACATTTCTTCCAGAACATTATGGCCAGGTATCAAACAGCTATTTAATACTTGTCCATGATTTCTATCAACAGAACTACGTATACGGCTCCTTAAATGTTCACTGTCAGCCAGCACAGACTTACATCAAGGTGTTAACGCAACTAGATTTCACCGTCGACACCGCCGGCCGGTCCTCACGCCATTTTGTCTGCACGTAAACACGATCCACGTGATCCCGGCCCAGGGGAGATTGCTCGAGCGAAACCCGTTCTGTGGTTCTACTTGAACATTAATCGCATATGCTTTATATCTCTCAGAGCATAGCCTTTTAGTGGATCTGTAACAATGCAATTTATCATCCGGAAATTCACGACCAACTGCTGAAGCGCCAGGCCCAACACGGAAAGAATGTAAGTGATATTTGCAGGTCAAAGGGTCACTTGAAGAGCCCCCTGGGAATTTTGTCGCACACTGCAAGCGATTAGATTTCATACACAAAAATTGTTTTGCACAAAGCATCAACTTACGTAATTTTGACGACATTTATTTCATTAGTCTGTGTAACGCAAACTCCGCTATCCGGAGCTTGTAGGTTCCTCCCCGCGGCAATGTAGGAAGGGCCTAAGAATCGCGATTAAATCAGGTTATTATTTCATCGAACACCCTGAAAGTTTCGACGTCCGGACGTTCATACAGTATCGATTTCTTATTTGTTGTCAGATATTCTATATAAATAGATATTCTATAATCAGCGAGTGAACACATTCAATGATTTCCACGTCACACTGTAGTGCCTGTAATTGGCGTTAATACTGAGGAGCTGCCCATCATGGTGACGTTGCCAAATTACTCAGTAACTGGTTTTCGTGTCATTTGAAGTAGCGAATAATAAAAACAGTGACAACACGTTGTTTCTATTTACAGTTGGTAAATGCATTTATTTGCATGAAGGAAAGTGATGCACGAAGATGAACACCTTCCCGGCGTCTATAGGTTTATATAATGATAATACTAGTAACAATGATATCGGGTATATTTGTAGCCAGTAGGTACCTATTGTGTTGATTCCCGTACGTGGTCAATCTTCTTCCTATTATAGGAATATCAACGAGAATATCTTAAGTTCTGATGAATAATGTTAGCGAGGAACATTTTAAGTCCTTAAAAGGTAAGCCTTTCAACCAGTTGCCAAACAACGAAAACAACGGCACATCAAGAGGATGAGTAATATTGAATTGAATCTCATGTCGTCTTTTGGAAATCTTTGTAACAATCTAACTGTGAACCTTGATAAGTAACTAATCTAAAGATACAAGACCCAAACAAATGACCCAGCTTAGAAGCTTGGTTTAAGGGTCAATAAAAGTTGTTATGGAGGGGAAAATGACGCATTTTCCAACAAGGAAAAAAACCCACATAGATGTTTGAAAATTGTTCTAAATAAAGAGATATTTTACCAGTACTTTTCCATCCAATATTGTTTGAACAATTTAGAACTCTCGTGACTGAAATATTCTTTTCCTCAAAATAGTTCTCTCAAATTTTCAAAGTTATTTCAAATATCATCAATCTCGGTGACTTCGAATAGGCTCTAAACTGTGCCTAGCTCTCGAGATCTTCCTGGACTTCCACATCGTCATCGCCTGTTTCATAGTATAGTGACAGCCATGTCGGAGGCTTCCGCTGTCTGGACTGTGTCTGTAAACAACAGCAAAATGTAAGCGTCATTGAGTTTATTTGAATAGTTGTAGAATACAACAAAATCAAACATTATATTGAAATTATATGTAATTGAGTCGACTAGATAACCGTGATTTTATGTTTCATATCTGTTTTGAGTGCAAACGGTATTCATTCAAACCATAACATGTGCTTAAATGCTAAATGCGGCATTAGTCCGTTTACCTACCACTGTTTTACTGGATGAGCCAGGATCATCGACGGCTGTGATGGAGGAGTGGCAGAGGCAGAAGTCGAGGGATGTGGTGGAGGAGTGGCAGAGGCAGAAGTCGAGGGATGTGGTGGAGGAGTGGCAGAGGCAGAAGTCGAGGGATGTGGTGGAGGAGTGGCAGAAGAAAACTTCTCTCCAGGGATCGCCGACATCTTAACCCAACGGTCGTCAATTGCGTCTTCATTCAGTGGGAATATGCCACTCTTTTGGAAAGACGATTTTATCAATGATGGAGTGACTGTATGGTCGTATACAGTATTGAATATCTTCGCAAAATTGCGTTTTGTGACCTGAAAATGCGGGTTCGCAGCCTGCATTACTTCTAGGGTGAGGGCCCACTTCGACTTGAGCGGTGCGAAGATGCCGACATCCAGGGGCTGTAGAAAGTGTGTACAGTGTGGTGGGAGACCGAGGATGACCACGTTGTTGGCAACGGCGGCTTCTAGGACTTTAAGTGTGAAGTGAGAATAATGCTGGTCAACGATCAAAACAATTGGGCGCTCTTTGTGGCAGTGAGATAGGAATACTTTCGTAAACCACCTTTCGAAGAGAAACTCGTCGATAAAACCCGAATCGGAGAACCCATAGATGGCATTTGCGGGTCCACCCTCTGTGTAGGCGCCTCCCGGAAAGCCTTTGCTAAAGACTATCATTGGTGGCACCGTCTGCCCTGCCGCTGACACACACACCAGTGCCGACACATGGTCACGGCTTCCAACTCTCCGTGAAGGAGACCTCTTCTCTCCGCGGGGTACTATAACCTTAGATATTTTCGCGGAAAGATCCACGCCTGTTTCGTCAGCGTTATAGATTACATGTGGGTTTTTGTTTTTGGCATTCGCCTCTGTTAGTTTGTCTTCAAGCATCAAGAAATATTCGAAGATCACTCCTGGGGTGGCCATGAGTGCTCTCTCCTTGTCTAGCTGGTCAGGGGACCGGAGGCTGATGTCGGGATGGCGACGCTTGAAGCCTCGCCACCACTTCTTGCCCGGCCCAGCCTCCTTAAACCTCGGTGACTCTCCGCGGCCCTTAGCTCTTTTAATCTCAATTTGTTGCGCAAGGGCCTTTGTGACCCTTACGGTGAGAGGGAAGCCCCTGTCGGACATGTACTTGGCGTAGCCGACAAGGGCCTCCTCGTCCTCGGGTGTCAAGACTGACGGTCTTCCTTGCACCTCTCCATGGTGACCTTTTATGCGACCAATCAGGGTTGTTCGCGGAATTCCAAACTTTTTGGCCAGGCTGTAGACAGAGGCGCCATTGTTTGCTGCCTCCAGAGCAGCCTCCATGTCAGCCTGATGGTACTGTTGGCGTTTCCTTTTGGCCCCAGATGCCATCTAATAAAGAGATTGAATCGATATCGACTATGAACGACAGCAGTAATTTAGATCCCCCCTTCCACACCCATCATCAAACATTGAAGAAAAAAAGTTTCGTTTCTTTGTTTGTTTGTTTGTTTGTATGTATGGGAGTTTCATATCATATGTTCAGCACGACGAAAAATCACGATATGTCATCAACACTACTTATATTTATCCAAATATGGGCGGATATAAGCGTTTGTTTGCTTTAACCTTGCCGTGTTCGAATTCAATTTAAGCATTCGAAGGTACACACATTCATACCTAACTTCTATTTGGATATTCTCATACTACAATCGCATCCTTTGCTATCAAAGTATAACTTACATACGCTGAAACGTCAGAGTTGTATATACCTACCGCGACTTCATGCGGAAGAGCGCTAAACTGCAATCTCAGGCGGTGTGGTGCTGGTAGTGCTGGTAGTGTTGGGTTGCGTTCGATGATCACATGACTTCGAACACGTGATTCTCAAGATGGCGGAGGAGCGGTGGTGTGTACACAAGTAGCGTGACATTGTAGCCTCAATTAACCAAGTTCAAAGACTCAGACAAGACACAGGTTTGTTTCTTGGCAAGTTTAATAAACAACCTTTCTACAGGCGGTGGCAATCTGTCATATCTCACATCTTAGACTGAATAATTCAACAGATATGAAGGCCACGGTCTCGATACGTTCTCTCGTCAACCTATGCGAACAGCGTCATTATCATAAAAATATCTTCAATTGCTAGCTGCTTGATGTATCATGTTCGGTACACTCTATGCATCAGTATTTTACTAAAGGAAGACTAGGGCCATCAATATTTGTTTTTGTCGTGTACATGCTGTCAAGCATAATAAAGTTATAGCAATTTTAAAAACCATGTCGGACTTTGGACCCCTGTCTAAGTATGGCCCCCTCCCGTTACCATCCTTTTGTTGGCACTCCAAATGGTGTAAGCCACAAGTTTGGTACTTTCTTCCACAGCAACGTCATAGGGACTCATAACCTTTATTTCCCCAGTGCTGTCTTCCTACAATGAGAAAAATACCGAAAGGCTTGTTTACGGACAAAGAATGATCATTTAGTGTAATCTATGAGCTATTATCACGTCGAGTGCGTTGATAATATATCAGCTTTCGTTTTAGAACAGGATGTACTCCATCCCTAGATGTTCTATAACAGACTGTTGGTTCACAATCTAAGGACAGCTAAACCTGCAATTCTATCACGGTGTTTCTATCTGTGAAAGTAGAATCGACTATTAAACACCTACTTAGCGCTTTTTACCAAACATGTATGTTAGTCATTGCATCTACCAATCGTACCATAATGGTATATGAGTATGTTGTTACATAACGGGGGCCGCCCTAAGATGCCCGCTTTTTTACGCGCTCGAACTCACGGCGCTCCATCACTAGTTGCCAAAGAGTGGTCAAGTTTTGATCAATGAATTTTTAACACATTCATCTAGAGACCATACTTGAATAAGGAAGGCATCCATACTGTTCATGAACCCTTCATTCTCCGCGTTACAACTGGCAAACACCGAGGACGTTATCGTGAATATAACTTCCGATTTTGAGGTGCGTTAGACAGTGCGCCCTAACTTACCACGCTTTTGGAATTTGCTCTCTTCGGAAGCTGGTGACCAATTTAGACAAACATAAATAAAAATTCTAATTTTATGATATGTTAGCTTTCTTTTGACAGTAGAATTGTGATTTTTTGTGCTTCTTGTCTCCCCCAAGGAGGGCTAAATCTTTCACAATCCAGGTCGTGTTTTGCTGGGAAATGGGCGAAATACACTGAATGCGGTGGCCCGACTAACAAAATCATTACGAAAAACGACAACGCCAAAATCACAAAAAAACTCTGTGTACGTATTGGGAAACATATTCGACATCACTCTGTGAAGTTTCATTTCTATATACGGTACGAATCATTTGTTAGAGTAACAAATCGCTGGGGCGTTCGCTCGTCTGCCTGGTTAAAACAACGGCGGTGATTATAGAGAATTGCTAAACTTTCTTTCCAACACTAAGATAATGTGTGGACTTACCCCTAAATTTTCGGTCGATCTCCGTTGACCTTGTTCACAGGATGACCCTTTCTCTCTCCAGCAGTGACGTCAGGAAGACACCACTTTTGCAGGTGTCTTCCTGACGTCACTGCTGGAGAGAGAAAGGGTCATTCTGTGAACAAGGTCGACGGAGATCGACCGAAAATTTAGGGGTAAGTCCCTACATTATCTTAGTGTTGGAAAGAAAGTTTAGCAATTCTCTATAATGTATTCTACCAACACAGATGAACTTTCATGCTAAACGGCGGTGATGCTTATGTTGTTTTTTCTATGGCCGGTCTTCTACTCAACAAACAGTTGAAGACCAATATTTGTAGTGTTTTGTGAAGCTTTATTTCTTATGTGTATGACAGTTGTGTGGCTGTTTTTTACTGGTTCTTTATTTATGGACACGAGCCACCAATACCTAGTAACATGTGACCACAGTGATTCGGCGCTACCAACATTATTGTGAAAATTCTGTCTTCCAAAAAAAGGGAAGTGAATATATGTAAATATTTTTTTTGATAGAAAACTTGTTTGGACTTGGTTTATGCACCTTTCTAATCGTCATAGTCAGTGGCAACAAACACGGCGTACTTATGCATAATAAGATCAGCAAAAAATCCGGGCATCTTAGGGCGGCCCCCGTTATATTAGATAAAACAACTGGAACAGCTTTGGACATGAAATGGAAATAACGAATCGGGGGATAGCCCTATACTATACCATACTGTAAAAGGTAAAATTGATGTTATTTGAAGTCAAAACCTTTGCAACGCTTATTCATTTACTACACAGGCTACCGTGTCCTAGCGGATTGTTCACCACAGACATAATATCGCATGTCAACATAAAACCTGTCAAATACCTCGATTGCTGTACATGTAGTGTCTGCTCCTACACTGACAAGCAGATTCACGGTGTTCAGGTTACCTGATGATGCTGCGACATGGAGTGGGGTTATATCTGTAGTCTTCTCATTGGGTTCAACAATCTCTATCTGTTGAGAAGAAGCCATAATTTATTCCATATAGCCAATATTACAGCCGATCGACATTGTTTTGTCAAAATATATAACAGAACATTCATCAACAATAGTTTAGGGGAGGTGGATCATGTTTCATTTTCTATGTACCATTGAGTAGAGACTTCTGTTAGTTTGGTTGTAATTCCTGTTTCTTGTTTTAAGGTATTTCGATTGGCTAAATTGGCATTTTGACCTTCCACTGTTTTCTTATTAATGATTTAAGAAAGAATGGAGCCGTAACGAATATTGATAGATGGGCATGAAAGAATTCTAAATCTGATTTTTGGGGGCCAAATTGATGACGTCATCATTTTTATTGCCCCTAATATTATTTTTTTCTATGACAAAATGCAACACTTTGGTACATACCACTGTAATGAAACTTCGTTTTTTCGTTGCATAATGATAAAAGCTACAAACGCAGTTTTGCGCAAATTGATATCTACTAATGATCTGTAGTAATTAGAAAATGTTTGTTTTCATATAATTAAAAAAAATAACTCTTAATAACTACAGATCGTTAGTAGATATCAGTTTGCGCAAAAGTGAGTTTGTAGCCTTCATCATTATGCACATGAAAAACATAGTTTCATTGTAGTGGTATTTACCAAGGTGCTGTATTTTGTCATAGAAAAAAATAATATTGGGGGCAATAAAACCTGATGACGTCATCAATTTGGCCCCCAAAAATCAGATTTAGAATTTTTTCATGCCCATCTATCAATATTCGTTACTTTCTTAATTCATTAATGACAGAACAATGGAAGGTCAAAATGCCAATTTAGCCAACCGAAATACCTTAAGATGCGGATTGTATACTGTAAATGCAGAAATATTCGCGGTGGACTTATGTTCACGGTTTTCGCAGTGACCACTTCACCGCGAATTTAAAACTAGTATTTTGACATAGAAAACTCAGACAAATCAATACGAAATTTGTGAAAAAATTATCATAACCGATCGACTAAAGCGAAATTAACAACAAGTCAGTTCTTCTCCATGATTTCCAATCGGCCGCCATGGAAGTAACAGTCTCGTAATAACTAGTAAAATGCTTTTATGATGAACATAATAGCTGTTCAAAGGAAAAACAAGGGAAAATCTTTGTATAAAAATATACTTGTTGACTAAATCATCGCTAAAGGCTGAAAATGCGCATGTATAATAACACATATCTGTAAAGGTAACGTGTCTATTTCCACGTCTTTTGACAGGTTCAAAGTAGTAATGAGGTGTTAATAGTGGAGCTCGTTGAATGCAAAAATTGGAGCTGATCATTAAGTATTTTTCTTACACTCCTTTGAATACACAGGGTGTAGTAAAATGTGTATTAGCATTATAACTAATTAGGTGTATAGAGTAGGTCTCGTTCCTTTCAGTTCACGGGAAGACATTTAACTTAATCAACGGCCGGCGTACACAGGACCCCGATAACCGCTCTGCATTCGACTAGCTCAATTATTACACCTTTCTTCCACTGTAAAAGAAACACTGTTGGAATTTTCGAAATTATAACATCCGTGTCTATCACACGAATATGTATCGTCATACACGTGCATTTTCATCTTCCTACAACTAATGGAAGGATCAGGGGAAATCGTTTTCGACCCGACCTCGTAAGTCTTGATATTAAATAGACGGAAGTAGTTGTGGAACACAAACTATTCACCGCTTACTATTTCATCGAGTCAAAAAAGAAAGCGGTCGTTACAAACGTTACATTCAACAGGCCGGGTCAGCTTTATGCAACATTCGTGACATAATGTGTATCATGGCTCATAAACATCGCATTGTCATTTTTCTTGGTAAGTGACCATGTCAGTTGCTGCCTTCATGTCATTAAGATATTTACCGTTGCTTTCTGGTTGATGACGCCTTTACCTGCGACAAGAAGTACGACGTCAAAATGACCACCACCAGCTGCCGTATGCAGAGCCGTCATACCTTGACATGTGCGATCCTTGGTAGTACCCTGAAAGATATAACAATTCATATCTATTTGCCCATAAACAAAATGATGCAACATAACTTGCACAACTCTAATTTATTCTATTATTCTATGTTAATCATTAAACTATATTTTAATCTATTTTGCGACGAGAGTAAATTTTAGAGTATCAGTTAATCAGTTGCGTCAGCTAGTTAATATGATCTTGGTATGATTCGTTGAATTTTGTGAGCAGTACAAGAATACTGTGACTCAAGAGTATTGGATATTTCACCACCAAGAGAGTGCAGGATCTTTTTGCCTATCTAACATAATTCGTATGAATAGAATTTTTTCTCTGTAATTGAGGATACAAAACTCTGCATACTTAGAACCTTATTTGCAAACTTAATGAGAGACTACGGCAATGATGCATTGTCAGCATGGCTTAATGGTGGCAATTTCATATATATTTGTAAAATTTGTCAATTAGGTTAGGATTAATAGCATCACACCTTAATTTTGCAAGTTAGGGCTCACTTTCGTTAATGGACCGATCCTGAAGCCCCGACTCGTGTTCGATCATGTTCTGTTTCGAACAACTCCGTCAAAAACAGCGCATGTCGGACAGAACTGGCGACCGCCGCTATTTAGCTGATAATACTGACTGACCTTAGTTTAGCTTTTTTTACCCTGAATCTCAGACCTGGCCGACGGTACTATATGCCAACTAAGTCCTTGTACAAAGTCTGCCAGTGCAGAGTCCCATGTCTTATACATACCCTGCTCTACACATGCATCCTGCCTACCAGCAATGTAATGCTATGCAGTGGCTCTTCCTCCCAAAACTACTATACTCGGTGGGTGTAACAACAGAGAATAGCATAGCAATTTCTGTCCCACTGGGGCTGTTTTTGACGGAGGTATTCGAAATAGAATAGGGCGTTCTACTTGGTTCTATTTGTTCGATATGGCGTTCGATCGGGATCGGTCCATTGTTCAGCCTTTAAGTTGATAATCATACCTAAATGAATGATTGTCACTTTAGAGAAAACAATCTTTCATGTAAGATGTATAGGTTAGTCGGAAAAAGCACACACACACACACACACACACACACACACACACACACACACACACACACATATATTTATATATTTATATTCAACTTCTCATTCATACCTGCATAACCTTGTTAACATCTGCTCCAGCCTTCAGCAGCTGCTGCACAACTTCCACATGTCCAATAGCGGCTGCTACCCACAGTGGTGTGACTCCGCCCTGTTATTAGAGCAGAAATTCTTGTGAATGGAGCTGTACATACATACATACATACATACATACATACATACATACATACATACATACATAACCTTTATTTTGACTGGATGGCCCTGTCCGCTAAAGCTGCAAGTGCATTGTCACAAATCAAGCTCTACTGTAAGGGAACAATTGTTCCAGATTACAATGATAAATGTGATGTTACTCGTGCTACTATCCTACCTCATCAGCCTTGTTCACATCTGCACTAGCCATCAGCAGCTGCCGCACAACTTCTACATATCCCTTTCCACATATCCTTAAAACTTGATGAGAATGAGTTTCGGAAAGAAGGACATTCTGTAAAACCGGCGAGTTAATGTTATCTCGTTTCAAAAGTCTTACCTGTTTAGCCTTGCTCACTTCTGCTCCAGCCTTCAGCAGCTGCTGCACAACTTCAACATGTCCTTCCTGGGCTGCTATGAACAGTGGAGTGGTTCCGTTCTGTTATTAGAGCAGAAATCCATATGAATAAACATGCATAGAGCTATCAGATGTGATGCCGACAGTCATGCTCTACTTGTTGAAAGGGAACAAAATGATCAGATATTGTCTAACGCACTAATGTAATGTCATTTTAAACTGTCTTACCTGCGTAGCCTTATCCACTTCTGCTCCGGCCTTAAGCAGCTGCTGCACAACTTCCAAATGTCCTTCCTGGGCTGCTATGTACAGTGGAGTGGTTCCATCCTGTTATTACAGCAGAAATACATGCGAACAAACAAGCATAGAGCTATCAGGTGCGATGCCAAATGCCATGCACTACTTGTTGAGAGGGAACAAAGTCATCAGATATCAATGATAAATGTCATATTATTCGTCCCACTGTCTTTATTACCTCATCATCCTTGTCCACGTCTGCTCCAGCCTTCAGCAGCTGCTCAACAACTTCCAAATGTCCATTCCCGGCTGCTATGTACAGTGGACTGTTTCCGTTCTGTGAGTGATTTGCAGTGAAATATGATTTGAAAATTGATAATTGAGTTCTCTCACCGGCGACGCAATTAAAATATTTTCTACGTGTATACAATATATACATGTCTATGTCACGGGTAACACGCATAATCGGTAAAGAAACCTTGGTCAGTTTTCATCGTGCATGACTAGAGTGTTATTGTTGGGTCTTATTAATTATTATTATTATCCATATTTTACCCTTTTAGACCTGTCCACTTCTGCACCAGCCTTCAGCAGCTGCTGCACAACTTCCACATGTCCACCATGGGCTGCTATGAACAGTGGTGTGGCTCCGGTCTGTGCGTGAGTAGAAATTTATGAGAATGGATATCGGAAAGAAGCGCGTTCTGCACAACCAGCGACTCTAATAAAAGGGCTACTACAATCTCGTTTTAAACTGCCTTACTTGTTTAGCGTTATTAACTTCTGCCCCAGCCTTCAGCAGCTGCTGTATAACTTCCACATGTCCATTCTCGGCTGCCAGGTACAATGGCGTGAATCCTTCCTGTAATTAGAGATTGGAAGTAAATGTGAATGAACGGATGTATCAGGTGCGATATCGCAAATCAAGCTCTTCTTGTTGAAAGAAAAAAATAACAGATAAAAATGATAAATGAGATGTTACTCGTGCTATCATCCTACCTCATCAGCTTTGACTACTTCTGCTCCAGCCTTCAGCAGCCGCTGCACAACTTCCACGTGTCCATTCTGGGCTGCTATGTACAATGGAGTGACTCCGTCCTGCGTGGAATCGAGGGTGAAATGTGGTGAAAATGAATAATTGTCCCGATGAGAATGAATAATTGTCCCCTTCCAACAAAGCGATCGTATCAACTTTTCTAAGTGGAGGGTAATCTTAAATGCAACATTATATGACTAGTTTTCTACACAAAATATATAGAACTTGCATGACTAGAATATCAGACTGTCCGTGTTATGTTTTATCGATTCATCCGTCTTTAAGTTACTTGTTTAGCCACGTTCACTTCTGCTCCAGCCTTCAGCAGCTGCTGCACAACTTCCACGTGTCCATTATGGGTTGCTATCGATAGTGGAGTGGTTCCGTCCTGTATGGAATCGAGGGTGAAATGCTATGAGAATGAATAATTGTCCCCTTCCAACACAGTGACAGTATCAATTTTTCCTAAGTGGAGAGCAATCTTAACTTAAATACATTATATGACTAAATGGACAATAGGTAGTTTTCTATACAAAATTGATACAACTTGCAGGACTAGAGTATCAGACTGTCCGTGTTATGTTTTATCCGCGTATCCGTCTTTAAGTTACCTGTTTAGCCTTGTTAACGTCTGCTCCAGCCTTCAGCAGATGCTGCACAACTTCCACATGGTTCTCCCTTGCTGCTATATAAAGCGGTGTGCGGCCATCCTACAAAAAAGTATCTTTTTACACAATTGTGGATGCAAGTTTTAATTAAAAAAGTACTTATAAGTTAATTAAAAGGCATTGGTATTATTTTCTTCTGTTCCAGCCAGAAAGCAATGACAAAAGTGATGTTACTTGTCCAATTATCTTACCTCATCATCCTTGTTCACGTCGGCCCCAGCCTCCAGCAGCTGCTGTACAACTTCCACATGTCCATTCTGGGCTACTATGTACAGTGGAGTGGTTCCGTCCTGTGAGTGTCCGGCAGTAAAGCATGATTTGAAAATTGATAATTGACTTTTTTCCGATACAGCCACCTGTATCAACGTTCTCTCACCGGTGACGCAATCATATACATACATATATATATATATATATATATATATATATATATATATATATATATATATATATATATCATGCGTAACACACACACAGAAATGCAAAGGTGACCATACATTGGCGACCTCATGCCTCAATGAAACATTCAGAGTAGCTTTTGTTTTTGTAGATTTTATGCAAATGCCTTACATGTTTACCTAATATATGCATGGTCATCATCATTGACAAACTTAGAAATGTTACAAGTATAAAATCTCCACCATTTATCGTTGCTCTGTTTTGCATAGATTATGCAAATCAGTTCTCCATTTGCATATTTGGTGTTCTGTTCTGTTCTTCCGATAATGTCCATCTAAATTATTGACATGTTTTGGCAAATACGAAACGGGGGTTCGCCAGGCCTCCCATCCGAGGGACGGCCCTAGCCGAAGCTAGGTACTCATTTTTAACCTGAGTAAAGTGAGGAAAGTCATATAAAGTGCCTTTCCCAAGGGCACAAGATCGGTGACACGGCAGGATTCGAACTCGAGACCTCTCGGTCCCGAGCCAAACACGCTGCCACTGTGCCACGCGGTGGTGCCTGTTCATGTTCCACATATATATTACATGTGTACATCTATTTATTTAAGTCCAGTTATGGTAACAATGGAATTATGCAATTTCCTAATTAATTATTCAAATTTTGTCCTCATGATTGTGAACATCTTTGCTTAAACTACCTGCATACCTAAAATGACGGAAATTGGTCGTTCCTCTTTTCAATTACATGTATCCTCTTTGGAAATTGGGATGTCATGACAAAAACGTCCCTTTAGTTCCAAAATTAAACGTTGGGGGGCTCAAACCTTCTCCATCTTGTCTTGGCGTCGAAAGCTGCCACCCAAATGTCAAGATTATATCATGTCCGGGACAAGAGATATTAAAGAAGAAAAAACCTGATAAAATATTCTTATTAATCATGCAAATATACCCTCATTTTGCATATTTAGTATTCACTTTTTACATTTTGGTCTGAGCTACCTAAATACGAAAATAATGAAATTCCGTTATTCCTTTCTTGAGTTATCCTGTTAGGATTTTTTGTACAAAAATGCCCCTAGACGCCAGAGGGCCCAAACTCACGTAACTTCCTCCCGAGCTTAACCCTATTCAGACCGTGCTTTTTTGGTCATCCCTGGACGGAGGGGGTGGGGTGGGGGCTTTTGAGGCCCGCCCCTTCTGACACCTGTATTACGAATTATCGTATGGCCACCAAATTTTTAGAGAATGATATACACATAACATCTGACGTTTATATGACGTTTATTTGACGCAACGGTGACGTAATATGACGTAATTATGACGTCATCAATTTGACATGATTGGATGGAACCGTAAAATGGGGATATTCCCAGAAAACCTCAATGTATGCTACAAAAATGTAACAGCAAGGGCAGATAACAGAACAGTGATGTTTATTACGACTTATGTTGCCAATAACAACACCGATGACGTCAAAATGACGTCATAAAATGACGTCAGGCATATATAAGATACCAGTGGGGCTCCGCCATCTTATATCCACCTCCTGGAATTTTCAAAAATACATTTTTGGCGTTAAATAATCGCAAAAGACAACGTAAATAGACTGGGAAACGTCAATTTAAACGTTTTTTGATGAAAAAATACCAGGTAGTTACAACTTATTAGGGATAATAAGGTAGTTATTGTTGATCTCGCCATACGGTCCGCCATCTTGGATTTTGGCCACTTGACGTCATCACATTAGCATGATTTATGCATAATTATTAATGAAAGATATTCTAAATAACATAAGATTAATGAAAGATATTCTAAATAACATAAGATTTTATTTATGTAAGCAAATAGCAGTAATATCGTAAATAAACGTTAGAACCGAAATTAGCGATTTTCGTCAAAAGTGCCTGTCAACAGACGGTTGCCATGGCAACAAGAAAAAAATGGAATTTTTTTTTAAACATTGTGAAATTGTTCCCAACAAAATTTTAGGACAACTCACCAAGTTTGGTGGCTCTAACGTAAGCCGTTCTAGCGTTATGGTAGCAGAACACAGTTTTCGGCCTATGGGGATTTCTATAGTTAAGGGCCTCAAGGTGACTGGCTTCGACGCATTAAAAAATATAGTAAGGTGCACTTTTGGAATACCAAAATTGGATATGTTTGAGTTGAAGGTACAAGCCACAAAATATTAAAAAACATAAAAATCCTTTCTGAATAGGGTTAAGAGCTATGTATCACGTAAACATCGTGACCATAGCTCCTTCAGACCGCAAGATATCAAAACATGGAGTTCCGCTTCAGTACCAAGTGAAGCCACTAGGGGGCCCAGATCATTTCCAGTGTTTGTCACACCCCCACCAACACACAAAGTTTAAAACAAATCCATCCAGCCCTTCTTGAGTTGATACGTTTACAGAAAGACAGACACACCCACAACTGCTAGAGAAAGTTCTAACGTTACCTCATAAAGACTGTCCGCAGGTGTGTCAGTCCAAGGAAAATATCCCAGGGTGGGACAGGACGACCCGCATGGGTTGGCTTTAATACTAGCTGATAGTTGTGCAAAAGAAGTTATTTTCCTAGATTGTGTTTGTTTTGTAGCGCATTGCCAGTGATGACTAGGGTTTGGCGGAGACAAGATAGACCGTCTCATGGCGTAGCAAACCACTTTCTCAAACCAACCGTTCAATTATGTTCTGGCAGCAAAAAGAAATTTGCTACCTTTAAGAACAACACGGCAGCGATTTCAATCGTTAACAACAAAGAAGCCCATGACAAGTAACTCTGAAAACTTTGGTCAATTTAACAAGAAACGTCCGCCATGTTGAAGAGGTAGACTTAATGTAAACCTCTTCTTCCAGGGGAACACATCGGAGACAAATATGATCCCCTAATAAGAAATCCCTAAATCTAATAAGACCCAGGCACAACATTTTACAAAGTATACTTCACACTACATTTGATATAGCTAATCCTTGAATCAGTATACGTCCTGGTAAAAATTCAAAGGTTTATTGCAATGCCTTTGTATCGGCTCCTTGGCCCATTGTGCGAGTGCTAACAAGGTCAACTGGACTTACCTCGGTGTCCGTTGCTCCCTCTGACATGCTGGCACAACTTAGAAGGACTCGACCAATCGCTTCAAAATTAGCTGAAATTGTCTGCGCACTCCCTTGTCAGATCTTCAGGACGATCTTGTTTTGTTGCTCAAGAAACCAGTATGGCGTAGCATGTAGGTCGATCAACACGTTTTGGCCATGGGCCTTCCTACTTGAGTTACAAGCGAAGAATGTTGTCAAAAGAAACTTGACACTTGACAACGGCTACACTAGCTGAACAACGATTGTTTACGTTTATGGTCAACCGTACAATGCTTTTAGGTCAAATGACAGAATGAATTGGCCAATAGACTAAGAAGGCTATGTTGGGCGTCCTTCAATCCGTTGTTTTTTCCCAACTTGGCAAGCACCATACTTTACCCAAATATCTATGTGTTGAATAAAGGACTTAACATATATTCTACACACAAGATAACCTAAGCTAAGCAACCTTGCACTAATACTACCCAACTTAACCATGGAGGATGACAAAAGACGGAAACATACATTTAGTATCGGCTTCTGATCGTTTCCGATGGACAACAAAATACGTGCCAATTGTTATTCGTAAAGTTACACCCAATGGCCTTTCCTCCCCATATCTGCTTGGAGATCCTAAATTATACGGGCTTGGCAATGTTGAAAGAACAAAGGACTGTCCGCTGGTGAGATGTTTCAAGGTACATCGACGTTCCTGGATGGGACAAGACGACCCGCGGGGCTGTTGACTGTGTAATAGCCTTTAGTTGCACTGGATTGTGCAGTGGAAGTTGTTTTCGTCGTTCGAGTTTGTTTTGTACCGCATTGCCGGTAAAATGAAGTCTCCAACGGCCGGCTCCACTATTTATTTTTTATTTTTTTTTTTTTTCTTCACTTTTTATTCACAAGTCATAAATCTAAAGTACAGAACATTCAAAGATAATCACTTAATCACTATAGAACATACGACTAAATATACAGAACTAAAGTCGATCATTATAGAATATTTGAACTAGCATTACCTTACCATTTTACACACTAATCTACCTTTACTCAGTCATCTAGACATATGCAATACTATCATACTATAACACATTTACATATTGTTGCAGGGGCCATTCCCACTGGCTTTTTTTGGCTAGGGTTTGCTCCCTAGGACTTTTTTTACAGGGGTGTTTTATCCCCCCTGGATTTTTTGTGCTAGGGTTTCTTCCCTAGGACTTCTGTGCAGGGGTGTCATCCCTGGGTTTCTGTGCAGGGTTTTCCTTCCCTGGTTTCAATTTTACACATATCACAAATTTACATGAATATTACTCAAACATTCCATTTGCATTAAAAAAAATCTGAAGATTCAAAAGGAATCACAAATATAAACATATCAAGTATACCACTATCTTAGCACTAACAAACTCACACAAACATTGCAATGTTTACAAATACAACATTAGGCTTACAAAAAAAACCTTAACATTAGAACAATAAACACAAGAAGCAAACGTCAAAAGCTGAAAACATAAAAAAAATACACAAACATGATCATCACATCAGTATTAAAGACAAAAATTACACAAATAAGTAGGATACAAAACAGTCTTACACTAGTTACAGCAAGCATACAATTTCCAAAAAACAAACATTACAATTTACAAAAAGAAGCTGCATAAGCAGGTTTACACAAAAAGACATGATCAACTTTACAAAGCAATAGAGCAAACAAGAAGAAAGTAGTCATCACTCATCCAGAATTGAGAAAAAAAAAAAATGACAGGCATAAGCAATCTTAGCTAAACAGTGATCTGTACTACTGTGCAATATAAACATCAAGACAACATCAGGTTACAAAAACAGAAACATTCTGTTACATCACATAATTCACTTTTGGACTAATGGCTGTCACAGCAATGACACGTGGAGAGCACAAATTCACAGAGCATCATCAACAGTCAAGAACATTCGTACCTTGAATGGATACAATGCCAAATATGTGTGTCATTCCAAAAATCCCAGAGAAACATCTTGAAAATGTCATCTTTCAATAATTTCACCTCGCTATCTTTATCTTGAACCCACGATTTGAAAATAGCAAATTTTGCTAAAGTCACCACTTTGTTTACAAAATGGCTGACCTTTGACCTATATTCATAACCTAGAAAAATAGTTGACTTGGTAATTTTTACCCTAACCCCCTTATGAAATAAAAAGTCCTCTATCTTCTGCCAGAAATGTTTCAGTCGTTTACATTCCACAAACATGTGTACATAGTTTTCCTCTACATTACATATCCCACAAGTTGGACTGTATACTTTACCTGTCTGATCCTTTATTTTCCATTTATTCAATTTGTATTTACAAGGCAAGATTTGGTGTAACAACTTAAAGTTAAATTCTCTTAGCTTGTTTTCTTTAATGTCTACAGTTAGCCCTTTCCATATTAGCTGTTTATGCAATACAATAACATGTAGCAATTCCCCTAAGTTATCAATACTCTTTCTCTCTGTAAATATCTGCTTATTTAAATGGTTGTATACAGTTCTAGATATAGCCTTCTCTAGTGGTATAAATTTATCTTGAAGCAATCCAATTTGTGTTGGTTGGGATTCTAGTTTATTTACTTGGTTAGAGTGCAGAGCTAATTTTGTTTTCCATTCTTTTGGTATCGCATTAAGAAGGTTATTGTGCTCAGCCAAAAAGTTTTTGGTATCGTTTAATTTTTCCAATAGTGTCCTTGCTAATATAAAACTACCACCAGGAAAAATATCTTTAATCTGAATTAGGCCTTCCTTTATCCAGTTTCTATAAAATAATGTTTTTCTCTTCAAAGTGATGTTCTGATTACCCCAAATTACTTCATTCAGTATTTCCTCTAATGTCTGAGGTTGTTTAGTTATCCCCCCTCCTGCTTTATGCCAAGCAAGGACAACAGCTTTATAGAAGTTAGGTATTTTGGGGATTTCTGGACAATGTTCTTTAGTTAGGAAATTCATTTTGAAAATCAAATTGTCATCACCATAATATTTAAGATAAAAGTTGGGGATTGATTTCCACTGGGCCATAGGTCCATTACAAAGTCTTCTGACCCATGAAGCCAATAGACCCTGAATCTGACATCTAACATTAACCATTTTTATTCCACCTTCACAGTAGTCTCCAATTATACAGTTTCTAGAAATTTTATCCTGTTTATTATCCCAAAGATAGTTCCATAATGTCCTTTCTATCTTCCTTATTGCCCATTCTGGGGTATCTATATTCATGAAGTTGTAAATTAGTTGGGCCAATGCAAGTTGTTTAATGACTACTACTTTACCATATAGGGTTAGTTTTCTACTTTTCCACAAGTTAAGTGTGTTCTTTAGCTCCACTATTTAACCTTAGTCTCCACCAGACTCCGGGTCGCTGGAAAAACCGCAAAAATGGAACAAATAGAGGAGTAGGCCGGCCAGAGGAGTATAGTCGGCTAATACCCCCCTCATATTATAGGCGAAAATCGATCGGACGACGATTCTGCGACCTCTAAATTACGAGGAGGTATGACCCTGACGGGAAGGGGTTTCTTCGTCGGCATCAGGGTCCTGTCTCAGGCCTCGTAATTTAGAGCTCGCAGACTCGTCGTCCGATCGATTTTCGCCTAATGTGAGGGGGGTATTAGGAACAGCGCGCGACCTACACGTGCTGTTCCGTAGCCGGCTATCTGGCCTGTCTTTTCTTCCTTATTGACCCGCCGAATTCTGAGGATTTCTCTAAGTTCTGCTGGTGATAGATAGGCCACCCCATGCCGTAGCAAATCTGTTCTGTTGTCAAAGCTATGTGTATACTTGTTGTATATAATATGTATATATTTGTAAAGTATACGTTTATATTTGATGCTCTTATAGACTTATAGTTTCCGCTTTGTAAGTAACCTTTAACTTCAAACTACAGTCAAACCTACCCGAGCGACCACCTTTTCTCAACGACCACCTGGCCAACGCGACCGCGACCGGCCAAAATTGGGACCCATAACGACCGCATTATTTTCAAAATTGAGGTATTCATTGATTTTTTTATCATAACTAGCGCGATTTTGTGATAAAATCGGCGTTTTGCGTCGGATTTTGACTGCCATTACGATGTTATGTTTAGAATAAAGATGACGGCCGTCAATGGGTGGGTTAATGGGGCAGTCTATTGTGATATGGGGGGAAATTTCGTTGTAAGAAAATCCGAATTTAGTTGTTACAGCGCGACATGTGTTACTGATTTCGCCCTCCAGTCATCTGCGACCTTGTACATTTCACTTGTGAAACAATAATTATTACCAATGACGATGAACTAATTGCCATAACTTTTAGATGCTCTAAAATTTCCTGACCTGTGAGTCTAAAAACCTGCGAGTCTTTAGATTCTAGACCACCATCAGTGTATCAAGTAGAAATTTATCGCCAAACGGCTTTCAGAATTTGAATCAACCTCAATTTTGACGCCGCACTGCAAAAGCGAGATACCAAAGTATCCTATGTTGCAGTAACAATAATCTGAAAACAATGACACGTACACATTTCAGCGATTACATTTTATTGCATAGAAGTCAGTGTCACAAAAGTATTCAACCATAGAACGAACGGATTTAGCTTTAGATGAAAACTTAAAACTAGATCACAAAATTCCAGGTAAAGAGGGATATGATATGATTATTGTGAGCCCAAAGTTAACGTCAAAAAGGACTAATGACCACTCCATATCCATTCAAGAAACATAAGTAACATCACAGATGGGTCACATTGTAACAGCTATTTGCATGCTTTGCACACTTAAATTTGATTTACAGGATACCTTTCAATGGCCAGTTGTATTTAGTTTTCGTAGCTGATACAAACAGTTCTATATTCAAATAATTACTGATGATAGATGTAAGCTGGTCACAAAGAGTATATATATATAAATATATATATATATATAAATATATATATATATATACATATATCGTTATGATAATGTAAACTTTGTGTTACAGAATAATCCAAGTTTAATCCTATCTACCAATAAAATCAACTTAAGAATTAAAAGTATCTTAAGCCAGCTCGAGAAAGAAAGAAAATATTTCATTGCAAAATTTGTAGCAAATAGTCGTCATGATTTCAAAATAGAACCATCCTTTCTCTCCAATTTTGGCCACAATATTTCTTTATATACAAATGTACACATGTAGATATTTTTGTCATCAGCCATTATTCAGACTTTCCATTAAACGTCGTTGAACAATGGAAAGATTACTGAACAGAGAAATACTCAATCTGTAACTAAGCTGCTATAGTACATGCTTGTCAATTTGTAATACTATGGCTAACTGCTATGAAAATAATCAAACATTTGTTGTAAGGTTTTCAAATCGAATCACATTAAAAGACATCATCAGCAATGCCAAATATCTTGTTTGATTCATATCACCAGACTAATATTATAACTATTATCAATGTATTACGCTTTTGTTTTGTCAGCATAATAACAGCCTTAAAGTCTTATTGCCCAGAAAGAATGCCTCAACTGGTAAGGTTGTCTAACATAGTGTCCTATTTATATAGTCCCCTATTTCTTGCCGTTTGTACATGGTTTATCCTACGAAGAACTGGCTATGCTTGCCCTCTTCTTCACATTGGATTTGATGTCACTTGCCAACTTGGCAACATCAACAGTACCATCTGTACAGTCCAGGTACGTCAGGTGAGATAACTCATCAGGAATCTCACACTCAGACTTGAACATGGGCAGCACACAGTACTTATCACTACTCAGTTCTTTCTCTATGGCTGCCTTCAGCTCAACCTTACACCAGTTACTGGACAGAAAGTTCTGGGAGAGAACTATGAGGATCTTCCTACTGTTAGCTACTGCCCAGTCGATGTTGTGAGAGATCGGCACGCCGCTCTTGAAGTCCCTGTGGTGGACACAGATCTTCAGGTTGTGGGGAGGAGACTCCAGCTGCTGAACCCACTCGTTCACCCAGGAGAAGTCCCGCTGGTTGGCAGACACGAAGGCGTCGAATTCAAAGTCCCTCAGCCAACGAGACACCATACTAGAAACTAGAAAAGGTGGGTTTAAGTTAGAGTCTTTGACTGATGCAATTTGCAATCTTTCACTTTATAAGGCCACCGAGGGGAAGTTAAATAACGAATATGATATAGGACATATGAGCTGAAAATGTGACTATTTGACGTCAAGTAGTTTAGATGCATGTTGAGAAAATATTCCTGAATATGGGGACTACTTATTGGCCAAGGTCAATCATTGTTGACGTCACAAGGAACAAATTTCTTCCCAAAATCTCCGCATTTAGTTTTTACTGAAAACCTGCACACCAACAGCTCTTGCACAGTGTCACGAAAAGAAGTGGATGCCACCTGAAAGGTCTGACCGTTTGCAAAGTATATCTAGTTGCTTGAGTAACTGCTATTTGGCGTATGGTGATAGTTACATTCTCTAACATGTTTAAATTCAAGATTAGGCCAATGTGGTCTAGTGTTGCTTGCCGATCATAATCAATAAAAATCAAAGCATATTTAGATACTTTTTTACATTGCCAGGTTAGGATACGTAAGTTTGAAATAGCTAGACATAGAATATAGAAACAATGCCATAAAACGTCCATCAATTGAAACCACAAACCTGGTGAGGAGATGAACGATAACAGTTCCTTGAACCTCCCAAAGAACGACTTAGAAGTTGTTTCCGACACAACTCCTGTCTGAAAAGGGACAGAGAATGTATCGAATCAGGAAACACAAGAATTAACCAAAAACAATGATACATGCAAAGAATGCATCAAGCTAAATTGACATTCTTGCTTGTCCTTGTTTTCTCTTGTTAAGAATAGGCAACAAAGTGGACCCACAACTCCTCCGATACAGCGCCGTGTAAAGGGATGAATTCTAGTTAAATATAGTTTGATGACAGAGCAAAACTATTGCACAAATATTAATCCACGAGGTCTATTTTGGCGTAAATCACTAGTGATCATTAAGAAATAGGAAAGCTAGCAAAGCCAGGACAAAATCTGATTGTCTTACAACATTGAACAATTCGCAGCACAAAGTAAATCAAGCAACTGGAGAGATTTCAAAAAGACTTTTTGAAGAAAAAAAATAATAAAATGATTTACCTCTTGTTTCTTTTCTTCCACTTTGTTTTGGTCGTCGTTTCTGCCATCGTTCTCAATGTCGTCTTCCTCTTTGTTCTCGCCAATCTCATCTTTTACGCCAGCAAAATTTCGCTCATCGGCGAGTGTCTTCAGTAGGTTCTCTGCAAGATACAAAACATATTTCACCAAAACCAGCATTGTATGGATGTTTGATGTATGCAGATATAAAATCGCAAAATTACAGATTGCAAGCCGTATGTACAGCTGTGGTATAACCTCTCACGCAGTCCCATAATAACAGTTACAGCTTTCTCGCTGAGAAATAAGGCCCCGTTCATACTAAGCTTGCCAAATCGCCGAAACCACCGAAGCCGGATTCATGTGGCCCCATCTGAACGCTCGAAGTGACATTGAAACCGGCCAAACCGCGAACCACCTCCTGGAGGTGGTTTCGAACCGGCTTAGGCGAATCGCGATTCCAGTCTGAACGCAAATGTGACTTGAGATGTGCGTATTGTGACGTCATGAGTCGAGGGATCATATGCAAATTTAGGTTTTCCTGTCAAATCATGTACGATATCATCTGTCATAAAACTGTTTGACAGGAAATTTTTATACATTGTTACGTTATGACCGGAATATTTCGCGGATATGGCAGACTGGGCGGCGAGTTGTGGTCAGATGGGGACGTAAAAGCTCAGAGAAAGCTGAAGGGGGCGTATCGAAACAAAACCATAAACATGGAGGTGGGCGCCGAAAGTGTATGTAAAAAACTGGAAACAGTGCCGCACGAAAGTGAAAAACTTAAAGAATAAGGAATGTAGCTTGAACCGGATTGCAGTTTGGACGCGATTTCTAACACGCACCAGGTCTGTGGTATGCGACTTACCCGAATCCGATTTGCATGGCTTAGTTTGAACTGGGCCTAATTGAGTCTTGGAATACAGGGTCACTAAATGTTAATTTTTTTTTTCGAATTCTTTGCTTGCTGATATGGATAAGATTTCCAACGAGGAAAACAACAGACCTGCCACATCTGCCATCTGCATGTCCTGCAGTGCCCACCACACGTCAAAGATGTTTGGCCAGTACGGTTGTCTGTCCAGCCACAGTTGTAGACTCTCCACAGTCATCTCCTTCAGCCCTCCCAAGTTGATGTTGCACCTGTACTGGATGTCGTCCAAGTCAACCTCTATGATACCCAGGCGGCGGCCGAGTTCCCGCCATCGTCGTCCCACATGATCGTTCAGCATTGTTGTGATGATCCTTCTCATGATGTCCTTGAGGATGGCAAATAACCGTTTCAGTACAGGATATCGATGTAATATTCGTTGATACGAACGACCAACGGAATAAAATAGCCACATGCATACACAATCATCAATATTTTACTGGTTATATTAGATGTCCAAAAGATCACAAATGCATTGCTTTGCTATATTCACTGTAGCTTCACTATCCCTATAGCACAATTCATATTTAGTATTCTACTTCTCCTAAGTATCCTATTCCATCTCTAACGAAATGCTTTCGTTTGAGCTTTGACACTGGTAGTCCCTGGGCACAGCTGACATCCACATGTGTAATGTTTCCATTAAATTGTCGAATATTTTATCTAAATAAACACAACAATTATTATATAATATATACCTTCTCTGCCTGTTGCCTTGTTTCGATGGCGGCCTGTTTGGCAAACAGTTCTGTTGGAAACTCCTTGTCAGCTTCCTGAAATTCGGAAAATACACTTAAGTTTCAAGACAACTATCTGAACTGACTCTAAGCAGTCAGATATTGTTTCAATATTCAAGACAGGATGCAGATGCAGCCAATTGGCCACGTGGTAGCATAGATCTTAAAATTGGCCCGTTACCATACATCAGACCCAGCGTATACAGGCCAATCAAATCCCAAATATCAACGTACTTTGCTAGCTGTCTTCCCAACAGTAGCACTCCAGAGCGTGAAAGCAGTAAGGTGTTGGTCTCTGTCCACAGCTACGTCATAAGAACTCTGCACTTTTGTTAGTCCACTTTCTTTATTCTGAAAAATGAAAAAGTGAGGTACATCAGATATAAGGAAGAAATTATTTCCAACCAAACTAGCCAGCTATAAGAGAGATAAGTGTGACAACCGCAAATAATATATTAACTAATTGTAGCTTAAGCAGCTACTTTACTAAGGATGATGGTAGCACTCTATGAAGTCACGGTGGTTGGTAGCGCCTACTGTGGCTTTTTACATTCAGGAGATTCCATGTGATCAACAAGTATCCTTATACATCCCCCCCCCCCCCCCGGCCCCCTCACATTTGGCGAAAATCGATCGGACGACGAGTCTGAGAGCTCAAAATTACGAGGAGGCATGACCCTGCTGCCAACGAAGAAATGGCAGAGTTCCCCCCTTCCCGTCAGGGTCATGCCTCCTCGTAATTTAGAGCTCGCAGACTCCTCGTCCGATCGATTTTCGCCTAATGTGAGGGGGTACTAGAAATCATTCAAAAATACCTTGACAATTCCTGTACATGCGGTGTCTGCTCCTGCACTGACAAGGAGATTCACGATGTTCAGGTGGCTTAACGCCGCTGCGATATGGAGTGGGGTTACATCTGTGTACTCTTCCGTGAATTCAAAGATGTTCAGCTGTCAAGAAAGAGAATACGCATCGATTATTGAGGTCCGTATTCTGTATCCAACCATCTAATTATGTATCTTATGTATAAGTGTGTGTGTGTGTGCGTGCGTGATTTCTTTTTTTAATGCTTTTAAGTGAAAATGAAGGTCAACTTCAAGCAAATGCCAATATATGAGCGTTTGTCTCGGATTTCAGAACAATCTTCAGGGATATCAATTCAGTGCCTTTATGTACTTAATAATAATATTTATTGCATATTTTTCCTCGGGTGGATAAATGCATAAGAGACCATACATAGTGTAATGGACATTAGTGAAATAAATAACAATCACAATAACATTAAAAAAAGTATAACATGATATTAAACACTTAACAAATGTATTACCGCATATCCAAGTTTTAGTAGCTTCTTCTCTCTTTTTAAACAAAAAATGGCAACATAATAACATACTTCATTCATTACAGAAACATCTTTGCATGATACAGGGGATTTAAAGGTACTAGTATCCTGCTTTAAAACATTTACCATTGCCTTCTGGTTGATGGCACCTTTCTTGGTCAAGATCAGGACGCGAGCAGCTTCAAAATGACCATTCATGCAGGCTACATGTAGAGCCGTTAAACCTTCATAACTCATCTTATCTTGAGCGCCCTGAAAGATTAAACAGATATTCTCGGGTTTATGCATGATGGAAATATTCATTTGCAAGCAGTCTTTGTGAAGTTTTGTAAATGTGAGTGAAAAGGAAGGGGTATGGTTATGCCATACATACTTGTACTCATGTGGTGCCAAAATGTACGAAGGGTTATGTTCTTTAATGTTTTAAGATATGCAAGACTTCCAACTGTTACAATGTAGCTTATCAGCACAATTTACTGGCTTACTTTTCGGGTAGCAAATTGATTGGGTACTACGGTAATCGAAACATTAAGTACATGTACTTATCTTGTCATATGATTGCAGTCCTAGTAACCACTGCTTATAGCATATTCTTACTCATTGTTCACCTTATTTACCTGCAAACCCTTCTCAGTTTTTGCTCCAGCATTTAGCAGTTGTTGAAGAACTTCTGGATGACCTTGCTGCGCTGCGATGAACAGTGATGTGAGTCCACACTGAGGGCAAGTAGATTTTGTAATTAATGAATGTTGTTGCCTTCACACAGGGACTCCGTTTTCATACGCAAAACACAATTTACACAACGTGCACAACTACAAAGTTCAGTGCATTTCTATTCAACCATCATACCTGCATGACTTTGTCCACTTCTGCTCCAGCCTCCAGCAGCTGCTGTACAACTTCCACATGTCCATTCTGGGATGCCATGTACAGTGGGGCTATAACCCTCTGTAAGTGATAAAATTGAAATTTTGCTTACAGTATGAACCAATTCGTCATTTCTCTAAAAATCCTAAACACATCGGCTTCAATATAACGATACTGTATATGGCACATGCTCTACATAAGTATTCTTAACGACCTGTGTGGGTGTAGCTCAGTGTTATCTATGCAAAGAAGATTATTGTAGCATTTCCTAATAGATCATGCACATTAGACCTCAATTTTCATTTCAAATGATGGTCACCTCTACTGAGCGTCATAATGACGAAAGGCTGAAATGCCATTATGTACAAATATTGAATTATAGTATTTTGTCATATTTAATGCAAATAAGTACATTATTTTCATAATTGTTTGGTGTGTACTAAAAAGTACCAGCTGCATACCCAGACATATTCAACTGACCCACTCACACCCCTACTATTTTCGACAAGTGTGGTGTTTTTCTTTCGTGCTTTTTCGTGTGGCTCTCCTCAAACACGGGGCATAGGGCACAACGTCGGAGCATATCACTCACTGGGGACGGGAACCTACGACATCTGGGCTTTGGGCCAAATACTAGTACCTACTGCGTACCGATACACGACGCGATACCAAGAATTGATATCTAATAATATCCCCCCTTTATCATTTAGACACGTCACATGTTTGAGAGTCCTATCGTGGAATGCAGTAGATTTATAAACTTTCCTCATTTATTCTGCAAAACAGATCTAGCGTTTGACTATGCAATTCATCACTTGAGCTATCAACATACCAAACAGCATGACGATCCGTAACGTCTTCGTCATTTATTTTCTTTCAAAGTCAAGCAAAATCTTTCCCTGCAGATCCAAAGTTCCGCTGCAGTACCTTAGAACCCCGCCCATCATCAAACTTGACCTTCATTTTCCACACAACAAATGGCACCTAAAACCTTCTTGGTAAAGGTAATTACAATACTAATACCATTCTAGGAGGTAACAATGGACGCTATACAATGAGTAAGGCTATGGTGTAAGGCCATTTGCTTACTTGATCAGCCTTGTCTACTTCTGCTCCAGCCTTCAGCAGCTGCTGCACAACTTCAACATGTCCATTCTGGGCCGCTATGTTCAACGAGGTAACTCCGATCTGTGAGCAAGGAAAATTTTATATGAAATGGCGATAATTGTATCTTTCATACACAATGACCATATGAAGGTTGAGTCTACACATGCGTATAAATACAACGCATTCCAGAACTAACCCATCTTTTATTTATCCAAACATTTACCAGTATAGCCTTGTCCACTTCTGCTCCAGTCTTAAGCAACAGCTGTACAACATGAATATGTCCATTCTGGGCTGCTATCATCAGCGGGGTGGCTCCGTCCTGTAATAATTTATATGGAGGATGTGGGTAAAGGCTTTCCAAATATTCTCATCATGGAATGGCAAAATCGTGCAATACACAATATGACATTTGTTAAGTCATGTTACCTCATTAGCCTTGTCCACTTCTGCTCCAGCCTTCAGCAGCTGCTGCACAACTTTCACATGTCCATTCTGGGCTGCTTCAAACATTGGGGTGACTCCGCCCTAATCGCAGGCAGAATGTAATGGTGATGAAGACCATCGTCTCTTACAGATGCCTGTATTTTACCTATTCATCAATTATAAGAGGGCCTATTTCATTTATTACAGTAAGGCCTGCATTGTAGGCAGTAAAACCGAATTCTTTTCGTAAGGGTTTAAAATGAATACGTGTACCTGTATGGCTTTATCCACTTCTGCCCCAGCCTTCAGCAGCTGCTGTACAACCTCCACATGTCCTTTCTGGGCTGCTATGTACAGTGGAGTGGCTCCGATCTGAATGCGAGCAGAAGTCGTTTTTAACACGTATCAATGTGTAACTGCCGTAAAAGAAGTGTATGAATGAATACAAACTCTCATTATACAACAGGGCTCGAAAATCATTTTTGGGATTAAGTGCACTTGTGCACCCAGCTTAAAAAAATGGGTGCACAAAAAGTTTTTTGGGTGCACCTCTTAAATTTAAGTAGAATGTCAGAAAAAGCTAATAACAAAACATAGTTGCAAGCTATCAAATTCTTAAACAAGTACCATGACAGACATTTTTATTATCTTTCTAACCCTTAGATGTCAAGAATATGATATACTAGTACACTTTGATATCTTTATATACATAAACCCAAGAAAATATTTGGGTGCACCAGTGCACCCACAGAAAATAATTGGGTGCATAGCTCCAATTTTGGGTGCACCTGGGTGCACATGCACCCAGTATGTCGAGCCCTGTACAATGTGCATGGCTATGGATGAAGACATTAGATTTAACTAATGTACATTGGTCTAGTGAGATCTGATACGATTGGTGAGATCATGTGGCGTAATCGACAGCGTGTTAAGTAATAAGCTCAGGGGCCACAGGTCCATGGTTCATATCCTGCAGTGGCATCGATCTTGTGCCCTTGGGAAGGGCACTTTCGACTTTCACACGACTTTCCCTACTTTACTCAGGTGAAAATGAGTACCTAGCTTTGGCTAGGACCGTCCCTCGGATAGGACGTTAAATGACATAGTGCACCCCACGCACGTTAAAAACCCACAACATCATTCGTAAAAAGAGTAGGGGCATGCCCCAGTGACAGTGTGCGATAGAGCAATTCCTTTTGTCGGGAGTTGGTGATTCACTTCAAATCACTCGGATGGAGGCCTGGCATTCCTCCATATCAACCACACGGTAATTTACACCGTTCACCCGGACGGGAGTCCTGGCGCATCCCCGTCTTGTATTCAGCTAGAAGAAAGGTTATGCTACCCCGTAAGGGTACTGTAATACACCGCATTACTCTATACTACTACTACTGCTACTCTCTCCCATGAACGAGTAGAATTAAACATGACTTCAAAACAACGAAGTCTGCACAACATGGCTACATGTAACTTTGTAGTGACCATCATACCTCATGAGCCTTGTCCACTTCTGCTCCAGCCTTTATCAGCTGCTGCACAACTTCCACATGACCATTCCAGGCTGCCGTGAATAGTGGAGTGACTCCGATCTGCATGCGAGACACCATCGTAAAAAGTAGGTTTTGAATTAGCCTCATTGTCGTATATCTTTGTGAAAGGAAAATCAGCTTCAAAAACTAGAATTATTTGTCTTTCTCCGCGAGATCTTTCCGAAAGTAAAAAAATCCCACATGACACTCCATAACATATATATCACTGCATTGCTGCTATACTATCATACCTGACTAGTCTTGTCCACTTTTGCCCCAGCCTTCAGCAGTTTTTGCACAACTTCCACATGTCCGCTTTGGGCTGCTATAAACAGCGGAGTGGCCCCAGCCTGTGTGCAAATTTAATATAACTGTCTCTTTGGAGCAGAGAGACAGATATGAAATCGATATGAAATGCACGACAAAATGTTGAATATAATTAATTTAGTCAGTCATGTTACCTGACTAGCCTTGTCCACTTCTGCCCCAGCCTTCAGCAGCTGCTGCACCACTTCCACATGTCCATTCTGGGATGCCATGAACAACGATGTGCACCCGTCCTATGAGCAAGAAGAATCTACATAAACATACTTCACACCTCCACATTTACAACTAGAGTTCCACGAGCACATCCCTTCGCCAAATAATCATGCCTTTATTAAAAACTTTAAGGTCTTATCCATGTATAACTAAAGAGTGCCTATAACTACCTCAATAGCAAACGACTGCTTGAACGCGTGTTTGTGGACAACATTACTCAAGGTTAGTTGGGGTGATGAAATGGAGTTTCAACCACTACAAACACACATACATACACAGACACAAGCCCTGACTCAACGGTTTGCATTAGCAATCAATCAATCAATCAATCAATCAATCGTTCGCTTGTATCATTTACAAGGCGAATATAATTCATTTGGTCAGCCTAGGCACCTTGTGAGTCTTGTCCACTTCTGTTCCAGCTTTCAGCAGCTGCTGCAAAACTCCTAGATGTCCATTTTGGGCTGCCACGAACAACGATGTGCACCCGTCCTGTGTGCCAGGAGAATGTAAATAAACGTATTCTCATTCACACAGAGGGACCTGTATCAAACAATTCTTAACATATGCATAAAATAACGTAATAAAGTTTATACCAGGCACATAGCTACATATAGTAATGGTATTGTTCCCCGTATGGTTTTAAAATTAAATTATGCAACTTTTCTGGACTAGCTCAAATGTTCGGCCTCTTCTACTTCACTCCATCCTATAGGAAAGTAATGGAATCTATGAAAATGCAAGGCTGAGATGTTGAGTAAATAGATATTCAGTAATTCGCTCGGACGTACTACCTGATTAGTATGTAAATACTACTTGCAAGGACTTTCATGTAGTTGCCTTAGGTCTGTGAGTTTTGGTGTCACTCTTTGTGACTTGCTGAGTTGAAATGTTGTATGTCAGCTAATGGACTGTTCAAATCCTACCTGTCTAGCCTTGTTTACGTCTGCTCCAGCCTTCAGCAGCTGCTGCACAACTTCTACATGTCCATTCTGGGCTGCTATGGACAATTCTGTGATTCCCTCCTGTGAACAAGGAGCATTCAATGTGAACTGGAGTTCGATGACCCCATACATTTGCCAAGCAAATCGTGACGACAGATTGTCAAGAAAATGTTACAGAAAAACAAGAAGTTTGAATTCGAAGAACATTACCTCCATCAAAACGGAAGGTATATATTTTGTGTATCTATGTGTCTACCTGTTTGTGTTTCCGGATATTTGTGGCCAGCATATCTTTGGATGGGTTGTAATGACATTCGGTATGTGGGTAGGCCTTAGATAGAGGAAGGTCAATTTCAAATTTGTGCCCTCGTATGTGACTTTGGTCCTGCAGCAGAACTTTGTGACTTTTGACATGTTATGGTCTTTATTTGTAATGTCACATAGCTTGTGACATAATGAATAATTGGTGTAGGTTTGGTCTCCCTAGCAGCTTGCTCTGTAAAGGCAGGGGTCATTTTCTGAAACTATGTCAAGAAGGATACCTTATCACAGAAACGACGATTTTATATGGTATTTAGTGCGTAGGTAGATTAGACAGAGCTGTATGCAATAATATGCAAATTACGAAAGTTAGGGTTTTATTTGATGAGGAAAACCTACGATTCTTCCAATAATAAGATTTTCATGCAGGCATATAACGTATATAATTTACGGAGTGTGAAACATTTACATAAATTGCATAAAGTCTTATGTGAATAAATCATCCGAATATAAATAGTGGAGTTACCTGCTTGTGACATGTGCAAGTGTACAGCACTATGTATACATTATGTAAATGTGGAAGTCATTTGCATAACTTTTCCTTTAGCAATCTTACCTGATCGGTTTTATCCACTCTTGCTCCAGCCTTCAGAAGATGCTGCACAACGTTCACATGTCCCACCTGTGCTGCTGCATACAATGGGCCGGCGGTTCCGTTCTGTGAATGAGTAGTTTTGTGTGAATGCAACATTATCTTGTTTCTAAACACACATATTATCTTGTTTCTAAACACACAGGGCCAGGGATAGGCATCACAATGATTTATAATTATCACTTACCACTTACCAAAAACCAGTATTTCCGCCAAATTATAACTGATAATTGATAACTGTTATAACGGAAAACAAACTGCAGGACATTGACACACACACACACACACACACACCAACCACACATTCAAATATTGTGTTACCTGCTGACCAGGCTTGTCCACCTCTGCTCCAGCCTCCAACATCTTCTGTACAACTTTCAAATGTCCATTCCAGGCTGCCATGCATAAAGGAGTGAATCCATCCTGTAACATTTGAGTTAAGCTCATCAAGGTATATGGTATTATTGCAGGTGCAACAGTTATCAATATATCATAAGTTACAAGGAAATGGAATCTACCTATATATGACTACATTGACAATCATTGTCACTTTGGTCATTTACCGCTCTAGCCTTGTCCACTTCTGCTCCAGCCTTCAGCAGCTCTTGCACAACTTCCATGTGTCCATTTTGGACTGCTGCAAATAGCGGGCTGACTCCGAACTGTGAACGAGCAGAATTTGATGAGAAAGAGTAAGTAAGGAACAAGGTAATGTATCAAACAAGGTAATGTATACAAGGTAATGTATCAAACTATGCAAAAAACAGTTTGAATACCTAAAGAAAAGCTTGCTAAAATCGATCGTAGATACAGTTCTACTTCTTTAGAGCCACTTTACCAGATGAGCCTTGTTCACTTCTGCTCCAGCCTTCAGCAGCTGCTGCAAAATTTTCAAATGTCCAATCTGGGCTGCCATCAACAGTGGACTGTCTCGGTTCTGCATACGAATACCATTGTGATCATGTAAAAGCAAGGTATGATAACATGTGTTAGAATTTATTCAATATTAAGCCACAAATATCGACACAAATATCATATTGCATATCAAAGATTGCTTTTAGACTCATGAATAAAAAAACACATATGTGTACATGAAACGAGTGACAACATATCCTACCTTTAATCATATTTTACTTCCACTCATCTTACCTTAGTAGCAGTGTCCACTTCTGCTCCAGCCTTCAGCAGCTGCTTCACAACTTCCTCATGTCTATTTTTGGTTGCTATGTACAGTGGAGTCAAGCCATCCTATGAGAAAGGAAATTTTCATATTAGCGAATAGAAATTAGAATAGTGTTGAAATAAATCATATCCAATGAAAGAGCAATGGTTATGGCAGCCGGTTTACCTGCTTAGCCTTGTCCACTTCTGCTCCAGCCTTCAGAAGTTCCTGCACCACTTTTACATGTCCATGTGAGGCTGCTATGTAAAGTGGAATGACTCCGGTCTGTAACCGAGTAAAATTGGATTAGACTAAAGGAATGTCAAACCCCAGTTGGTATAAGGAAATGTAATCTATGACAAGTGAAGCATTTTTAAATGTCATTTTACTATACCTCTCTAGCCTTGTTCACGTCTGCTCCAGCCTTCACCAACTGCTGCACAATTTGCACATGTCCCCTTTGGGCTGCTAAGTACAATGGTGTGGTGCCGTCCTGTGCGAGAAAAAGAATTTTACGTAATGAATACAATAATATGCCAGTTAATACCATACAAGACAAATGGCCACACTTTTGAATATGTTCTAAAAGTATATGTTACCTGTCTAGCCTTGTTCACTTCTGCTCCAGCCTTCAGCAGCTGCTGGACAACTTTCACATGTCCATTCTGGGCTGCTGTGTACAGGGGAGT
This sequence comes from Branchiostoma floridae x Branchiostoma belcheri, assembly GCA_019207045.1. Taxonomy (NCBI): domain Eukaryota; kingdom Metazoa; phylum Chordata; class Leptocardii; order Amphioxiformes; family Branchiostomatidae; genus Branchiostoma; species Branchiostoma floridae x Branchiostoma belcheri. The sequence continues at coordinate 23,263,477 of CM033028.1, read as the reverse complement.
GGCTCCACTCTGGAAGTGAGTAGAATATAATCTTGTTTCTTCTCTTACCCAGCTGCAGTCATGTTAATACGTCATAACACATTGTAATAAAAATGTTAATACAAGAGTGAGTGTCTTACTTTTTCAGACTTGTCAACCTTTGCTCCAGCCTTCAGCAGCTGCTGTACAACATCTACATGTCCGTTCTGGGCTGCCATGAAAAGTGGTGTAAATCCATTCTGTGAACAAAGCAAGAATTGTTAATGGATACCACAATCTTTCTCCGACCCAAAGGAGTTTAATCTAATAAGAATGAATGAAAAATAAAGACCTTTATTGCACATTTATGCCCCACTTGGCTAAGTACAGGTCACATGGTAAGAATCATATACAGTCAAACCTGTCTATAGCGGCCACTCAAGGGACTAGAGAAATATGGCCACTATAGACAGGTGGCCACTATAGAGAAAATGTTGATCAATTGACCATGAGCAAGCTACATATGATTTCAGTTCCCACTAATCTTTCTCACTAAGTAACATTGTCTCAATCGGTAACGTTAAATTCACTGACAAAGACTTGCACTTTAATGCTACCGCCAAAATGACCCTGTCAGGAACTCCAAATCCTCGCAAACTACAATTTCAAACTCGGTGCAGGATGACATAAGGCTGCAGTGTGGTTGCATAGGCAGTGTTTCTGTATCAACGGGACCGGAAATCGTGTGGCCGTGGACCCGTTGGACAGGTGGCCGCTAAGCCTATTTCTTAATCATTACGAATCCAAGGGACCGACAAAAAGTGGCCACTATGGCCAGGTGGCTGCTATGTAAAGGTGGCCGCTAATACAGGTTTGACTGTATATGTAACAATGGGAACAATCATACACATCTAATACGCCATGAATGTGTCAATCATGAGGGAAGAAAAACAACACAACGTGAATGACAATGTGAAATCTAATGACTTTTTGTTCATTACTGTTACCTGCTCCGCTTTGTTCGCTTCTGCTCCAGCCTTCAGCAGCTGCTGTACAAGGTTAACATGTCCTTTCTGGGCTGCTATGATCAGTGGAGTGACCCCACCCTGTGTGCAAGTGGAAAAGTCGTCGTTTACGAACAAGACAAAATTCTGAATAGAGAGAATATTCTACACAACCACAGCTTTATTTTCACCTACGTTTCGGTGACCTTCCTCAGCGTAATTCTGACTGGTTAACATTGTACCACAACAATATGTGTCACTACTTACAGATGTGGTCACAAAAGTAGGTTACTTATATATGCAGTGATTGGTTGGTGTTTACAATGCGGTCCCAAACCTTAAGGCCCCCTTTCCACTAGACGGCGATCGCGCTGCGCTCTCACTGCGACCTAAATAGGATATGTGTAATCTTCACTTTCATACTTGGTACATCATACAGAACGTAAAAGTGTGACTGAGAAGACAACAAAACACACAAGGTGTAAAAAGATTCGTTTCTTTCCTATAGAATTCGATGAGCAATCTGTCCAATTTAAGGACGCAGAGAGAGCGCGGCAAGAGCGCCGTCCTAATGGAAAGGGGGTATAAGGAGTTTGATACATGGCAGTTGTAAATAGAGTAAATAAATAAAAATAATATAAACGTTAACACCTGGTGCAACAATTCAATATATGCTGATTTAAGTTCTCTTCATTCTCAGCTTCCACATGTCCCTCTCTAGCTGCTACAAAATCATGCTTATATTTTTGCATTGCGTATCAAATTATACTTGGAAAAACGTCCAATAAATGCACATAACAAGGTAGATGTCATGTTAGCCATTCATCCATGCTACCTCATCAGTCTGGTTCACTTCAGCTCCAGCCTTCAGTAAATGTTTCACGCCTTCCACGTTTCCATCCCGGGTTGCTTTTATCAGTGAGCCTAAGGTAGCTACATCCTGTTGAGTAGAATTTCATTTGTCAATCAACATGACCAGCTTCATAACACTCAACGACACCTGACTTTCACGGGAAGCATGATGTATTGCACATGCTTAGTGTGTGATGTGCCATGTTTTGTAGCGTCTTTTAGCAGTGTTTTGAATGCCGTATCGTACTGCTAATGTAGCAATACGACCATGCTTCCGAAATGTACAAGCCTATGAATATCTTACCATATCGTCCAGTGTCATAGGCTTTAATTGATCGGAGTACTTTAAGCATGTAAACGTAAACGCAAGCGATTCGCTACCAAAACATATGTCAATATATCATACCTTGAATAAGAACGTGGTGGTGAGGTTAATAACCAAGAAAACAAGTGTCCGTAGGATACAAGCCTTCTTGAAATAATCATGGTTTGCAGTGTGCGAAAAGTTGTCACTCCTTACGTAAAAAAAATCGATGAACGTGACGGCTTAAAATAATAGTTATTATTCAATACTATACTATACTATACTATACTATACTATACTATACTATACTATACTATACTATACCATAATATTAAACAGACCATGGCAAGGGGCCTGTCCACCTGCCTGAGCCGGAAACCCGTTGAACAGGTTTCTTTGCCGTCAACTCTTGTATCTGTAACCTATCTTGGAAATCGTTTGTTGCCATGTATTCCAGTTATAGGAGTTATCGTGAAAAGTACAAACATGTTGGCTTATATTGATGCTCGTTGCCCCCTCTAACATGCTGGCAACTCAGAACCAGCACGGCTATCAAATCAACTGAAATTGTTTATTGTTTATTTGTTTCGCACTTTAAAAACGATATCAGTAAGTACATATAGTGAATTGTGAAACATAAACAGTGCTAGGGAGGCCGAAAGCAAAAAGCTTATGAAAAGGCCTTCCTATATTAACTTATTACATTCATATAAATTTAACCAAAAAATAAGTATGAACCTAAATAAGTATGGATAATAATTAACGGAAATCATGGAATGAAAAACATATTACACAAAATAATTAAACGTAACTTAGGAAACAATAAATGAATATAACTATAGATTGAAAGTTAACGTTACCAGAACTATACAACGAAGTACATAAAAAAAAAACAGTATGGATAATGCATGACGGAATCAATAGAATGAAAACACATTGCACTGAATAATAAATGGATATAGAGAAATTGAAAGCTACCAGAAGGAAACAAGGAAGTGTAAAACCAACTAACAGAAAGTAGGGTTATTTATAAATTCAGCTTTAATGTGGCATTTGAATATAGCAAAGGTGGGACTTAACTTTAATGTATTATTCAAGCTGTTCCAAACTGTGGGACCTCTGAACATAAAGGAGAATTGCCGTTGGTAAGTTTTTGCATTAATAGGCCTGACATAGTTGCGATTTCTTGTGTGATGGCTGTGGATATCTGAGTTTGATAAAAAATATATTAAAGTAGATATTAGGAAGGCAGGGACATTCATAAATTATCTTATACATAAAAAAACTAGTTTGAATTCTATTTATGTCATATACTGTTAAGATCTTTAACTTTGCAAACAGCGGGGCACTGTGGAACGTAAAGGGAACATTTGATGCTAGAGTCCATTCCAAGACACCATGCGGATGTTTGTTGCCATTGTTTAAAATTGATTTTAAAGTTTTGTAATTATATGCCTAGGACATTTGATACTTCAGAAATATTTTAACACTGTTTCAACTTGATAAATATTTCCCTGGTCCTGTAAAACTTTGGAAATATTCATGGTGTGGAATTGGATACTTCTAATGGTTTCTAAATAATGATAACAGCATTCTACCATTATTTACCATTTTCTACCATTTTCTGTAAATGGTTCGGTGGGCTGGGAAGATAGCAATTCACACATCCTTGCAAAGTATGGTTGGGTGCCATGCAACAATGACCCACCACAAAGGATCCACCAGTGCCCAGCAGTCAAATCTAAAAATATACAGATGCAACAATAGGGCTTACTTTTATGGGGACAATAAACTAATTTTACCATTTGGCCAGGTTTACCATTTTTTGTAAATATTTGTAAATGTGAAATAATCACAGAGAGGTTTCACAATTATTCTAAATAAAGATATTTTTGTACAGTTACTTTCAAAATGTTTCTAAAATATTCAAAGAATTCAAATAAATGAGTATTTTCTTAGTCAATTTTTTCAAAATAATTTAATTATTGTGGCTCAGATATTCTTTTATTCAAAATAATTCAGACTAATTATAAATATCGCCTAAATCCCCTCATGGTGTCTTGGAATGGACTCTATCCTGATGAATCGTTTCTGAAGTAAAAAGAGTGGTCTAAGTGGTGTAGTGTAGGTACTTGCCCATACAATGTTGCAGTAGGATAGATAGGGATAAATAAGATATAGTACAGAGTAATAAACGTTTTCGGTGATAGAATTTTCCCCACCCTTCGTATAATCCCTATATTCTTATGAAGTTTAGTACAAATGAGATCGATCTGATTTTTCCATGTTAATTTTTCATCTATTAAGACGCCTAGAAAACGAGTGTGAGTTACTTGAGTAATGAGATCATTATTTAAGAATATCTGGACGTTTTCCTTTGGATATTTCTTATTCTTACCTGCAAAAATTATTAAATTTGTTTTTTTAACATTCAGTGACAGTTTGTTTGTTTAGAACCATTTATTTACTTTGTCTAGTTCTTCATTCATAATAGCAACTAAGGTATTTAGATTTTTGTGAGACATAAATAAATTAGTGTCGTCTGCGAATAAGAGAGTAAATAGTTTTTGTGATACAAGTGCTAAATCGTTTATATAGATTAAAAACAGAAGGGGCCCCAAAATAGATCCCTGAGGCACCCCACATGAAATTGTATTTTGACGCGATTTGTTTAAGCCATTGGTAACGTATTGTTTTCTGTTTGAAAGGTGATCTTTTAGCCAAGAATGAACTGAATTTTGAAATCCGTACAGGTGCAATTTGTCAAGTAGTATTTTGTGATCAACGGTATCAAAAGCTTTTGATAGGTCCAAAAATACACCGGCGGTGTATTCGTTATTATCTAAGGCTTCAGAAATCTTATTGATTAAGCATAAAAGGGGCATGTATGTGGAGTATTTTTTCCGAAATCCATATTGGTGACAATAAAGAATGTCATTTGCTTCTAAGTGATTTGAGATTCTTTGGTAAACTAATTTTTCTAAAATTTTAGAAAAGGTAGGCAAGATAGAGATTGGTCTATAGTTTGTAAAGGTGTCAGGGTCTCCTGTTTTATATAATGGTATTACTTTTGCAATTTTCAATTCAGAAGGCACAGATCCAGTAGACAACGAAAGCTTTAAAATGTAAGTGATTGGTTCCAAAATGGAGGAAATATTTTCCTTTAAGAGAAGTGCAGTAATTTCGTCATGACCTGGGGCAGCATTTTTTAAGTTTAAGATAATATCATGAATCTCCGAGGAGGTTGGTTCTTCAAAAGAGTTTATTTGAGGGTAGGAGTGATCAAAATATTCCATGGGGGAACAGTCGGTCTTGTCAATTTTATTTGCAAGAGATGGTCCAATATTAGTAAAGAAATCGTTAAATCTATCAACTATGTCTTGTGGATCAGTTATAGAGATCTCTCCGTCACGAAATTTGTCTGGAATGATATTACTTCGCTTTTTCCTATTAATAAGTTCGTTAATCGTTTTCCAGGTTTTCGATATATCGGAGGATGCAGCCTTAAACTTTTCGTCATAATAATTCCTTTTAGACAAACGAATAAGGGAGTTATACTTGTTCCGATAGGTTTTGTAATTAGTTAAGGAGATTGGAGTCGGACTTTTTATATATGCCTTATACAGTTTATTTTTCTTAATCGACGATTTCAGTAGGCCAGTCGTAAACCATGGTTTATTTTCATCGAAATTGCGCTTTGGTTTACATGACTTTAGAGGAAAACATTTTGTAAAGTGAGAATGAAAGATTTTACTGAAATGAGTGAAAGCAGTATTAGCATTGGTACTCTTGAATATGTCGTCCCAAGTTTCATCGTCTAATAGTGCTTTAAATCTGTTTTTATTAACGCTGTTAAATGCACGTTGACTACGTTCACAGTGTTCTCACCAGGATTTTTTCACAGCATCAGGGCCGGGGTCCAGGGGCCGCTTAAGGCCCCTGGCGGGGTCCAGGGGCAGCGCCCCGGTGGGGGGCCCCGGGGGGGCGAAGCCCCCCGAAAGCTCCTGCATTTTAGGCTATTTAGAAGGCTTATTTTATCAGTTTTGACTGTCATATCTATGATAATCATAGTAGTCACTTAACCTCTCCACAAGAGATTGACAATGTTTCATGTCAAAGACAACTGAAAACTCAAAAATACCAAACTTCACTCAACTAAACTGTACTCAAAAATACCAAACTTCACTCAACTCAACTGTATGTAATATAATCTTTATTTCTCTGTAGTACTACACAGAGTCCCTCAGTCACTCTTAACTTCTCTCAGCTCTGAGAACAAAAAAAATACACAGTCCCTTACTCTTAACTTCTCTCAGCTCTGAGAACAAAAAAAATACACTGACAGAGTCCCTCACTCTTAACTTCTCTCAGCTGTGAGAACAAACAAAAAATACACTGACAGAGTCCCTCACTCTTAACTTCTCTCAGCTGTGAGAACAACAAAAAATACAGAGTACCTCACTCTTAACTTCTCTCAGCTGTGAGAACAACAAAAAATACAGAGTACCTCACTCTTAACTTCTCTCAGCTGTGAGAACAAAACAAAAATACACAGAGTACCTCACTCTTAACTTCTCTCAGCTCTGAGAACAAAACAAAAATACACAGAGTCCCTCACTCTTAACTTCTCTCAGCTCTGAGAACAAAAAAAAAATACACTGACAGAGTCCCTCACTCTTAACTTCTCTCAGCTGTGAGAACAACAAAAAATACACTGACAGAGTCCCTCACTCTTAACTTCTCTCAGCTGTGAGAACAACAAAAAATACACAGAGTCCCTCACTCTTAACTTCTCTCAGCTAGTACTACAAACTGACAGAGACTGTTCACTCAGTGGTGTTCAGCCTTCTCCTTCTCCTGGCATTCCACCGGTCACAGGCTGCCCCAAAGTTGTAGTCATCTGCCGGTGGACCCTCAATAGATATCATCAGGAGGTTGTCCAGGGTAGACTCCTTCAGCTGATTCCTGGCCTGCGTCTTTATCCGCTTCATCGTGGAGAACCCACGTTCACAGTCTGGAAGAATAATTCAAATCAAATAAAGGTCAACTTCTGAAACTGATTGTAATGCATTCATAGTGGTCAGTTTTTTTCAGTGGTCATTGCTATCATTGCACATACAGCACTGTATGTAACAACAGTGTTTGACAATGCCATACAATGAATATGGCAATCAAAATGATAGCAAGGGCCACGTAACCACCACAGACACTATATTGCCTGTGTATTACAATCAGTTTGACAAGTTGAATTACTAAAAGGAAAACTGTAACGAGAAGTTTCAGAAATCAAGTTAAAGACTGATACCTGCTGTTGACACTGGCAGCACAGCCATGGCAGCTGCCAACTTTGCCAAGTTGGGCATCGTGTCCCCATGTACCTGCATCACCTTCCTCAGCACCTTGTTTGTTGAGAGCTCCTTGTCCTGGGCCTTGTACTGGTACAGTGCTGGAGTCAGCACACTGTACTCTCTGTTGACAGCCTCAGCACTTGTCACCTCACTGCTGTAGTGCTTGGAGAGTAACTGGAAAATAAGGCACCAAGATAGATGTATGAAATGGAATGGAATAAGATGGCATAATGACCAGAAGACTTGGGGTACCTGAGGCACACCATTTGATTTCTGAATACAAAATTGCACTTATACCTTCACTAGTCCCCTAAAATGTGAACTTAGATGTCTTCACTGTAGACTACTTACTACAGACATCTAAGTTCACAATGTTAGAGATTGGGGTAACAGCTAAACAAACCTCAAGCTTCTGTGTTTGGTCATAGCCTGCCTCATCTGGGTGAAAGATTGTGAAAGCAGCCAGCAGCTCAGTGTCCGGAAACCTCTCCTTCAGGTTCGTCACTATTTGGTCGATGAAGGGCTCGTAGATCTGAAATTATATCAAAAGAGAATAATCATTATTACATCTGTTATCTAAACATATATTAAATTATTATCTGGGAAGTTAGTTTCCCTCCATCCCAGTTACCAGTCATTATTCATTGACTACTTACAGTCTTCTTGAACTGCTCCATCTCAGACTCCCCGTACTTGATCTCAGTCCCAGTCTTTGTTTTCGCTTCTGCCAGGAACTTGTCCAGCCCCTTGAAGTGGTCAGCATGGTGGACCTTCAGCTTCTCCAATGAATCCACGGTGGAATCCACGTTGATCTTTATGTTACTAAAGTTAACATCCGTCTGCTGCATGAATGAACAAAAAAGAAAGTCACTTCAGTCCTGGGAAGCAAGTTACAAGTTAATTACCTTTTACAGTATCAAAGAAATGATTATGTTGTATTGAAAAAATAAAAAATTACCTGAAACAGACGGGACAAGTTGGCCAGGGTGGGCAGGATGTCTGACATCATCAGAAGGGTGGCACAGAAGCGGAACGTCTTAAGGAAGACTGCCAGCCCCTTGGCTACAGCCTCGTGCCTCTCCTCTGCCTCTCTCTCTAAGCTGATGACCACTGCACTGAACGTCTTCCGCAGAGCTTCAACTGCCAGGTGATGGGACAGCCACCGGACATCTTTTGCCTGCTTTAGTTTCACACAACTGTCCTTGGAGTTGACAATGTTCTGCATCAAAATGAAGTCAGAACAAAATATTAATAAACTTTCTGCATAAATACTGACAACTTGTGCCTCTGATATTGTGTTGATAAAGTTACTAACATACAGAATAAATAGAATAGATTGTGTAACTGTTGCATTATTCATATGGTGCTTCATTGAAATTTGATTGTTATCACACACCTGGATTTCCTGCAGTCCTGACATTCGTACAGGTGAGTATTCGTAAAACCTGTACAGCTGGCCAAGCAGGTCTTTGAACTTGATGAGATAGGTGTTCCCCTGAGCTGCCTGGCCGCATGCTAAGGCCAACCTGTGCGCAATACAGTGAATATTCACCAGCATGCTGTTGTTTGCTCTCAGCTGTGTTGCAACCTATAGATGAGAATAGAAATAAGGAATGAAACAATTATAAATGATGTTGAGGTGTGTCATTGCAATGATAATAGGCTCACATTTAAAGAAGCACTTTATGAGAAATGAAATTATGAATGCACCACTTAGATTATGAATTTCTACTCCAAGATTTGATACTTACTCCACTTCTCCTCCCCACCATAACAGCTGCACCATCAGACCCGAAGCCCGCCATCTTGGTGAGGTCTGCTCCAATGGACCGCAGGAATTCCTTCAGTTTGTTGACAATAGTGTCTGCCTTGCCATCCGGGATGTCGAGAATGCCGAGATAGGAAGTTCTCACCTGGCAAAACAAATTGTGAAAAATGATGTTATTAAAAGTCATACTGACATTGCATTTTTATGCACAGTATGATAAAGACCTGGTAGCCATCAAACATATTCGTACAAGCAAGTGGGTTACCTCATGTTTCTTTGTCAGGTAGCGGCCAAAAATGATTAGCTGCTTGGTGACTGAGATGTCCGTGGTCTCATCTATCAGTATGCTGTAGTACGGGCTCTGCAGCAAGGTGGAGATAACTTCCTGTCGAGGTCCATCAGACAGCACCTGGACCATCTCCCACATGATCCCTTCTGACGTGTAGTTGCAATTTCCACCCTGAAAGTAGCATAACCAAATAATGCTGATATAATAATAAAATTTGTTGTTCTTTTACTTGCAGTGTACTTAGCTCTTTAAAGAAAAACCGGTTTAAGCTGAGACTGCAGTGCATGCAACTATATCAAAACAAAAATGAGTTTTTCAGAGACCTGGTACTATTTCATTTCAAGTATTTAAGTTTAGATACATAGCAAAATAAGAAGATAAATGTGTACTAAATCATGTCAATAGACAAAAACCTATTAAGTATCACAAAACATCAATAATAACCTTGTTCAAGTGGGAGAGGTAGGACAGCCCAAGACCTTTCATCATGTCCAGGAGACCAGCAAACTTGGTGGTGTGTGGCACTTCATTTGTGTTCAGCCAATACATGGCCCGCAGCGCTCCTAAGAAGGCCACCCTCTCCAGATTGACCTGCTTTGTGAGAGCCTGGGCAATCCCACCATCCTTCGCTGCAGCCTTGGCAGCGGTTTCCGCCTTGTCTGCGTCAACATGTGCGTCGGAGGCTTGATGCTTTGTCAGGCTCGGCCTTTCAATGGTGATGCACGGGACCTCGGTCCATACCTTCAGACCCCCCTTTCTTGGAGGGGTATAGGCCTTGCAGGTTGCGCAGAACAATCCTTCAAAAAACCATAACATAGAATTAGCGAATTGCAAACCGCAATGCCCATATAAATTTGAGTCGGCAAAAATATCAATTAGCGGGAAAATGATCGTTCAATATTCATGAAGTGTTTTTCGACGAGAGGAAAGAGTATGGCAAAAGGCCACTTCACACCCACCGAACAACAGTCATCCAATGCCGTTTAAGAAGTGGGCAATTTACAGTCCCGTGTCATATGTAAATTATTTCATGTTTTCAAGCCACGCTTGCTTCAAAACGGCTCCCTATTATATTTGCTTTCAAACGATTGCTTCAACCAAGATAATATTTGCGGGCTTTAGTAATGCCAAAATAATTGACTATGCAGCAGAACACATTGGAGGACTACTATTATTAGATTGACAAATACTAAAATATTCAGCGACATTGCGAATGGATCAGTTGGTGGAAAGTAACGTTAATCCATCAATACGTAGCGGCGTAAACGCGATAGGAGCCACGCCGGACATTGCAACTTCCAGTTTTCGTTATAATGTACACAGCAGTGAAAAAATGTACGATTACCAAGCGAATATATACAAAATTAAAATATTTGAACGGTGAAACGTTAGCATTTTTACAGGCGATCGTGATCGGCATAATACATAAATTTTTCAATGGTAAAATGATAAAATTTTTACGTACCATCGGGAGTTACTTCCAGCCACGGAAATTCCTTCAGCCAGTCTGGGTTGACACCAGATTTCCGTTTTTTGGCTGTGTCCGGCTTGCTGGTTGCAGCAGTATCGTCACTATCAGAAGATCTCTTCTGTGCAAAATACGACTCGATATTCCCGCAGTGTGCGTTTTTCCCACGTCGCTTGGACGCGGACATGTTTCGGAACTTTCCAGAAAAATCACCGCCAAAACCGCTGTACCGCGTCAGATTCTATTCTACAAATTATAAAACACGTGGAACTACAGTCTAATAAATACTTTGCGGAAGCACCGCTGTGGAAAAGTTTTTGCTGTTGACTGGGACAAGGAGATCGATCAAAACTAACCAACTCAGGACCGCGTTTTCCAAGAAACGTGCCGATAATTGACAGGCGGCAGCCTTTGATGACAGTAGCAAAGTCGGCGCAAGGCGCCAAGTATGTCTGCAACGCCCTAGCAACAAGAAAGTCCGCGGTCCTGTGGGCGGTGCCACGAACTTGCAGTGGTCAAATTGTCCAATCATGGTGAAGCTTATAAATTGAGTTGAAAGCTATCTTCCCCATTGGTACAAAGTTACGGTCCTTTGATTTACATGCTGCCGAATTAAAGAGCTTCAAATTTAGGAGGGAAATTTTTCTATGAAATAATTTACTGTTCTGGATGGGAACACGACCTGCTCTTGCTCTAGATGTTTGAATTAAATCGATTCTATTTCCCACACTGAAAAATAGATGAATCTTTTACGGGTACAACATAGAAAGTTTACTTGCAAGTTCATTCCCGTTGGCTAAATTTGCCGCTAATTGCATGTAAATGGTAGAAACAAGATGGGAATATGCATGAACGGCGATAAATACGTAACTAACAGCCTCTGTTTCGGCGTTCTACAACCACCCAAATAAGGAGATAACCCAGGAATCTGATACAGATTGGCTGTTCTGAGGTCGGATACCACCCCACTACTCCGCCTTTCGGTGCGAACGCGAGCGGTGACCGTGCTCCCGCGCTCCCCAAATAAGGAGATAAGTGGCTGTTCTAGGGCCGAATACCACCCCGCTGATCACGCGGCATGCCGCATGGGAAGGCCCACGCGCTGCTGTCGCGAACGCAATGCCGGCACACGTAAAGGGGGTGGGAGGGGCTGTGACACAAAAAAGATCGCGGGGTGCTAAATGGCACCTCCCTTGGAGCTAATAACTTCCTGAAACAGCGGAGGCACGTGCTTGGCGCGTGCCTTTCTATTTTTACTACGGTATTTTTGTCCTTTTTCCCTAATTTTTTGCCGCTACGCTGGATGAAAAAGCAGCGTAGCGGGCTGTTTACAGCGTCGTTTTTCCAGCCCACAGCGTATCGGCCCGCTATGCTGAAAAGGCCTGGTGAGAACACTGCGTTCATGTCTTTTTATTTTGTCTCTAACAAGTGGTTCTTTGATATAAAATATGGGAAAGTGGTCCGAAATATCAGTAACTAGCAGGCCCGATACATGAGTATCGTTCAAGGAGTTGGCAATTATGTTGTCTATCAATGTTGCTGATTTTGTAGTAACTCTAGTTGGCTTTGAAATTGTTGGATAAGTGCTACAGGAGAAAAGAGTATTGAGAAAATCAGATGTTAGTTGATGATTGTCATTTTTAAGAAGATCAATATTAAAATCACCTAGTAGGTAACAAGTTTTACCTTCCTTGTTAATGATGTCCAGACTTATTGAAAGGTGACTAATGAAACTTTTTATGTCAGTGGCAGGAGGTCTGTAAATACAACCCAGGATTATGTTTTTTTGAGAACACATTGAAGATGTTGGTATTTCAATGAAAAGCGTTTCAATTTCATCTTCAGACTTTAAAGTGAGGTCTTTTCTTTCTATAAATTCCAAACTTTCATGAATAAAGAGGGAGACTCCGCCACCAACTCTACTTGACCTGCATTGGTGAAGTCGTACATCTGTAGAGTAGCTTCCGTGAGCCAAGTCAGAAATAGTCTGCCCACCCTCTCTAGATCCTTGATACGATTCACATCCTTATCGGTGCACACCCCAGTTCTCCGTGGTGTTGCGCGACAAAAAAGTGACGAAAGGCTTACTGAGAAATGACATTAAACGCTAACATAGCTGAAAAGCGTAGGAACTGGTGTGTTTTGGGTGCAAATTGTGTTTTGGCCCGACTCTCATTTCCGGATATTCTTGCGGGATTGATGAAAGAGTTGGGCTGTCTACCTGGCCTGTCTACCTGGCCTGGCTATCGCGTCAGGCTACTCAGATCCCCCCATTCATAGCCCCATCATATGGTTAAAAGTTAAAAGATGAAGGAGCACTCAGCTAAAATAGCTAATTGTCAGGCATAGTAATTGCTAATACCCAACCCTGCCAGTGACCTGAGGTGGGCCTGTACACCACTGTGGAAATGTGTCTGGGAGGCCTTCCTTGCAGCATGTCAGGAACACAAGTACCAGTAAAATAATCACTGTAAAAATCACTGTAAAGCTAAACTTGTACTGACCAAGGGGGGGATCATTTAATGTACCTCCATCTCTATACTAGTATGCCATGTTGACATGATATACAATATTGGTAGTCACATAGCCGTTTTGAGGCTGTGGATTGTTATCCACTGTACATTTTTTGTGTGTCCAGGACAGAGCCCAATCCTCTCCTTCCACTTCAAATAACCTCTCCAATCCCCTTGTACAATTGGATGGAGTGGGGAAAGTACTGTAATCAGCACAGATTTTGTGACATGTCAAAGGCTTTGAACCAAGGACCTCTGCTTTTTAGGTCAAACACCCTAAAGCATTTACCCAGCACAGTACTGATACTTGTGTTCCTAACACGCTGCAAGGAAGGCCTCCCAGACACAGTCCCGAAGGGCCCAGCCAATGATGGCCAGGCCAACCTCAGCTTGGAGATTAGCAATCACTATGCCTGTCAATCAGCTATTTTGGCCATATGATGGGGCTATGAATGGGGGGGATCTGAGTAGCCTGACGCGATAGCCAGGCCAGGTAGACAGGCCAGGTAGACAGCCCAGCTCTGATCAAACCCTATTCTTGCGCCTTCAATGTAAACAGGCCCGTGACCTAGATTGACCTCTGAAGCACTGTGTTAAGCCTAGTTGCAATACCGCACGCCGTGGATGATAAAAAAACTGTAGTACTAGAATGGTCTTTATCATTTGCTGGATTACTCGCTAGGTTTTTCTCTTTCTGACAGTATCAGTCGTGTTTGCCGGGAAAATGTGTTTTTTCAATGCCAAAATGCCAGATTTTGTGCGTTATTTTTGACATGAAAATAATGTTTTCTCCCTCTAATTTTTTAAAATTAGAGAAGTTGAAGGATCGAAACTCAATTAGTCTTGTGGCTGAAGGAATATCCTCTCACCCTACATACAGTTATTTTGCTTCAGGATAATTCCCTGGTAGAGCTGCTCGCTAGACTTTAGGGTGTGCTGCCTCCAATTGAAACCCCAAATAAACTAGAGTGTGCCTTATGATCGGGCTTGTTCTGTTGCTCAAGGAAACAGTAATCTATAGCTTACTAGGTCGATCTATATGTTCTGGTGTTCTAGTCCTTTCCAGCTGAGTCACGTGCAACGAATGTTATCTGCAACCAATAGGATCTTGATAACGGCTATGCTGACCAAACAATAATTACAATAGTGACAATAATCTCATGATTTGTTTCCCACTATAGGCATCACACAATTAGCTTACATACTTCAGAAGATAGGTGTGTAGTGTTTTGTCTCGATGTTGTTGTTAGACATTTTCGTTCAATAGAAAATGAATCTCCCTGCAACTATTATTGAGTTAATGAGTAACTAAATGTGTTAACCTTTGAGCGAGGTAGCGCCTTAAAATTACCTACGTGACGGGGCCTTTCCAATTGAGTCAGTGGCGACGATGCTTATCTTCAACCAATAGAAATCTGACAAAGGTTATACAACCAACCTTTATCAACTGTGGACCTCGATGTTTGTCACATGCCCGAGGCCTGATAAAAGCAGTATTTACTCATACATGTTAGATAGGTGACAATTATAATCTTACCAGTGATTCCTTATTATTGAGAAGATTCCACTTTATACCTCAGCTGAAATTCCAATGGAGCGTAGTGTGCGGCGTTTTGCCTTGATGTTGATCGTTAACGAGTAGATAAATTACACAGCCACCAGGGAACTGTCCCGTCATTCCCAAATGACGAAGACTAATCATAATAATTGTATACCGATGTGCAAGATTCATAGGGAAATTTTAGTTTAATTTCTCTCGACAGAAACTACAATATGATGCAAAATTCTAAACAATGATACGATAACTTACATAGACAAAATATTGACGCCATGAAGTAGGTCGTGATGCTTAATTTGATATATCGAACTGTTACATTTCCATGACCAATGTATCTTGTACATAGGGGGCATTGTGGCACGAATGAGAACGCTCATGACGGAAGTTTCAGTATGACAAATATTCATTCAGCAACTAGAGGCTTTTACACATAAGATGGACTTTGATCAGTGTAACAGACTGTTGTTGTCCGAAAGTTTATATTCTCCAAGCAGATTTCTCATTGGACTCCCAATAACAGAAATCACGGTCACTACACCCCGACAGAAACGTCTGTTTAGAGAATACACAGAAACTTCTAAAAGTTCTTCGTTACCAAATATGATGACCTAATTGCTGTAACTTTCAGATGTTCTAAATAATTTTCCTAACCAAGGACAATTAGAAACTCTACGGGTCATTGGATCCCAAACCACCATCAATGTGTCAAGTAGACATTCATTGCCAAACTGCAGCTTTCGAGAGTTTTAATCAACCTCAGTTTTCAAGCCATAAAAGGTGCTAATTTAATAAAGACCCAAGCCAGGCATGTACCCTTGGAACAGCTTGCGTCTTGAAATGTATGTCGACTGTAAACTGGCCCATTGCACTTCCAAACAAGCCTCTAGAGGCCCCAAACTTACCCCCAACGGTAAATAATGTCAGTAAACACTAGTAATAACATTACACGTACGCGTGTTATAAAGTGTGTGCTGCATATACCCTCCATACATCGTGAGCATACCTGTTGACGTGCAGCATTATCTCTCCTCTGCTGTAGATCACGGTACAACAAGGACCCCATTACCGGAAAGTGACCTGTGAACCATCCTTCAGGCATGGTGCAAACCTCGGGTCCGGTCATCTGTAGGTCGGGGATTTGGGCTGTATGATTCTGTGACAGCAGAATCCTGGCAACCCACTGGGTCACGTCCGCACGATTCCACTTGCGCGGGTCTGCGCAAACAAAGCAGATTCCATGTTGTTTTTCAATGTAATAACAATAACAAATGCAGTTATCAAAAACCGGTAAACGATAGAAATATTCTTTATGTTTTTTTTTTTTCAAATAACGACCTTCTGTCTTTACTGTATAAAGGGTACTTAAACCAAAGGCATCCACCATCTAAAAGGTAAGCCCGACATCAGTGTAAAACAGCTTATGGTACTGTAAATGCAGAAATGTTCGCGGTGGATTAATGTTCGCGGTTTTCGCGGCGGCCGCTTCAACGCGAATTTAAAACCACCGCGAAATTTTTTCCATAACAGTAAGAGACTACAGTGTATGGTGCTACCGCGAAATTAAAACCACCGCGAAAAGTCCATTTTCCCGCTACCGCGAAATTAAATCCCCGCGAACTTAAATGCATTTACAGTACTTTCTGATATATACTTTTGTATAGAATTTTTTTTAAATGCTGTCACCCATTGCACATACAATTCATATTAATTTGCGTAACAAAGTAAATACTGACCTCCAGGAAGCTCTCCAGGGAAGAGTATTGCATTCTCTATTTTCGTATAAATGACCCCAAGACGGCGAAGTAGTTCTTTACTCTCTTTTGACGAAATCTTCTTTATGATGTTTGCGGGACTTTGCACTGAACGTTCTTTCATGATTAGCAAGTAATTCACAAGCACACATTCCCGTTGTCTAACTTCGTCGAGGATCACATCTCCCAATCCAGGAATGGCTCTGTCGAAGGCTGCAGCTATTTCTTGACATTTCTCAATGTATTCTCGCTCAGACTCTGCCGCATGCTTGATTTGCATGACAACATAGCCCATACCTAAAGATGATAAGAAGTAAGTTACATGTGGAATACTGACAAGTCAATCTACGTTTATCTACTTGAAGTATTTGGGTAAGCTAGAAATGGAATTAGCTGTAGTTCCACTGTGTGTGTGTGTGGGGGGGGGGGGGTGGTTATGATTAGATTATGGATATTAGTTCAATGATTGAGATGATACTGACTGGTCTCATGTCCTTTCAAATTGGAAACAATAAATATCACCCTTATTCAATCCCTCATTTTGTTGTAACCTCACCCTATCTAATTGGCGTAATACTGAACTGCCACCCTTTCTTGTTACTTTGTATCTGCATTCCGGTAAGAGTTTATTTGGCATGTTTATTTATTGACCGTATACATATACTCATTGGATAGGTATTACTTATTCGTATAGGACAGGTATAACTGACTTACTTCCCGGGTCTGGATGTGTAAACTGTCGAATCCGTTCTAAAAGCTGCATATTCGGAAGGTCTCGAAGTATACTCGCCACTACCTCAAGAGCTTCCCTCCTTGCAAAGTAACATAGGATCAACTCGGGCATGTCGTTTCGGTCTGCACGCAAAATCCGCCATCTTGGAATGCTCCTGTTGCCTCTACTAACAACACAATCTAAACGGTTTTTGAAGCCTTTGTATTGGTCATCGTCCATGTGCTCAAAAATGCCTAACAACAATTCCTTGTAAGGCCCATGCAAGTTACTGGGAAGTTGACCTAGTGAGTACAAAGGTAGGTGTATAGGTGGCGTTGACAGGCTTGGTGCAGGGGGAGGGCTGGGTGGCCACGGCCAGGGTGCATCGCCGCCAACAGCCATCTTAAGTCGTCGCCGTTGACACTAGAAGAAATGATAACCTGGATTTTGATTAACAAGATCAATTTTCAAAGACAAAAGTTACACGAGACGTCATCATCAGTACTGATAGACGTTATCGTAACATTTAACGACATGGTCACGTTGGACTTTGACCAGCCTTGGACGACAATATTGCAACAGGCAAATCTTTCTCATCTTTGAATGTAGGATATCCCAGGTGTATGCAGACAAATTTCGTATAGAAGCACATTTCACGGTAACATAAATGATTGGCACTATGCTATTTTTCTCTTCACAAATGTAGCCAAGCTGAGTGTTACCTCGTTAAATCAGGGCAAAGGTGAGGAGGGTGATAAGGCGACCTTAGACCAACAGAAGTTCACGACTGGTTACGGGTCAGGTCCACTGAGTTCCACCAAAGCTTCAGGAGAAAAAGTTCCAAAGTTTCGAGAGATAAAAAGCTTCCTCCATAAAGATTTCTTCCATCTGTAATACAGAAATGAACGTTTCCACCTTCCTACGTGGCATGGTAAGCAAAACACGTCATTGCATTGTGAACTGGGTTTGTTCAGACCGTACCAACCAAAATCCGAGGTCACAATAGCCAACTATGCCTCGTACATGTATAAAGTACCTTATGCGCATCTTTATTCTACGTCTGTATTATGAGTGATTGGAAATTCAATATATAAACATAGGACCAATGTCATAACAAGAGAACTGAACACATTGTTTTGTGCATTTCAGATTGACCCCTTCCAGACCAATTTCAATGCCCTCCCCGACACACACCGCGCCGATCATGGCTTACAACGTTGTGACTACAAACAGTTATCATATGTACCTACTCAAAAACGCCGACAACGGTTGAAAGGAAAGGAAAATATGCCGGGAAAGGAAAAATGCCGGGAGAGGAATATATACTGGTGGGAGGGGTGAGTGTACCGGCCCTAGTAGTACCTAATATATTCTCCCGGCATTTTTCCTTTCCCGGCATATTTTCCTTTCCCGTCGTATTCCCGGATAAAAATCGCGAATCAAAAATAACAATTTTCGCCAAGGCCCTAGAGACACCGGTGAAGGAGGCTAATAGTGTGCGTCGTTATTTCCCTCGATGTTGATGTAAGATACGATTGTTAAAAAGTAAATAAATTACACCGGCGCCATGTTGAATTGACGTGTGTGTGTGTAGGCAATGGGAGCTACATATTCCCTTTCCTACATACGTACATGTCTAAAAGTGGTCAGTGTAGAACGCTATGGTGAAAAATTCTTAACAATTATACAACAACTTGGAAAGACTACGGAAGCCATGTACTAAGTTTCAGAGTACGCCTCGTTTTCGTGCCACTCGATTTCGACAGGGAAATTTTACGTGAATTTTAACTGGCAACCCGACGTACTATTGACCCCAAGAAGTAATTCGTTATGTTTAATTTAGAATACTGATCGATATCATTTGTATTGCCACTGCATCGTGCATGGGGGGGGGGGGGGGTGTTGTTGCTGTGGCACACAATCGAGAATATCATGACGAAACACTGCATTTTCTGTAGCGTAAATATGTATTTGGCAAATTGAGGCTTTTACACACATAAGGCATGAACTTTGATCACTTCTGACATGTAACAGATGTGAGCTTATTGTTGTTACAAAGTTAATATTCAAGGAGAGGCTTCATTGTGCAATGAAAAAATTAACGGTCACTAGTAAACTCCGACCGAAATCTCTGCTTAGAGAACTGAAAAGGCTCACAAGGTTTCCTCCAAATATTTTCTTGAAGATACTTAATTATATGAGCTGAGCGCGGTTGAAACAATAAAGGACTGTTCGTCGTCCGAGGTACCTCCCAGC
The DNA here is from genome assembly GCA_019207045.1 of Branchiostoma floridae x Branchiostoma belcheri. Taxonomy (NCBI): domain Eukaryota; kingdom Metazoa; phylum Chordata; class Leptocardii; order Amphioxiformes; family Branchiostomatidae; genus Branchiostoma; species Branchiostoma floridae x Branchiostoma belcheri. The sequence continues at coordinate 23,243,696 of CM033028.1, read as the reverse complement.
TGACAATGGATGCCACCCCCATTTCACTTGGACTGCTATCGAGCGATTTGTCAGAGCGATCATCAACGAAGATTAAAAAAATCGAATCATTTTATTTCTGATTTTTGGTCTTTTTAGTCATACTATAACATTTTAAATGATAGTCATTTATGAAGTCTAGGGTAACACATATTTAATTTATGTCGCAATGAAGTCGCAGCGCGAGCGCCGTCTAGTGGAATGGTGCCTGACCCACACACAAGTTGTCATGGACCTTATCTGTAGCGTGATATTTTGTTACTAACGTCGCCCTCCCGTCATTCTGCGATGTTTGTTGTTACCAGTATCATTACAAACAATAATAATCTAATTGCTATAACTTTTACATGTTCTAAATATTTTGTTCTAACCTTAGACAGTTTCAAACTTGAGTCTTTAGATTTCAGACCACCATCATCAGTGAATGAAGTGGACATTCAAACTGCTTTTAAAGAGTTTAAATCAAGATCAATTTTGAAGCCGCATTAAAAAGTAAAATAAGAGAGTAGCAGTACCAATAATTAAGGGTTAATGACCCGCCTCGAGGTGTATATGGTGTCATAACGACTGAGCCTTTGCTATAACCACCGAATAAAACCACCGAGTGAGCGAAGCAAAAAATTAGTTGCTGCACAACTACAACAGTTGTATATCAAATAATGCTTGATAAAGAATGGGAAACGCACACACGAGCGGCAAAATGGTCTTGCCATCTTACCTGATAAGTATTATTCACTTCTGTCCCAGCATTCAGCTGTCGCTGCACAGCTTCTGCATCCCCAGTCCAGGCTGCTATGGCCACTCAGTTCGTAGTGGCTACTTCCTTGAAGCCGTGAGACATTATGTCAACGAACTCGAATAATTTTCACATAATACAACAAGAGTCTGAAAACTCAAACCTGCATGAAATATTTTGTTTAGTGATGGTGCGTATGGTGTGTGTTCGAGGTTGATATGGTTTGACGTTAATTTGGCAAAATTATTCCATCATTGTTCTTATAAATCTACCTATGGTAAACGGTGAGATCCAAAACTACACCTTTCTAGTGACCTCACCATTTCCTTTTTATTTCCTATTGTTACACCTGCACCTGGCACATATCCCTAATGGTTCATTCCATACAGAGGTGGCAGGGATGGTCACTGTTACTCTTTCTACTAGTTGTGGATCTTTGCAGCCATCAGCTCCATATCCCTAATGTGTATATAGTGATTCACCCCGCACCAGTGGTGACAGTGGTGCCTAATTACCCAGCTGGCTTGCCCTATCAGTTACTGGGACCACTCTACTCCTGTCAAAAAGGGTTGTAAATATTTTTTAAAAAAACGAACCACAAAACAGCAGCAAACTTCTAATGCGCGCTATAGCACAATGTCTCACACATACTATCCCCATAGCAAAGGAAATCGCAATCCATCCAGAGGTTCTAAAGATATCGGTCCGGAATCACAAATGATTGCTACCAAAATCAATACCTGCATTTTCTCATGCAGGTAATGATACCTGTACATTTCATGTCGAAGAAGAATGTTCTCCGTATCGTAGAATTAAACTTTCGTGCGTGAGATACTGTGTTTTGTGGTGCGTTTTGTGGTGACGTTAAAATGTAAGCGTAGGAGTTGACTTTCACGGGATAGGTAAAGGTTTGCCGGTGATTTCGTTCTCTTAAATCGCCCCACTATATGTTTACCAATAACCGCTGAAAAAATGCACTTCCAAGTTTTCTTACCAGTAACTATCAGTGATGGTCAATTATCATATAGCCAGGCGCCGCGGACCAATCAGAAGGCCCCGTTCCACGTTGGTTATGACGCCGTAACACTTCGATTCCGGCCAGGCAGGTGCAAATTAACACCAGTGGTGTTAATTCATTTTGAATTAACACCAGTGGTGTTAATTCATTTTGAATTAACACCCGCACCAATCAAAAGGAACGAAAGAAAGGTATATGCAGGCATTGGCCAATAAAAAGGAGCAAAACATATGCCGGAGCAGACTGCAAGGGGGAATGGCTCCTTCTGTTAACATTGATAATGAGTTTTGTTTTTCTAAAAAGCATGCAATGTTTCGAATATTTTCTGTGGAAATTTTGGTTTCAAAATGCAATCTGTAATCTCCTTACATATGTATGTACCAAATGTGAACTTTCAGAAATTCGACAATTAAAGGAATTCACACGTATAGTACCAAGGGATCTATGCGTCATACAGGAATTTGCAAGTTTGGGTAGGCTATATGATAATAACTTTAATGCCCCGCCTTATCCTCGTTCGCTACGCTCACTCGGCGGTTTATTCGGTGGTTATCGCACCTGACCAGGGATTATCTCACCATATACACCTCGGGCCGGGGCATTAACCCTTTATTATCATATAGCCAGGGGACGTCGACCAATCAGACGGCCCCATTTCATGTCGGTTATTACGCCGTAACAGATGGAAAATCATTAACAGCCGTGCATTAATAGTTTCATTAATACACATGTGACTTTTGAAAGTTTGAACCAATCAGAAGGACAGGCAGAGAGGGACAAGGGACATTGCAGGGGTGGTGGCTCCTTCTGTTAACACCGATAGTGCGTTTCTTTCTTCAAAGAAAAACGTTTCCGTCTTTAAATAACACAAATAAACGTAAAATATACGAAAAGATACAAAATTATATCAATTCAAGTCGAACATAAACAGAACGACCGAAAACTGTGAGTGGAACAATCCACAGCCAAATTTTTCAAGCTTCGCCCTCCATCTTACAACTCCGTACGGAAATTCCGCAGCAGTTTTACAACCAAAAATCTCAGACAGATTTAGAGTCATTGTTCGAGTCACGGGAAGCTTGGGAGATACACAGGAACCAGCGGAAGTTGAATATCAGGGGAGAATCCGTGGCGGCGAAGGAAAACAGAAAGCGATCCCAACAATGTTACCTTGAGGATACCTTTGCTATTTGTATCATAGCGAATCAGCTTCGCTGCTAAGCTGCATTAGTGGTTCGTTTGTTTCTAGAAATAGTTGAATTATTGTTTTATTTCTGTAAAGCCTTGCGACAGAAATACAGTTGAGATATGTACATACACAGTTCAAATTCACTAGACAAATGAAGCATTCCGTTATTATAGGCTAGACTCTATATTGTCACAGATAGATAAGTAGATACTGAGTAATGTGTACAGGTGAGGTAATATTCAGCTTCTATCGAGGTTGGACATTATAAAATTAACACAGACGTCACAGTTTGTCTTTGATCTGAGAAGTCAAGTTGTTACCTACAATTCTCATGGACCTGTATGACATAGTATGGAACATGTATGAAATATTATTGAATAAAGGACGTATGTGTTATAACAAGGAATTTATCTCTTTTGTATGGGTCATTTGGATGGACCAGGATGGGCTATATGATAATAGCGTTAATGACCCGCCTGTCCCTCGGTGTATATGGTGTCATAACGCCTGGTCCTTTTCTATAACCACCTCATAATACCACGTCGTTCGCTTCGCTCACTCGGTGATTTTACTCGGTGGTTACAGCAAAGGACCAGGCGTTATAACACCATATACACCTCAGGGCGGGTCATTAACCCTTAATTATCGAACAGAATTATTAATGTACTGGACTTTTTTTTACATATATGCCTTTTACAGATGAAAAGAAGGTTCATGTATGACCGTGTAGGTGCATGTAAGGCTCACATGCTTTCAAAACTTTTTAATAGTTTCATTAATACACATGTGACTTTTGAAAGTTTGAACCAATCAGAAGGACAGGCAGAGAGGGACAAGGGACATTGCAGGGGTGGTGGCTCCTTCTGTTAACACCGATAGTGCGTTTCTTTCTTCAAAGAAAAACGTTTCCGTCTTTAAATAACACAAATAAACGTAAAATATACGAAAAGATACAAAATTATATCAATTCAAGTCGAACATAAACAGAACGACCGAAAACTGTGAGTGGAACAATCCACAGCCAAATTTTTCAAGCTTCGCCCTCCATCTTACAACTACATTGATTTTCCATCTGTTACGGCGTAATAACCGACGTGAAATGGGGCCGTCTGATTGGTCGACGTCCCCTGGCTATATGATAATAATCTTTATTGCAAATTCATGCCCGAGGGCTAATTGCATACAAAGTAAAGCAGTAGTGGTATACATAATCGTACTTAACAAAGAAGGAAAATAATACTCGTAGATAAATCAAAAGGGAATAACGAGTAATCTAAATCTATTTCTATTTAAGCTATTTGATGGGTTTGATTTTTCCGTATGCAGTAGGAGATGAATTTTCCAACATTTTCATATATTAAGGGGTTGGACGACTTTAGCAAGAAGATTGATTTTTGTTGGTCGGTAAGGTGATAAAAGCTTGGGAAAGTTTTGCAGATTTTAAGGAAAAGTTTTGTTTCTTTCGGAACTGTAATGTGACCAAATGAAATGTAGTTCATCTTCCACTGCTTTCCCTGAACATTATTTACATGTTCTCTCGTCAACGGTCAGATTTTGGACCAGATAATTGGTGAAGAGATTCTTGAATATACATGTCTGTTAGCCTTTTCCTTAGCGATACTCAAACATGCTTGCTATCAACATCTACATTGTTATTAACCATTCATGTCTCCGACACGTTCCTCCAGAAGAATAGGTGTCCACAAAGTCTTTTATCACTTCAGTCATGCCCATATCCCTTTTTAAGGGTAACTCTTGCAAGACACGTTCATACCGCAATCAGTCATTGGTCAATGTTTATAAAATCCTGAGGCGGTACTGAAAGGGTTTGTTGACTGTATTGTATCCAAAATGGGAATTAAACACCTCGGGCCGGGGCATTAACCCTTTATTATCATATAGCCAGATGGAGTTGGCCAATCAGAGGCCCCCATTTCCCATGGGTTATCAGGCAGTAACCTCAAAAGTGGTCGGTTATTCTAATAACCGACCACTTTTTGGACCGCACCATTATACAGGGGACAGTCATGAATTTTTTTGTACTGTTGTTTGTGTGTAAACCATGCATAGCTGTCAAAAACATTATGATTGATTGGTTATGTTAATTAGGGCTCCACATGGGGAATATAGGGATACTTGAAAAGGAATTATGCTGATTTTACACATTTTCATTATGGCTTTCTAACGTGATTAAGCCGGTACCTTCCTAAATCACTTCATATATACGTACTTTGTCGTGCCCAAGTGAAAAGGCTCTGCATGGGGGGTACCAGGACTCCACTTAATACATGTAGTTTGTATTGCAAATAAGCTACATGTTGATGCTAATATGCTATCTCACAAACAGATGATTAGTTAAAATTATTAGTTAAATGATGATGATGAAATAGTTTAATGTTTGTATTATATATAGACACTATTGTACAATATATATATTGCAAATGTATTTTTATGTAATGTATTAAAGTGTTTATTTGTTATAAAGGAATTTGTGTGAAATAACTGTCAGTTGGATAGGCTATATGATAATAACGTTAATGCCCCGCCTTATCCTCGGTGTATATGGTGAGATAATCCCTGGTCAGGTGCGATAACCACCTCATAAACCACCTCGTTCGCTACGCTCACTCGGTGGTTTATTCGGTGGTTATCGCACCTGACCAGGGATTATCTCACCATATACACCTCGGGGCGGGGCATTAACCCTTTATTAATTAACAATATTTCGGGATATGGCATTGCAAGATATCCCACCAAAGCCAAGTCACACTAAGATTTGTGCTTTACACTCCTTTACCGTCAATTCCTCTACATGTATGTATCTCTAGCTTCTGTAGAAATTGCAAACGTCTTTTGAAACGTACTATATCGGATCTGGGTCCCATATTGCATCAAAGCACCGAAGTACATTCATGTTGACTTACCTTGGTGTTAGTTGTTTCCTCTGACGTGCTTGTACAACTTGATAAAATGACTCAGCCTGCTGCTACAAAATCAGCTTTCTAGATCTTTCGGACAAATTAGCTTTCTAGATCTTCAGGATAAATCACATCATTATAATGACTTGTTTTATATTTCAAGGAAACAATAAGCTGTAGTATATAGCTTGACCAACAACTTCTGGCCATGGGCCTTCCTACTTGAGTTACAAGCGATGTTTTGGGCCATGGGCCTTCCTACTTGAGTTACAAGGGTTTTCAATAGAAACCCGACGCTTGACAACCACAACGCAGAACAACCTTTGTTTAACGTGTACGGTTGTAAACAATGCTTTGGTGTCATGTGTCTGAGGCATGGCACAAGCAGCAAACGTTCGTAAATATGTCACAACTATGACCTTACGATGTATTTCGTTAGGGATTACGGTATACTAAGGTGAGAATTTCAATATAGGTGACACTGTGTGATGTTTTGACTTGATGTTAGTAGTAACATCCTCGTCCAAAGAAAGTTACCTGCCCGTCATTATACGTTAGTCAATGTAATCTTGAGTAAACTTTTGAGGTAGATGGCAAGGCACCACGATTTTCTACTCGACAAGGCCTAAAAACTTTGCCCAAATTGACTGCTGAAATGAATAATTACCTGTAAGATACCTTACCGACCAACAAAAAACAATCTTCTTGCTTAAGTCGCCCAACCCCTTTATATATGAAAATGTTGGACAATTCATCTCCCACTGCATACGGAAAATAAGTCATATACGACAAGTAGTTTAGGTGTGGGTCGCAAAAGTTTGCTTTTAAAAAAGCACACTTAGTCTAGGCTGGGGTCATTTTTGACCTCACTGGACCATCCATAAACTTTGAGCTTAACCCAGCCAGCGAGAGATTGTATAAACACATGTAGTAATAACCCAAACTACGTATTTTCAGCCATACTGCGACAGTTGGACTACAACGTCTTACACCTCACCAATTTGTACATCACCTTGACACCGTAATGTTATTGTACCCCCCCCCCCCCTCAATACGCTAAACTGAGAACCAGATAAACATTCGAGCGTACCGCCGTTATGAAAACCAGAAGAATTCCCTGAGGGTAAGGTTTGGTCGTTTTATATATATTAAACAGGAGGAGACATCGGTACATGTTTTCTACAATAATAGCTACGCATATGTGTGGTAACTTGCATGCTATGAAGCTTTTCAAACCGTGTTCACAGTGACACAACCTTCATTTCTTCACGTAGTACCTAGAATCTACACAGTAAATATATTCCCACCTGTGAGACAAAGTTGGTGACAACGTTAGAGATCTTCAAGCTTGCAGTGCTGACCAGTCCGTGTCACACCTTGTCTGTAGATGCTGTCTAACCGGTTAACATGTCGCTTCAATTGACTTGACTGGAGGTAAAATTTCAACCGCTGACGTGGGAAACGTATGTGCTCATTGTGCAAATAACTGGAATAATGAAATGTAAATGTGCAGTATTCCATGAAATGACTCTTAAACTATTTTTCTCAATAGGAGAGTACTATTATCTAAAAGACCACATCTTTATGTACACAAAATCGACTTAATTTCTAACAATTGATCACAGATGAGCAAACTCCGCACCGGGACCCATGTTGGCGGGCCGCTAGAAGAGCTGAAGAAAGGGGGATGGACTGTAACTAGTGTTGTTCGATAGCAACGGCTAGTAGGCTGTGTCCTGTGTTCATGAACCTCGCAGTTAGCACAACAAACATCCAGCCATTTCTAAATAATAATAAAAGAATTCTTTCCATTTATGGGTCCACCACGTGCGACATACGTGTGGAGATCGAGCAGCTTATCATCCAACATGGCCACTGTGACGTCACATGAAAACGATCTATAAAGATTATTATTTATTATTAAAAAAATTCGAAATAAATTTGTAGTTTGCAATGGTTACCGGACGAAAAGAGGTGCACCCCGATCCGCCGCTTGAGTCTCTGATAATGTGCGAGTTCACGTTGACTACGAATTGTGTTCAAAACCAAGCTTGCGTCTCCTGCCATGTCGTACCATTGAATCCCTATCCCCAGACTGCTAGCTGTTATAAATCTGAAAATAATGCAAAGGAAGTAGAAGAAATCAGCGTCTATTGCGCCTTTAGCGGCCGCAATCAAAGTTGACACATGTACACCCAGATAAAGGGTGTGCACCTCCCTGGAGGTTCCGGGAGAGAAACCAAGATCGTGCAATATACCGTTGTCCTGTCAGATAGTAGGTCCATCGATCGTATTTTTCAATTGATTTGGAAGTATGAATCTGGAACCGAAGCAAAGTTAAACTTGAAAAAGACAGTGGCGTTGTGACTGGGGTGTTGGCAAGGACGCCAAAACCAGCCATGGTCTTCGTCTCATTTGACGATCCTAGGAAGTCCGGTTGGCAATCATCAATTGGCTGAACAGGCATGGTTGCAGAGATCTGACAAATTCAAGGCAACATTTGAGCAGTGGAAAGATCGAAAACTGACCTTGTTTGGTAAGGCCTTGATAATCAATAGCTTGGTGGCTTCCACACTTTGGTATGAAGCCCCCGTTTATCCACTTCCACGTTCTGCACAAAGAAAGATCGAGAAACTGATGTTCGGCAAAACAGAATTGGTGAAAAGAGAAAACCTTTACCTCTCCAAGGAGGAGGGTGGTATCCTATTTGCCGCGTTATCCAGTAAATCAAGGACGTTCTAGAGTAAATGTATATCACTTTTCAAACTCTCGGCTGTGCCACACAACCTGTATAGAACGATATGTTACAAACCATTGTCTTCCTTTGTTCAGGATAGTAGTGATACGGTCTCAGGTAGGACGTTCAAGCGGTGGAGGGGGGCGCTCAGGAGCAGCCAATACCCCCTCTGACCAGAGCCGTGATAGCCGGCAAGACCTGGCCCAATCCTCGGATCGGCCAAAACTTGCTTCGCGGCTTCTGAAGAAGCATGGTGCAGAGGAGGGCACGGGCAGAGACAACCCTTCCTCCAGCTCTTACGATGAGGGGAATCCCAACCCTACTGACGCAGCACCGCCTCTTGTGGACCCTCCACCTGCCTCCTCCAAGGGCGAGACGCAACAGAGGCAGAGGTGGAAGGAGGTACACTGCCATCCTAACCAGCGCTGAGATCGAGAGAATCGAAGGGCTGCGAGCCAGAAGAAAGGAGCACACGAAGGTAACTTTAGCTTCAACAATTGGAAACATTAGCTTGTGACCGATACATATGCAGTCGTTATATACACATGATTACTGGTATTGCTTGGCGATCACTGTACCGGTGAAAACTGAAAATTGTCCCTTTTTTGGGCAGGAGCTGATAGGTCAGATGTTGGAAGCAGATGCGAAGACATACGACGTCCCGGAGCTAAGTTTTAACTTTCCCCACAAATACGACACAGATAAGTTTGGTTTCTCCCGCCGGCACCAACACAGACGACGAAGTTTTTTCTCCCCACAGACAAGACAAACAAAACTTTCGGTTTTTCGGTAAAGCCTAATCCTGTTCGGTTTCCCCAGCCTCTCGATTAGCTTATGCAGCTTTCAAAGTACAGGTTAAAAGAGGGAGGAGGAATTCAGTGTTTTCTCGCCTTTTTCAAATTCTAAGTTTGTTTTCCCCAGCCCATGTAGCTATCATTTTCTAGTCGTGCAACTACAGTTACCCCACCGGGCTCCAAATTACATCCAGGCCTAGCGATAGACAAACCGAGGTGTCAATAACGTGCTAAGCATGGAACAGGTTTTCGTTATTCCCTAATCGATCACGACATTCCACCACGTCACAGTCGAGTGCCGACAAAAACTCCCTACCGTCCCTAGTTTGCTGACATGTGTCAGCCAAAACCGCCAAGCCCAAATGGTAACGAGCGGAAAATTGGAGCAGTTTGAAAAATAAACCTGACGTTCGTTTTCATTCTCTCTAGGATGACTCGCTTCGACGGGAACTAGACAAGGCAAAGGAGGCGTGCCTGGACCCCCTCGTTCACCGCTACGCCGCAAAACTCCACGGGCCACTGCTGCGCCTGCAGGAGAAAGCCATCGGGGTGGGGGCCAAAAGGAGCGTTGTGGAGCGCTGTAAGAACTTAGCGAATTTCGTCCTCGAAAACTCCTCGAAGGAGGGGATCGGAGAGGAAGTCAGGATCCTCCTGATGACGCCAACAGAGCGTCGTTTCATGGCGGAGGCCAACAAAGCAAAGGCAGCGCTCGCTAAGCGCTAAGCGCTATCACCAGCCGTCCTGCGGTCAGAGCCACCGGGACCCACCACCACCGGCAGCCTGGCGGCCGCCCCAACCATACCGCCCGAAAAAAACTGTTTCGAGGAGAAATGACATCCCTAGTGAAGAGGCCTCCATCCTGACAATGAACGCACAAACTGCGGAGGCCATCACCAAATTGTCTCCGATGGAAATGAAGGAAGAGGTTAAAGAGCAAACCCCTGTGCTATTCAATATCCTGATTGTATTAGGGGTGATGGATGAAGGAAAAGGACAGTGCAATGGCGGCAACCGAAGTCAAATTGCCCTGCAGCTGATATTCGCACTAAGCCTGATCTCAAGATCAACAAATGTATAGTTATTCAACACCATGAAGAATAATGCTTTCAAATAACAGAAACCTTGCTTAATCACTGATTTCTTCATGATGATGATGTCTGTGTGTCATCGAATTAGCTGTCTCTGGAATCTATCTCAGCCTCAGTATCAACCAGTACAGGAGCCCCGGTAAACTAAGTTAGTAATACTGAGGACCCTACTACTGGCCCAAGAGGTGGAAAGTGGTTTTCTGGGAAAGGTCACAGGAATTATTTCCAGCAATGAAGACGAAATTAAGACAGTATATCATATTGTGTATGATGATGACAATGAGCCCGACGAGGAATTCCCCATGTTGAAAGACTTGAAGAATGGGGACCTTATCATCTTGTCATTAACAATATTAGTATCTTAGACATGGCTAATGTTCCTCCCGATGAGTTCTAAGAATGTGTAACACGGCAGGACATAATCATTTTGGTCAAAATACATCAAATTAATTGACGCGATGAAGATGACATTACCTTATGGGACATGTGGGAGAAATACTCCCCTTGGGAGATTTCGAGTAATTGTCAACCAATAAAAGACTTGGTTCGGCCCTCTGGTCTGGGTCATGTGATTCGTTTTCATCACGTGATTTCCTGTTCTCTTTCTTTTGGTCCCTGTCCGCAGGGGAGTGTGGACGTCTGTGATTAGTCTTCCCTGAACCCACCACCACCCCAGCGCCACCTTAGTTAAATTTAAGTAATAATTATAAGGTTTTAAGATATTACTTCGGAAAAGAAAACCTGCGTTTGTTCGGAAAAGTGGAACTACATTAAAATTTTTTCCCATTCTTGGCCAAACTTTTCTGACTCTCTGTCTTAGTTTGTTAGATAATTCGTGACCACAATTGGCCATTGTCAAACCGAAACAAATGTTGTCCTGCACCAAAATTAATATACCTGTCATGACCCACCAAAGAGGACGCTTAAAATACTTTGACTGGCCTTGACAATGAGGAACACCCTTAATGATATTATACATCCTATTTGCCTCAACATGGCAAGTACGTTGCTATCGGTTCTAAGCACAATTGTAGATGTATGTACCACATTACATCAAACAGACATGTCCCTGCGAATATCACTAGCAGTTAACGATTACAGGACACAGTACCACTGAGGAGGTCGACAAGACTGCCAAGGAGGTGGCAGAGATGCTTGCAACCATGGACCGGGGGGACCTTCCAGATGGACCAAATGTGGAGAAATGTTCAGTCATGTAACATACGAGCAAACATCTTCAGTGTTGGTCCCCATGCGTGGAGGGTAATAACCACCCACAGGAAGGGTTCATTTCTACTTTCCCTATGTGTGCATGTGTTTGCGTGTGCAAAGTATTTTCTTATGAGTTCCTTATTTCACTTTTATCTTCGGTTTATGTCTTTGTACATCTATTCGTAGTTATGCCAAATTACACGGATCTCTATGGGAGGAAAACTTCACCATGATGGAGCTGACAGAATGTGTGAGGCAAAGAGAGGACCAAGACTTTGCACAACTCTTACTTAGACTGAGAACAGCTGAATGTACGGAAGATGACATCGCCGTGTTTAAGTCGAGGATCATCTCAAAAACAGATTCTGATTACCCATGAGAAGTTTTACATGTTTTCAAAACCAACAAGGAAGTTGATGACCACAACAAAGACCATCTACAGAAACGTTCCACGCACCATTTTCATATTCAAGCTATTGACACAAAGAAAGACATATACACAGGCCTAGTAGATGTTGGTTCAAGCAAGACGTCTAACGATAGAGGTTTAAGAGAGACTGTATCGCTCGCTGTAGGTGCCAGGGTCATGGTGACCGTCAACACCCATGTCTCTGATGGATTGGTAAACGGTACCCTTAGGGAAAGTAGCTGGGCATTGACAATACACAGAATGACGTCCATACTGTGTTAGTTACATTTGACAGCGATCGTGTTGGTAGACAGGTGATGACAGGCGGTCAATACAACTACCCAAACTACAGGAGATGATGAACGTTGTACAGAAAGAGGCGAAAGACACCACTCACCCTTGCCAGGAGTTCCTGCAGCCGGCTACAGAGTGTCAGTACCAGCTACGACGGGCTCCCCGTTTTAAGCTGCCACTGAGCCGGTCCAACAGACATTCGCAATCGTTTATCCCCAGGGCCCTTGCTCTGTTGAATGACAATTAACGCACTATCACATCCGTATGACGTGTACCGAACTCATTGTTACAAATATTGTATAGTAAATGTCTGTAATTTGTGTTTTTAAGCAAAATTATAAGTCAATGTAAAGTATGCCTTTAAAATTGTAATAACTTTTTAAACAATGTTTAATAACGAAGCTTGTAAACACCAACACAATTCAGGCTAAATTGCCTGCGAAGTGGTGATTTTTTTTAATAAAGTTCAAAGGATGGCTGAGCCACGACCTCGCTTGCAAGGCTCTGTATGAAAGTCTGCCAGCCGTCATCATCAGCCTGGACCACGAGGCGAAGGAGAACGGCAATGCAGTGGCGTCTGGACTTCTGAACTGGCTGAAGAGCTACAAGACTGTGGCCGCCCTTTACCTGCTCTGTGATGTACTGCTACATCCTCAAGGTAACATAATTGAAGTTGTGGGCCACGGAGCCAGTAACGCGCCAAGGAGCTATGCTAAAGGTGACGCTTACCGATGGGACTTTCGCGTAAGCTATTTCTTCTCATTTATTATGTTTCTGTTGTTAAAACCTCCAGGATGTTTCACCGCCGGCCACCAAATTCACTATATCCAATCCATCCAGGACGAGTCCGTCAAATTTCGCTTACCACCGCCAAGGTACTACGGCTCTTTTGCAACACATAACTCAGGTTATTGGGAAGCAGGGGAAAGATTATGTCTGGGTGCTGAACGGGAAAGTCCAGGTGGACCGTGACGGCCATTTGATCCCGCCAGAAGACCAGAGGCATGTCGTCATTGACAGCCACCTTAATCAATACTACCGGACAGTTGATGGTAGGTGCTTGCATTAAATCACAATAAACATCATGAAATGCATGTAACTGATTTTCTGATCAAAATTGAACACATTTTTTATTCAATTTAGCTGTTTTATAAGTAAAAAAAACAACTTAGATTTAGTCTAAAATTATTTACTTGTTAACTTTACAGAGGAATTAACGTATCGAATTGTTTTCCTTTTGCTTCAGATGTGGACGATGGAGATAGTATCAGAAATCTCCTCCAGTCAATGGAGGCTATGCTGGCAGACAACTTCTATGCAGGGTTGATGCTGCTGGCCGGCCGTGTTGCAGCGGTCCACTATGTGACACTTGTGACAATCAGCCCTGATGACACATGCCCCATTGTAGCGGCCTATGGGGAACTATACTTCTGACCATCAGCCCTGATGACACATGCCTCATTGTAGTGGCTTATGGGGAATCTTGCTCTGGCAACACAACAGAGCTGGCATGTGCAGAGAAACTGCTGGGGACTGAGGAGGTCTACCATGGTAAGATAGGACACAGTAATGCTAAGATTACCATCATCTATTGGGTATTTACATCCGTTGTTTGTAAAGAGTGTTTAGTGAAATGAAGTCAATGGACGGTCAGGTATCGAACTGCAATATCTTGAAAATGTTGTGATTTGAACGTGTTCTGTCGACTCAATATCTGGGTGGATAATGGTTAACGACCTTTAAGTTGATCTGATGACTCAGTTGTCTGCATGGAGACATTTTAATCAGCCCTTTTCTTTTTTTTAATTAGGTCTTACATTAATTAAACTGCGACTTAACAAATGGTTTATATGAGGATTGTCCGGTCTCTCTTGCAGAACTAACAGCTACCAAACCGCCTATAAAATACGTCCATGGGGTTTGCTTGGGACGACCCAGAACACATTAAAGTGGTGGGAGACGTAACAGTCAGCTGCATCAACCAGATCAGTCTACACTGCCACTGGAAGATAACTCAAATCTTAACGACAGTTGAAGAATTTCGCTTGATATTGTATTAGAAAATAAAAAAAGTTGAAGTGAACTTTGCTAATCAACTGTAAGGCAAAATGGATTTGAATCTTGAGCATTTTGCTCTGTGATACAATTCGGTGAGCTATCAAGGATTTACAATCAATGGAATTGGAAAGTATTTTCGTATTAGCCCCGCTTACAACTTGAAGTCGTTATATTTGGGCGTGGCCCAAATCAGATGATTCGCTGTCCATATGACCAGAATCATGTCGTTAAGGGCGAGAGATTCGTGCGCCACATCCTGAAGTGTAGGAGGGTAAGTTTCTCCTTTTATTATGTATCACCTTCAGATATCTGACATTTTTTTTAAAATAAAATTACTCAACTTTAGTTCCCCTAATGACCACTGGGAGACAGGCCTTGCTGCGCCAAGAACTAAAATATTGTAATCAACAAGATATCAGTTGTAACATGTACACTATGTTGCTCAAATCTCGTTATATGATGACGCCAGTTTTGTTCAAAACTTTTTTCAATGTCTCTTATAGTTATAGAACTACACTGGACCACTGCTTGTGAGGTGCAGCTTCAGTGCAGCACACATAATGCCCCCCTCCGAGCTGGCATCCCACGAGGCCAACTGTCCTTATGCCTACATGTATGGTAAGTAATTTCTTACTCGTTAAATTTTCAAGCAGATGTTCGGGTTAAATTCTGCTCCCAAACATTTGTGCATTGTCCAGTAATCCCTGTCCGCGAACATTGACATGGATACATTACTGACCATTACAGATGTTGTCTAGTGTTGGAAATATCTTTTGTGTAACAGTTAAAACATTGAAGACGCGAATTTTGCTTATCAATTCCACAAGGGGTGAACTCCTGACGTTGAAACATTAGCATGTAGCCTAGTTTTGTTAGCTTTGGTCCGCCCCAAGGGTCGGTTCACCCTGGGGAAACCCACTATAATTTCATTGTAAGCTTACTTCCTCCTTGTTCAAGTAACAAAAAGTTTCTATTTCTCAGTGGCTCTACTGGGAAAACATTTCAAAAATTGACACGGGCGGTGATATGAAACCAAAATAATCACTTTTTTAATGTTAATCGTTCACAGTCAAGTGCATGTTATTATATTATTCAACAGTTTGAACGCGGGGGAAGCTTGAATTTGTACGTTGAAACCTTCGAGGAGATAAACTCCCAGGACAACACCAAGTAACTGTAAACAAGCTTTTTCTATGTTCTAACTGTTCTTTTTCTCTTTTATCATTCAGCTTCCATGCAATGATCCGGTTTTATTACACTGTGAGTTCACTTTTTCCTTATTTTCTAACGTCCGTCCTTTGTCATCTGTCGCCCACGGGTGGGCCACTGAATAGAATCACCTAAATTTAGTCATAAGACTTTTGTGACCTGCTCTGTGATACAATTCGGTGAGCTATCAAGGATTTAAAATCAATTGAATTGAAGTATTGTCGTATTAGCCCCGCTTACAACTTGAAGTCATTATATTTTGGGCGAATGTATGTCTTGATGCTATTGAACTGTATTTCTTGCTCTTTAGGATTTCATCCTTTGAATTTGAAGCAACTTGTTATCTTGGAATCTTGTCAACCGATATCATGTATGTATATTTCCTATCAAGAAGAGAAAGTACAGACTGCTTATTCTGAGAACAGATTTCTGATGTAACAAAAATCATGTCTAAATTTTCTCCTGCAGCCCCGCCGCCACACATGGCTCCCGCCATCAAGTACACATCAGCCACTTGTGTTGTGTGCTTGGATAGCCCACCTGTCGTGTGCGTCTACCCTTGCCATCATTCCTGACTTTGCAGTCTTAGCGGGCGCCGACTGGAACTGGAAACTTCACGGTGTCCCGTTTGCCGAACCGAATTCCTAGGGATTTTTTAGCTATGTGTTACAGTATGGAGGGCTCCCGCCAACCATGCTTGGATAGCCCAGCTGTCGTGTGCGTTTACCCTTGCCGCCATTCCTGCCTCTGTCGTCTTTGCGGGCGCCGAATTAAAATTGAAACTTCACGGTGTCCCGTTTGCCGAACAGAATTTCTAGGGATTTTTTTAGCTATGTGTTACAGCAAGGAGGGCTCCCGCCAACCATGCTTGGATAGCCCACCTGTCGTGTGCGTTTACTCTTGCCGTCATTCCTGCCTCTGTCGTCTTTGCGGGCGCCGAATTAAAATTGAAACTTCACGGTGCCCCGTTTGCCGAACAGAATTTCTAGGGATTTTTTTTTGGCTATGTGTTACAGCAAGGAGGGCTCCCGCCAACCATGCTTGGATAGCCCACCTGTCGTGTGCGTTTACTCTTGCCGCCATTCTTGCCTCTGTCGTCTTTGCGGGCGCCGAATTAAAATTGAAACTTCACGGTGTCCCGTTTGCTGCCGATATGAGTTCTTGGGGATTTATTCGGCCCTCTTCTTTTTTTTTTAATCAGGTCTTAAATAAACTGGGACTTAACAACTGGTTTATATGATGATTATCCTATCTCTCCTGCAGAACTAACTTAAATAAACTGGGACTTAACAACTGATTTATGATGAGTATCTTATCTCTCCTGCAGAACTAACAGCTGCCAAAGCCAGCGATCTTCTGAACACCACCACCATGGGGTTTGCTTGGGACGATCCAGAACACATCAAAGTGGTAGAAGAAGTTACTGTCAGCTGCTTCAACCAGGTCAGTCTACACGGGGAGGAGAATTTCAGTTGGAATGGCATTAGCAAATAAATAGTTGAAGTGAACTGTGAACCAAATTACATTTCAATGTTGAGTATTTTGTTGCCAAACAACTTGGCTTGGCATAATGTGTTCTCTTCTTACAACATGATTATCTTGAACACCCAAACTGAGGTTATTGGGAAGCAATATGATAAGATGATGTCTGGGCGCTGAACAAGATAGTCGAAGTGGACGGTCTACTATCTACTATCACTACAGCGGCGGCCGCAGCCTCACAGTATCCTCCCGACAAGGAAGCTGACAAGTCCGAAGAGCCTACAGCGGCGGCCGCAGTTATCACAGCTTCACAGGATCCTCCTGGCAAGGAAGCTGACGACAATCTCAAGTCGACGACGAAGGATGACGCTACTGAGACGAGCAGCAAAATATTCGTTAAAAGTTGGTTAAAGAAGTGTAAGTGGCTTGATTACGACCCACGCCTCAATTTGATGTATTGCAAAACCTGTCTTGATGGAAAAAATAACAACGCGTTCACGCGAAGGACGCAGGACTTCAGAATCGGTCGTTTGTAGGGTCATGTCCACATAACAGACCACACAGCGGCGTTACAAGCTGAAAACTTGTGGCCAAACAACGTGCCGGCTGCAGTCAACAGGATGCTGGATGCCCGAGAGCTGGCTATCGCCAAGCGCAATGTTTACTACCTGGCAAAAGAGAACACTTCGTCAGTCAAGTGTCAAAGTCTCAACGAGCTCTGCGAGATGCAGGGCTGCGGTGCCCTTGCTGCCTTACGCGTGTCAGTAAATGCCTCATACACACACTGGGATATCGTAACGGACATGCAGGTTGCAATAAGCGACGTCCTGCGTGACGACCTGCTGGCCAAGATAGCAACTTCTGACTACATAGACACCATGACGGGAGAGTCGACAGACATCTCCGTGGAGAAGCTCCTGTTGACCTACATCAACCTACTGTTACCCGAGGTACAAGTTAAGACGCACTACCTGTGCAATACGCTGGTCACCACTTGTGATGCGGTTTCAATAGCGATCACATTCAAGGAACAGCTCAACATTTTGAAGAGGATAGGTCACGTCAGAATGGGTACTAGGTTGTCTTTTTTGTGAATAATTATTTCGACAATATAATGTAAAATAGTCATTGAATTGTTATGGACTTTTATTTGTATTGGCACAGAAATATCATGACTCTACAGCACATGCTAAGAAATATGTAGTGATATAGAACAATGTCACCAGTGCATTATATATATATGATAGCATATCCTGCAAGACCACATGAAGGACCAGGTATCTACCGCTAATAAACAATTTTTGGTTAAATTCCTCCAGTCAATGAAGGCTCTACTGACAGACAACTTCTATGCAGGGTTGATGCTGCCGGCACTGCCGGTCCACTATGAGACACTTGTGACCATCAGCCCTGATGACACATGCCCCATTGTAGTGGCCTATGGGGAACTAACTACGAGGCACTTGTGACCATCAGCCCTGATGACACAAGCGACGTGACATATTATCATCAAATAGTTGAACTTGACGGGATTTTATACCATCTTGCCATCAATAAGAACTATGGTAAGATAATGACAAGGAAATATATAAGCCACACCGACCAGTGGGAGGTGTGTTCACTGTCAAATTTGTCCTTGAACTGAACTTGCAGTCCTACAGACAACAGACTGGAGACAACAGCCGAGTGAAACAATGTCAGACAGCAGCAGTAATGCGGAAGAAATAGACCAACGGCCAATCTCAAAAGGAGACACTTGTGACCATCAGCCCTGATGACACATGCCATTGTCGTGGCATATGGGGAACTAACTATGAGACACTTGTGACTGTGACCATCAGCCCTGATGACACATGCCACATTGTAGTGGCCTATCGGGAACCAACTATGAGACACTGGTGACCATCAGCCCTGATGACACGTGCCTCATTGTAGTGGCCTATCGGGAACCAACTATGAGACACTGGTGACCATCAGCCGTGATGACATATACCCCATTGTAGTGGCCTAAGGGTAACGCGCACTCTTGGCTATATTCGCGGACACAGCAATCCAGAAGAAGTTGAAAGGATCGTATTGTTACGTGGAGGTAGCCGCCGAGCTGGCCAGGAAAGGTTTCGACAAAACCTGGAAGCAGTGCCGGATAAAAGTAAAAAAAAAAAAAAACCTCAATAGCAAATACAAGGGTGTTTGCGACCACCACAACAAC
The DNA here is from genome assembly GCA_019207045.1 of Branchiostoma floridae x Branchiostoma belcheri. NCBI lineage: Eukaryota > Metazoa > Chordata > Leptocardii > Amphioxiformes > Branchiostomatidae > Branchiostoma > Branchiostoma floridae x Branchiostoma belcheri. The sequence continues at coordinate 23,224,325 of CM033028.1, read as the reverse complement.
AGGAGTGGTAGGAAGCGCAAAACCTGCCTCTTCTACGATGAAATGCATCACATCTGGGGGAGAGACCCCAGCATTCGGCCGTGGTACCTCCTCAACAGTGCCAACTATGGGGAGAGGGGCACCGAGCAAGCAGACTCGGGTGATGACGACGCTGACCCAGACACCGGTAGGTAACGCTGTTCAAAAGCTTAACTCCCCTTTAGACCATTGTTTTTTGATGATTTTGCATTTTTACGCATGGACATTGTAATATTTTGCTATTATGAAAGAAGCCGTTTTCCAGTCAATTTCTTGTGATTGAAACTTTTTGTATTTCGACTTATCAATGACATGAATACCAATAATTGTCACTTTAATGTTTGTAACCATACAGTGCAGTATGTGCCCAGATAAAGGCACAGGCTCCCTACAGGCTCTTAGCCAATCAGTTTGCGCTCCGAGCCATGACGTCATTTTCCCGCGGACTTGCTTCCTTCGCCCAGACCTGGGCCCATGCCTGAGTATTTTGGAGAATTTGGGTCTCTACGCCTGCGTAGAGACCAGTTCAAAGGTTAAAATACGTCATATCCGCCTAATGAAGTTTCTAGAACAGCCGAAGACACATCAAAACCCGATCTGAGTGGCGCAAAATCTCGAGAAACTACACATTCCAGTCGAAATGGCTGCCGAATCCTCAGGTAGGCGTGCTTCTTGTACATTTTCCCATGTTATTTGACTGGTCTAACTAGCTATATTCGAGGAATTTGTCGTAATTCACATGATGTTTTCCCGATTATTTTGACCGTCACGAGACGATTCCGCCATTTTGTTGGCGCTAGTTTTGCGATTCAAAAAATGTTTTCGTTTTAGAAATTCGTCAGTTCCGTGGTTGGGAGCAGCTTGTTGCATTGTTTTGTATAGACATTTGCATATTTTCGTGATGTTTTTGCGGAAGAAAAATGGTTTTATTTGACGTACGCGACGGTTTTGATTGAATATAATTTTATTTTTTAATACAATAGAGCCTCTGCTATGCTTCCACGTTGCTTGTTTTTATTGGTAACATTGTAAAAAAAATGTTATCGTTTTTGAACGAAGAGGAACCGCAATGTTGACGATTGTAGCTAAATGTGGGGAGGGGGGCGTTCATTGGTTGTGATCGACTCGGCCTATGGTTCTCCTCGTTTTGAAGCTAATAAGTCTTTAAATCCATATTTTGTCGGTCCATATTTTGTCATTCACCTTCTGAGATAATTTTTTTGACAACAGATGACATTTTTTGTTGACTTTAAACGAATTTTTAAACAGAAATAAAGGCCATCATTGGGTGGGAGGGGACATGTTTACATGTACGCACATGACCGCTGGCTTCATTTGTTTGCTTGTTGGATGGTTCTTGACTGAAAAAGCATTTTATTGAGGACATGAGAACTTCTTGACATTTTAGAAAAATTCTATTTTTTTTGCCAGTAGATTTTTTATTGAATAAGAAAAGGACACACTTGTTTGGTTACTTGAAGACAGTTTCTTAATGTTACATATTGTTTTACCCATAGGTGATGAAAATGACCACTTATCCCAACTGACAAAGCTGTGCAGGCTGTGTGGAAGCCAGGCTGAGCGCCAAAAATGCTGTACGAAATACTCAAATGAGTTTCTGAAGATATTTGGGATTGATCTGTCTGCTGACATTGCTACCATCCACCCAACATCTGTCTGCCACAAGTGCCGCTGTCTTTTTGATAGATACAAGAGGGAAGAGAACCCAGAGACTTTTGCGACACATACAAAGCCATATACATTCAAACAACATGACGACTCCTGCAACATATGCTTTAGTCAAACAGGTGACCATAGCTACCACTCACAACAACAGCGTGGCAGGAAGAGGAAGAAGACTGGGATTGCCGGCCCTGGTCGAGGAAAGAAAAAAGGAAAGAAAAGAGAGAGAGACGTCAAGAACCTTGCTGTCAACACAAGCACGAGTCAGGCTACCACTAGTACGCAGACAAACACAACCAAGGCAGATATCCAGGAAAAGGAGAGAGACGTCGAAAACCCTGCTGTCAACACGAGCACAAGTCAGGCTACCATTCGTACACAGACAAACACAACCAAGGCAGAGATTGGAACACAGACAGACTCCAGTCAGTGCGGATATGTCATTGATGCAGACGAGCCGGACGCCTCTCACATTCCACTCCCAATTCTCTGTAAACTGGTAAAGTCTGCTGCACAGTCTCAGAGACAGACAGACTCCAGTCAGTGCGGATATGTCATTGATGCAGACGAGCCGGACGCCTCTCACATTCCACTCCCAATTCTCTGTAAACTGGTGAAGTCTGCTGCACAGTCTCAGAGACAGACAGACTCCAGTCAGTGCGGATATGTCATTGATGCAGACGAGCCGGACGCCTCTCACATTCCACTCCCAATTCTCTGTAAACTGGTGAAGTCTGCTGCACAGTCTCAGAGACAACCCATACGCGAAGACATCAGCACTGTTACAGAGTTACACAAGGATCCTCTGACACTGACAAACATTGACCATGAATCCTACTATTCAAACCGCAACAGTCTTTGCACCAGCTTTGTTGATGGACTAACAGATAAGAAGACAACTGTTGCATCAAAGGTGATAACATTAGAGCAGATGTACCACCTTGTTTCACCTGTTTTTGTGGCACCTTTTACCTTCGCCCGAAACTTGCTGTGCTATGCAATTACCAACAGCAAGCTTGCTGTCAACATGTTGGGTAAGGTGTCACCAGGTGGAATGATAGAGACAGTTAAGTCCTACATGGAAACTATGGCAGACAAGCCCTTACAATTTCCCAGAGGAGATTGTGAGGTTGCTATTGATAATGACCAGAAACTGAAAAAGCAATGGTCAGTGAGGGCCCATGGGAAGATGACGTGTAGTGTTCTAACCAGTGTATGCCAAGTTGAGCATGACACACAGATGAATGTCCAGAGTAGAGCTGACCTGGCACCAGCATCATGGGGGAACTACATCAAGGAGGCACAGGAAGATGAACAGGTGGCAGACAGATTGGAAGCAAGCCTCGAGCCGTCAAAAAGAAGTCGAGACATTCACCGCACCGAACTCCGGAAGATGGTCCATGAGCGGCTATCAAAGGTAGCCAATCAGCAACAGTTTCAAGACGGCCAATATGTCGACCATGTTGATGCCTGTGTGACCGAAAAGGAGAAAAAGAAAGACTGGAAACAGTGCTGTCGCTGTGGGGAAGAAATGCCAAAGACAAAACGCCTATGCCCAAATGAAAAGTGCCGAGTAAATTTTAAGGAAGCTGAGGATGCAGCCAACAGGAAAGATGTGTACGGTACAATGGTCCTTGCCCCCATCAGGAAATACTCATATCGGCCAAAAGAAACAGAAATATCATTTGATGTCGACAGTGATCAAACAACTTTGATAAAAAAGGACACGACAGTAATCACAACTGAAGAGTACGCAAGTGTTCCGTCAGGCCATCCTCACATTCCACCTCCCATCACCATGTCCGATCCCGTCTTTGTGAATCCAAACTCTGCTTCATCAATGCGAAAAGTTCTCCGCCATATCGGTAAAATTTCAAACATAGGCCGCTACAATGATGAGAGTCCATCCACAAGGAAATGGATGATTGTAGCCATGGATGGACTTCCATTAGGCATCACTAGGTCCGTTATCAATGACACAATATACTGTTCATCCTGCAAGTCGTCATTTCAATCCGTGGAGCTATTCAAAGATCATGCCACAGAGAGCCATGCAGGTGAAGACATCCCAGCAGTGAGAGAATTCGACTGGGTAGTGCTAAGAGTTGGGAAACTTCACCTGGAAATGAACGCTCTCAAGTCCTTTGTTGAGTTGAACTGGGAAGTCTGGTTCTCAGCACTTGCTGAGGAAATGGGCTTCAGGTCAGAGGGAGCACAGCGGGTAGCCAAAAACTGCGCTGACCACCACAAAAGTATGCAGCTCCTGGAAATTGCCATGAAAGGCACAACAGATGAGATGCTGGTCCCTTATGTTCGTGAAAAACTGCAAAAAGGGGAGCAGCAGTCCATTTCGGCGGATGACTTCCTGTATGTTTGGTGCCCTGCCTTAAGAAATCCCAACTTTATGTTCCTGCAACAACAGATCAACCTGTACGGTGTAGCCATTCAAAACTTCCGTGCGGGGACGAGACGCAACAACTCAGAGTATGTGCAGGCCGGGGCAGAATTATTCTCCCCCCTATTCAGTGGTAGGAACCACCCAAAGTATCAGTTAATAGACATGCTGGATTCCATGGACAGAGCAATGTACCCTGAAGACTTGAAAGTCTTCATGGAGCAAACAGAATCTGTCACAAGTAGAGACAGTTCCAGTGGAGAAGGCATGGATGCCAAGCTTGAAGAGAAGAATAAAGCATCAAAGGCCTGGCACAAAGGAGCCCCGGTAGCAGCAGATTGGGTACGGGTGTTCAGGAACTTGGACGTGTTGCAAAAGGTGTGTAGACTGATTCATAACATGGCAATATTAAGTGTTCAATGGCAATGGCATGATTATTTTTTCCCCTCAGGATACATGTGTGCTTGTGTTGGCATCTGAAAAACCCAATAAAGGCAATACATCACTGCTATGTGTAAAGTCTGCTTGTCTGTACTGTTTTAGAAGTAAACAAAAGGCACAATTGCTAGGGTATACCATGACCTTTATGGTGAATTTTGTTTTGTTAATAATCAACTTGTCTGTGTCCAACAGCTGAGAGCCCGTTTCTTCCAAGTGATTGGAGTGGAGGATGGTGGGTCGCAGCGATCCAGCCGCTACAACCTGGAGCCAGAAGTGGACGTCTGGCGGACAAGGCTCCGAGCTGACAACTACCTCGCCGACCCGTGCGACAAAGACGCAGCACACAAGTCTATCACTGGTAAAGCACTAACAACAGAGCTTATTTCGTTTGAAACGACTTCACGTAAGAACAAGATGAATGTGTTTAATGCTATGGTGTTGCAGGGAAAGCAACGATCAGATGTTGAACAGAAAATTGTTCATGTAACAGAGGATGAAAAATGTTGGGCAGAGGACATCACCAGACAGACTAAGGAGACTATTGTAAAAAAGATGAAAGAGCTTCTGAGTCAGTTTGTGGTAGATGATGTCCAAAGCTACTATCTGGAAAAAGTGTCTCTGTTTGATGAGAAAAAAACCATCACTTCAACAAAGAAACCGGCTATACTTGAACTGTACTATGAAATCAAAAATGAATCAATTGAGCAAGAGAATATCAGATGTGCAGTACAAACAGTAGCAGTAGATGTCATGGAAGACGCTTCATAAGATAGCAAGCTGTAATACTGTGCTAACTCTGCTGCAGGTTTTGTGTGTATAGGGCAACAGTTTTGATAATAAACGCTGTATGTATGTTTCTCACATGACTTACCTGTTCCTCAAGTCTTATGTATACCAAATGTTTCTATAACTACACTTCAGTTTTGTCAAAAAACATTGTTTATGTATGCTATCTGTTTTGTGCATACAAATGTCTTAATAGCATATGCATATGTCTTAATAGACTCTTACTGAGCCAAAGAGGCTCAAGTTGCTTGTTGCAGCTGTTCAATGGACAGGACATAAGTATGTTTAACTATGGTGCTGATTTGTGGCAAAGTGTCCATGTATAGTATGAATCAAAAGGATGGCTGTAGTAACGTAGTTCAATCTTGTGCAATGTCTTTATTGATGTTTTCATGGAATGTCTTTGTTGATGAATGTTTACATGATCAATACAACTAGCCATTGTACATAAGAAAGAAGAAACGTTTTCAGTACTATTAATATACTTAACCTACATGATGTACAAAGGGCTGCACTTCCCAGTTTTCATGGAATGTCTGTTGATGGTACTTTATGGATGTTTACATGATCAATACAACTAGCCATTGTACATAAGAAAGAAGAAACGTTTTCAGTACTATTAATATACTTAACCTACATGATGTACAAAGGGCTGCACTTCCCAGTTTTCATGGAATGTCTGTTGATGGTACTTTATGGATGTTTACATGATCAATACAACTAGCCATTGTACATAAGAAAGAAGAAACGTTTTCAGTACTATTAATATACTTAACCTACATGATGTACAAAGGACTGCACTTCCCAGTTTTCATGGAATGTCTATTGATGGTACTTTATGGATGTTTACATGATCAATACAACTAGCCATTGTACATAAGAAAGAAGAAACGTTTTCAGTACTATTAATATACTTAACCTACATGATGTACAAAGGGCTGCACTTCCCAGTTTTCATGGAATGTCTGTTGATGGTACTTTATGGATGTTTACATGATCAATACAACTAGCCATTGTACATAAGAAAGAAGAAACGTTTTCAGTACTATTAATATACTTAACCTACATGATGTACAAAGGACTGCACTTCCCAGTTTTCATGGAATGTCTATTGATGGTACTTTATGGATGTTTACATGATCAATACAACTAGCCATTGTACATAAGAAAGAAGAAACGTTTTCAGTACTATTAATATACTTAACCTACATGATGTACAAAGGGCTGCACTTCCCAGTTTTCATGGAATGTCTATTGATGGTACTTTATGGATGTTTACGTGATCAATACAAATAGACATTGTACAGAAGAAAGAAGAAACGTTTTCAGTACTTTTGATATACCTAACCTACATGTTGTCCAAAGGACTGCACTTCCGCTTTTCTTAGTTCCTTCCCTTACCCCTACCCCTACCGCCACCCCTACCCTTACCCTGGGCGTTTCCCTTTGCCCTACCCCGGCCCCGGCCCTTCCCATCCGCCTTGGCATTGCCCTTGGCTACCTTTGTCGGTGACTCCGCGTCGGTGAACAGGAAGGACCTGACATTACGGGGCACCTGAACACCTTCGGGAAAACTTTTGGGTGGGGTGTTGGGCAGAGGTGCCAGAGTGATCTTGTTGTCCGCCATGATGGACTCTGAGGTCTTGGTTGTGTCGGTTGCCAAGGATCTCAGCGTGCCGGCCCTATACTGCTCCCGCAGTTTCCCGGTGGCATAGATCGTCCTGCCGACTTTGGGCTCGTTCATGATGACGGTCACGTCGCAGCCGGTCAGGACGTGGAACTGCATTGCCTGAACGAATGAAAATGGACGAAAGACATTAAATCCTGATTTGCATATTTGACACTTCAATATGCACATTTTTGTCTAAGCTAACTGCATACTAAAATTATGGACATTCCTTTCTTCAGTTAGTCTCCGAAGATTTGGAATAAAAGCCCCTGCAGTTCCAGAGCAAGGAGCCAAAAAATTTTCCCCTACTTGTTCTCTGTCTCCAAAATACAACAAAAAAAAATAGCATGCCCAGGTCAAAAGACCAGAAGTTCTGCTGCAGTACTGAGGTCACATACCAGGAGACCAAAAATTGTCCTTGACCTTTGTCTTCTCAGTCTCTATCCACTTGCCAGATATCATTGCAAGCCGTCCATTTGTTCTAAATTTATGTTGACCATCCGGGAAACACACACAATATCTCCATGTTTTCATGGTGAAAAAAACATTAGACACTAACAATGGTCGACAGGACTAAGATAAATATTTCAAGGTCGGCAGATGGGTGAAGCCATACGTCTCCTTGAACAATAAACACGAACAGGACGAAATTACACAAAAATGAACCCAAAGCGACTATACTTACAGACTTGAAAAGGCCCTTCTTCCTTCTACTTTTAGAACACCTCCGCTTCTTGGAGTCGGCGATGTAGGCCAGCCGAACTGGTCCGCGCTTTGGTGTTTTCGGCGACTCAGTTCCACTGTACCAAAATAAACACCTGGCATTACTTATCGATAACAATTTCAGAAAAAAAATTGTACTTTGTATTTTAAGAAGTGTGCCGCTTTGTATATGTTATATGAGGGCTTGAGAAGAGAAGTAAACAGAAAAGACGTGCATGGCGCTATGAATACAAATCAGAAATACAATGTCTTGCCTCTGGCTTCCGGAGGGTCCAGGGGTTGCAGGTGTGGAGGCTGGGGATGGCTCCGGGACGGCATCTGCTGTGGTGTCCGACATATCCAATGTGCAGGTTGCTCCAGGGTTGTCGGACATTTTTCTCTGCAGCTTCTGTTATTCTCGATGTAGTTGCTCAGGACAGTGGAAAATGATAAGGCGACACGTGTACCATGTGTACAGGACGAGCCAGAATGACAAATGGACATGATGGAAGGGGCTCTCAAATTGGTATCGGTATGCGAATTGTCTCTTGGAAGCTATTCACAAGTTTACAGGGCCATAAACGCAGGCCCTTCTAAGTAAAACGTTGTTTTTCGGAAAGTCGTTTCCGTAAATACCACCATTTGTTGCTATTTTATTTGATTCATGGGTGGTTTTATCAATGACCTTTTATTTGTTACAAGTCATCTAAATACTAGTATATGAAGTTATGGAAATTTAGGAGGAAAAGCACGTGCTTTACCACTTACCAGTGACCAGCCATAGAAACTAATGATGTACCATCTTGTACGACAAGTGCAATAATTTGAAGACGCCAAGCCCGGCCCCATCTGTCCGTCGTCGCCCAGACGTGCCACCCGCAGACCAGCACCTTGCCATTCATTTGGAAAATCGTCGTCTTGTACACGCGTATTACTCTGCTCTTCCAACAGTTTTTTCATTCGCTTTCGTATTAACTGTTGTTTGTGTGACCAAGTGAAGGTGCTAGAAGACTTGGGAAAAGTCATGGATCGAAAGCGTGAGTAGACATTCCTGTGTGTATTGCCATTCAATTGAAAGGACGGGATTTCCTTACTCAGTATGTGTATTGCAAGATCGAAGGATGGGGTGGGGGTGAAAATGAAATGTGTGTGCGTTTTCTGTCTGTGATTCTTACTAAAGTTACTTGATGTCGTTTTTCGTTTTTTTTTTTTTTTGTATTTGACGCATGTACCATTCATATCAGGAAAGGCAGACGGCAGTGACATAGATGAGGAGGCAAGGGGAGCGAAGAAGGTAGCGCCTGACTCCCCTCCCTACATGCCCGACAGCCCCATGGGGGATGACGTTGACGCCACCATCACCATGGAGAATCTTGTCATAAAGGGGTAGGTGAAAACATTATACTCTATCTCATGTTCATCTGACGCCTTTTGGCTACGGAGGTGGTGTCAAAAATAATCTCTAATCAGTCATGAGTTAATGCGTATTGTTTATTTATTTTATATTAATGCGTATTGTGATCCCTTTCCAAAACGTAATCTGACAGAATTCGCAAAACAAGTACAAAATCTCTTGCTTTCAAAAGACTTATCGTCTACTATTTTCAGATACCACTACTTCAGGCGCCGCCCGCTGCTGGGGTTCAACATGGACGTGGTGCGGGAGTGGGACAATCCTTACGACAAGGATGCATTCCTGGTGAGAATGCCCCACCTGGCCAACATCCCCGCAGACAAGCATGACCTTGTGACGGACGCTAAGCGAGGATTAACTGTGAGGTCAATTGCCGGGAAGGACATCGGAAGACTGCCAGCGGGGCTCTGCAAGATCCTGGCAGAGCTGGACAGGGACGGCGTTTTGACTGATCCCACGTGGTAAATATTTCTTTGGTAAATATGTGTGACAAGCCATGTTTTGTGTTGCTGGCATACCACTTATGTGTTATCTGCGAAATCTATTTAATCAGTGTGAAATAAGTAGCGTCAATACAATTTAGGCCTGGTCATTATATCTAAAGTGTCTATCCTGATTAGCTGCTTGTTGCTTAAGTAAATGAACAAGAAATATGTGTGATTAAATGTTGAAAAATGAGAAGTAAAAATTAGTCCTGTCCATATCACACTACAGCGTAGCGACGGGACCACCTGAGCCGTCTTTCGTCCCCTGGCCCGCCCCTTCTGACCGTGGTGGTGGGGTAGTCGTCCGGTGTAAGGTTCTCATTGACGTTCACGCTCGCGACAGGCAGGCCATCGTGGAGACGTTGTGGGAGGGAGTCGACCGCCACATGAGCGACGTCAAGAGTGTCGTCAACATCGTGTGAACAGATATGTCATGTGAACCGTGGACAATAAAGACATACGTTCAAAGACTTGTGTTGTCAGAATTTTTCTTTATTACATAATATAAATTTTTTGTAAGTATAGCATAAAGGAAAATCCCCAATCTCAAACGTCGTGACTCCCGTTCGCTCAGAAGTAAACAATATATCGATAAGTTAAAATCACAAGGAACGAGGTAGGCTACGAGCGCCGTCATTAATGTCAGATAGACAGAAAATCCTAAAGTGAACTCAACACGCGTGCGGTATCGCGTTAGAATACGCAATCTATGAGTGATAAATATCGCTTGCAAAATCGCGTCTTCACCTCAACAAGAACGCTTCCGGGTTTTCCGTCGCCATCTTGATTTTGGGGTCATCTATAGGGGTCATAGAAAGTACGCATGCGCAATTAAGCTAGTGACGCCATCTTGCCCGTCGCTTTAAAAGGGCACAATCTGGACTGCCATATGAAAGAAGCCTGTTGGCGTTCAAATATTTTGTGTTTTGACTCATGAATACCAATGAACGTCAGTTTGATGTTTGTAACCATATGAGGAACAGTTAATCGATGTGTAAAAACTAATGATAATTTTGTTTTAAGTACATACCTATTAAGCTTGCATTGTGTTCACTGTATCTATTTTGTGCATTTCTCCTCACAAAGGGTTTGTATCTAACGTTCTATCACTGTTTTTCTTTGATGTACAGATGAGGGAGATGACGAGTTAGACCATCCTGACTCTCCACTTCCACGAACACAGCTTTTTGTAAACACAGCTTTACTTTACTTTTGCAACACTGTAAAAACTCAGGGTATTTAACTCTTGTAAAACGGTACACAAGTGACTGAAGTATTTTTGTAAACACAGCTATACTTAACTTTAGAAAAACTGTAAAAACTCAGGGTATTTAACTTTTGTAAAACTGTACATGGCAAGTGCCTTAAGTATTTTTGTAAACATAGCTATACTTTACTTTTGCAACACTGTAAAGAACACAAGGTATTTAAATGTTGTAAGACAGTACATGACCGAAGTATTTTTGTAAACACAGCTATTGCGAAAATGTAAAAAAAAACAAGGTGTTCTTGAAACTGTACATGACATGTGCCCAAAGTATTGTAACACAGAGCTATACGTAACTTTTGCGAAAATCTAAAAAACACAAGGTGTAAGCTACAATCATTCTAAGGCAATAACAGTAACAAGAGTAGTTCGGTGGTGTAGTTGTAGCTTTTGTTTTCACTATGCCTTGCTACATCAGAGTAAACCCAACCCCAAAAATGCTGGTGTTTGGAGGGGCAAATAAAAAAAAAACTGGGGCAAAATCAACAACCTTGGCGGGTGGAAGGACGAGCGGTTCTTGCGGAGAAGGACACAAAGAATGCTAGACGACGGCTTCCACATGTGCCATCGGGATGTGTTGCCCAAGACATGGTTAGGACTTTCTACCCTAATCCAACAGGCCAGCCATACGTTTGGCATATTATATTATATTGAATTGAACAAACGTTTAGAGATAGACTCTGTATGATTACATGTACCGTCGCATCTGTTGTTATTTCAATGTATTCAACTGTAACCGCAGTGTGTATACTTGGTAAACTGCTAACCTTAAAGTGCAATTTTTTCATATAGTCATAGTTATCCCTTTCCTTGCGTTACATGTAATGATGAAAGACAATCTGTGGTTGACAGTTGGAGAGGAAGGAACAAATGCTGGATTTGATTTCCATATAGCGTGTATCAAAGTCGATGGAAGATTTCAATTCAGGGGGCAGTAGACGGCTACAGCAGGACATGTGTGTAACTGGGACTATCCCGAGATGCTTTGCACGAGGAAGGGTCCAGGTATAGAACACACCATATGTCACTCGGGTTTCGACGCCCGACGGAACGGTAGTCATGTCTTCCCCTCCGGTTCTACGCGCGGACGCCACCCTGGTGGGCCGTAGCATTGTCCCGCTTTTGAGTGAGTTGCGAAAGCCCGACGCTCCACCTGAGGAGGATCAGCTAGCTCGCTTTAAGGCCGATAAGCCTCTTTCGGCCTACAATGCCGGTGAGATCTCGGAGCGGATTGGGGCGTTGACCGGGGAGGACCCGGAGGATTTGATGGAGATGGCCGGCCTGGATCCCAAGCAGATCTCCATGCTGAAGCTGGCACGCTGTGCCATCCTGGCCGCCAGCAACATCACGGCGCCCAACCCATCCATCAGTGCAATGCCAGCAAGGACGCCGCCCAGGCCGCCGTCGGTCTGCAGTTCAATCAGATGTGTGACCTCAGGAGACACATGCGGACTCACACGGGGGAAAGGCTTTCACATTTAAGGAGTGCGGCAGGTAGTTCAGTCGCATCCAATATGTGATTAGTCACATGAAAGTTCACGCGGGTCAGTCATCTGCCATCATAGTGGTGCGATGGGTACCCGCACTTCCCTCAGACCCTGCCATTTCTGTTCTCTCTAATGGCACAGCCATATCACTTACCAAGCCCAAATTGGAATCCCATCTGAAACACCTGATCACGTCTCTTGGTCTCCCGTCCTCCAAATTTTCACTTCACAGTTTCCGGAGGGGCGGGTGCACTTGGGCCTACCTGGCTGGGGTGCCTAAAGAACTCCGTCCGTCGACCTCCGTCCTTGGTCGGAAAGCGGGGGACGGGAAGAGGCCGGCGACAGCCCCACCAAAAGCCGCCCCTGGACGACAGGGGAAGCAGTCGAGGAGGGGCCCGGCCAGCAGCTCGGAGTCAGACTCGGACGTGGACCCATCTTCTTCTATTGATATTTTTGCTCTCCATTTTGCATATCTATCCATTATAAATTCTGAGTCAGAGAGTTCAAGATTATCTTTTAATAACAAACCAATGACGACGGCAGAAAACAGGTCTCCACTTCAACTGATACATTGGATTCGTAACAAATCAAAATGTGAATTACACCTCGATTATTGAACACTACAATGGCCAGCCTATTGATGTAATAGCTACAATAGTTGAGAATGACGTAGACATGACAAAACAAAAACTTCTCACTTTAAGCAAGCGCGAGGATTTGGAATTGAGTTGTTATGAACCCACTGAATCTCGGTCGCCGAGTTTGACATCCTCACACACAACTCTCAGCCAACTCATCAGAGGGCATGCCCCATTCCTCACAAGATCCGAGCTACAACGAGAAATCAACAGCCTAAAAGAACTGGGCATCATACAAGAACCCATTACAACGCACCGGTGGTTCTCGTGAACAAAAAAGATGGCGGCGTCGGCATGTGCGTGGACTATAGCCGTGGACTATACAGGAAGCTCAACAATGAGCCCACTTTGTAACACTTAGGCCGTGTCATCTTCATGACTTCACTATGTAAATCAGGCCGCACGTCGTGCTGTCAGTTTGACAACTTGCTCCTGAAACACTGATTATTCCTTTTGGCGACTACCAGTCCTTCATAACAATGCTTCTTAATCATGCCCTTCACACAGTTCAATGTCGTCTCTAATCTTTTTTAAATGGAAGTCTATTTATATTCGTATTTAAGCAATGTTTCTAAATATCTATACTCTCCTTCGTTATGCTTTTAACTCCTCTGATTTTAAATATTGTACCTTAGCGACTATTTCAGACCATGTCACATGTCTGCTACGCTAATTAAGTTCTTGATTGATTGAAACGTTGCGAAACATCGTGCTGTCAATCACTCGCTTCATTTCGTGGACCCACAGACAAGAATTTACACCCAACACAACGAGTCTTATTGGAGTCGGGAAAAACGGAAGCTTAAAGCCATGCACGGTTGTTTTGGAACTGACCTTCACTTTTATCTTCAGGAATTAGTGTACCGTGAACGTTATTGTGTAAGGCCACAGGAAGGATTTCAAAATTTCATCAAAGATATTGCGCAGCAGTACAAAATTTCGCCTGACTAAATCTCGCTCCTATACCGGTGCGGAACGAGGATCGGTCTCCACGGCCACGTGAGGGCCTGCAGAGAAGCCCGAAAACCTGCGCCCAGCAGATGGTATTGGCACGCTACATGTTCGTGGACGAGTTTTGCATAAAACATGCCGCCGAAGAGGGAATCGGAGAACAGATTTGCATGATGGTGATGATATCAGGCGAGAGACGGTTCATGGAGGAAGCTAGGAGGCCTTTCCAAGGGAATGTACATTTTATTTAATGAACACCACCATGAAGGAGACGCCCCAAAAGTACGAAAGCCTTACAGTCATGGGATCAGTGATAACGTAACGTTCAAAAGTGGAGCGGAGAATAAAAGACCTGGCAAGATGGACTTGCAGCTGGAAGCTAAGTATTGGACATGGTGCAGACAATCATTGGTAAGGCAGAAAATGTGGGAGCTGCGTTGGTAGCTTCCGCGAGAAATCCACGCTAGCAATGTCCGGAGACGAGGAGTCGTCTGAAGACGAGAGGAGCTCCAGCCGGGACAGACCGCGTCAGGAGAGACACGACTAGCGGTTGTTGCCTCGAAACGTGCAGCAACTTTGACAGATACAAGATTGAGGTGTACAGACCTGATTCTAGATGGATACAGATATCTTTGCTCTTAACAAGTACGTGGAGGAAATCGTGATCCCTAAAGAATGGGCAGAGACGTGGAGTGGACGCCGGTACCTTAGTTATCAAGATAATGACTGGGGAGTTATCGTCTATGCCACCGATCAAATCTTTATTGAAGAAGCTACGGGTTTGCGCCCTTTTGTTCATGGACGGTACATTCAAGAGCTGCCCCCGAACCTACACACAGTTCCTGACCATTCACGGACTGTACCATGGAAGAGTCATTCCGTTTGTCATGGGGCCCCTGATTCTTACTATGACAAGTATGTCGATAACAAGAGTGCATGTCTGGAGAAGGTAAATGGGGTGTTTAGGTTGAAGAGAACTCACAAAAGTACGGCTATCAGGTTCAGCAACAGCTGTTTGCTTTGTCAGAGGAAACGACTGCTAATTTTCAGTCTGTGTCTGGGATCAGAATGGGAATGCGCATTTAGTATGTAACAGAATCAAGCCTGACCAAGAAAACTCAAGGATGGTTCTGTTTAAGCTGTATTCATAATGGAGTGCTTCTATCCGTTAAACTGTCCTATGGGCTTTTAATACTTAATTTGGTCTGTAATCGTTAGCAGGCCCTACAAGTAAAATATCTGACGTTTTGAAGATAATGAAAAATCAACACTTCTCAGGAAGCCCCAACAATCCACTCGAAAAGGACGCCATGGTGCTTGTTATGCCTCCGACTGGGGACATGCCCACGCACCAAGACATCTTGGTGGACACCAAACGCGGGGTAACCATTCGTGAGATCAACGGAAAGCGGATTGGCCGTGTTCCTGCGGGCCTGGCAACTATCCTAAGCCGCATGACAGAAGAAGGCGAGCTGCAAAAAACTAACATGGTGAATATTTGCTCAATTAGAAGGATGTGTGAAAAAAAATGAAGGTAATTTTTTTTTACAGATCTGTGACGACCTGGGACCGTACCTTGAACGCACGCAGATGCGGCCCGCAATACCGACCAGAAAACGAGTAGCGGTCGCGATATACTGGATTGCTTCTGGAGACTTGCTCAGAACTTTTTTTTGCCTTAGACTTATTACTGCGTTGTGATCATCGTTCATGATTTCTGCCTAAATATTGTACATCACATTTTTACCACGCTACATATCATGGCCCAAGTGGGAAGCATTACGCGAAAAGATACATGGAATGTCTGAACAAAGGAACTTCCCCCAGTGTGCAGGGGCAGTGGATTGAAGCCACATATCAGTCAAAGCGCCATCCGATCGACAGGCCACCGTTCCATGGTGCTGCAAGTCTTTTGTATTGTACATTTGTCTGTTCTTCTTAATTCTTTCATCATTATTCAAAGGATTGAAAGCTCCCACGTTTACGAGATCAGGGGCAGGGTAATGGCAAGTCCATTTCTTTTTACATACAAATGAATGTAATTCTATGCAGTAGTATCTAATATGTACTATTTTGTCACCTATGATTGATATGTTGTTCAGTCTTCCTCTGCACCAGTTTTGCAGATTGATTTTTCCAAGATGGACAGGGTACTTGTGCCTATCAACGTCCAGAGTGGGAAACACAGGTATCTCTTGGTATGTTCCGATAGCCGTCAGATTTGTATTGCTTTTATTGTATATTTTTCATACATTAAATGCTTTTATGTTTATCAAGAAACAAAGAATTGACATGTACGTTGACTTGATGTCAAAAACCTAATGTTGGCATAATGACATCTTGACATTGAGGCTTAGATGACAGACTTAACATAAGATTTGAGAAATGCAGACTTTTAAACTGGGACCTTGTTAACAGAGATGCCATGGGTTTTTGTCAAGATACTTCTTGATTTGAGATGCAACATTTCAGCTTTGAAAAGATTAGATATAAAAAATACTATACTCGGTTAAGAGTAAGAAAGGACAACCTATTTACTTGTGTTTTTACTATTATTTTGTTGTCTTGCACTTACATAAGCAGGTATGGGACAGAGTCAAGAAAAGTATCAGAAGCTACGGACACTTGGAGAAGAATGACCGTGCACTCTAATGCATTGGCTACAGTCAGATACAATGTTTGGGTCTGACCCTGTGCCATAATTTCTAGGATACAATACATTTGATAAATGTTAAAATGCAAACTAAGATTGATGTCTCACTTGACTTTTTTAATCAAGGCATATGCGGCATTCTTTAGCTCCTTTTATCATACCATTGATTTATATTATCCTTTGTCATAACAACTGGTTCCCACCATGTTTGTCTTGTAATACTATTATTCATGAGATGTCAGATGAGTGGATTGATAAGATTGTGGGGGCGTTTCAATGTGTCAGAAGGCCCTTGGGCCGGATTGTTGTACCGCCAGTTGGAGGGGGAAGCCCGGTGACAGGTAGCAGTTCTCTCAATTCAGGTCCGGGCAAATGCAAGACAGGTTGAAGCAGAGGCTGATAGAAGCTTTTAGGGATACTGCACCGATATCCGTAATCATGGGCCAATTCTATTCACGAGTCCAGTCCCCCCGTGAGACCTTACAACAATACAATGTATGCCCTGGCGCTACAAGAGGGCAGGCCAGCGAAGGGGAGGTCTGCTAGTTGACAATGATAGCATTCTCAGGGAAAGATTTCTTGACGGCCTTAGAGATGAGTGGTTTCGCCGTCAGATACATAGAGAAGTAATAAGGGCAGCCGCAGAGAACCCTAGGACGTTCCGCGAAGTTAAAGAAGAAGCCTTCTATCTTAGAGGAGAATGGGGGGTGGAGGGCAAGAATTCTGTTCAGGCCCAGCAAATGTTCGTAGGAAGCGGGACGAATGTAAACAATGAAATGTCGCGTCTCCGTAGACACTGAAAGGGCGCTTGAGGATATTCATATAGAGATCTCTAGAATAGTTGTGTGCCCATCTACTGTGAACAATCAGGCTGCACGCGGCCCGACGGGTTGTTGGCCAGGGTCTTTCCCTAGAAATAGGTAGGATCCTTCAGGACGGCCAATTTATAATCTGTGCGACGAAGGACACATATTGAGGTTTTGTAGACGTGATGCAAGACAGGATGTGAGGTCAAACAACCCTATGGTCAACCCAAACTAGATCGCTCTACAACCACGGATCCCAGCAAGTAGGGTCCACTGTAGCTAACACTAACACCAGTAATTAGTCAAAGTACTGAAGTTGATAACGAGCAAGTACAGGAAGATAATTTAAGTGAATAAAGAACAAGTGAATATTGTCCGGTCACACCTCTAACATCTACAAGACTTCAGACTCACAGAGTCCGTGACCCATGCTGACATCGTCTGCTTTGCAGAGACGTTTCTCACCAACACTGTTCCTTGCAACCAAACAAAATGATAACACCGGACATGTTACACAGTGAGTTACAAGACTGACAATCATCCAGAGGTATGCAGACCGGACCACGTCCTCCAGACATGCAGGCCGGCCCACCTTGAGACATGCTGATCGGACAGCGTCAAGACATGCAGACTGGACCACCTCTAAACCTCACAGAAGGAAAAGTGTGACAATGGAACTATGATGAAGAGACAAAGCTCGTGGTAATGTCACACTCAGCTATGACACGGCTTCATGAGCCTGGTTTCACACCGTCTGCCATTCAACACATGAGCACGAGTGCGACCTTGGTAAACATGACCATCCAGCTCAGCGTGGTGTACTGCAGGCCACCAGTTAACCATTAGGCACTGATTCGTGACTTGTGCTTCGGTCAACATCATAGATATCACCAAACCAAAGATGATATGTGGAGACTTCAATGGGGACCTGCAAGCCACCATCCATGTTATTGTTGGAGAGATCAATATGTTGATAGGCCAATTCCCTTCAGACTCCGAAGTAGTGCCATTATCTGACAGAATACCACATCTGCAGTCAAATTCAGCCACCAGAAGAAAGGTTATTTTTTCCCAATTATTTTTGGATGATTTTGGGGGAGCAGAGCACCCACAGGTTGCGACAGAGGCTTTTTTAAGCTTACCGGACACTTGGGGCTGGAAGAGTTGGAGGAAAAGCCAGTAGCACCCACGACCTGTATGTCATTTTTATTAGTTATTGAATTTGATACTGTGGTGATGGTGAAGTGAGTGCAGCACACAAACTATTCAAATGGTATTGAAAACTTGATTCAAACACGTAAATAGAGAACATCATAAAGATTATTAATGAAAAATGTATACTTTGTGAAAGTTTGTCAAATCAGGTCGCAGCAGTGACGAGTGGATCTTGAAGCTGGTTGGCATCCCCTACTTGGCAAATCGTGAAGAAGTCAAAAATTTCCTTACAGGTAACTGTAAAAGTTATCGACGTCAGCAACAACACCAAGGTTCGTTACTGTTCATACTATTGGATGACATTAGATAAAGGATTTCTGTAGTTGTCCACAAAATGTTTCACAATTTTGTTGTTCCTTCATTCTTAACCGTTGTTTTTCCTTAAAGCAGCAATCCAACGTCTATGATCTAAAACGTCTCTACACGTACCATCCTTGAAAAGTAGTAAGACGACGGAATTATGGTACAAGAGAAAATCGGTATCATCCATACAGAGCAACGTATGATATAGAATGCTTGTTAAAACCGATCTCGGGTCAAGAAACAATGAAAATGATGTAGGAAGGCTGTTAACCCACTCGGTAGGAAAACAATGTTTTGACAAGAGCGGCCTCATCCCCCTCGAAGACAAGCATGACATTTCCCTCCCAAGACAGACCCCAGAGATATGTAACAGTAGGAGTGCAGATTTATGTTGTAGAGCTAGAAGAAAATGGACGCGTGTATGCAGTGCTCTCTGCGTTATAGTCTTCTAGTATAGGACACCACAGATGCCTCTCTCTCTCTCTCTCTCAAGATTGCACCCAGTAGGTAGAGTTCTATTTTCTTTGTACAAAAAATGTACAGAAAGTTGTCAAGAACAAGAGCAAAATTAAACACTATTTCTGGCCTTAACATCCAGCAAACCCATCTAACTAAGCTGAACAAGCCCCCACTGTACCAGAGGCACAGTCCCCGAAGTCTGGGTTTCCAAGAGGCTTGACAGCTGTAGTTTTGAGACCTGACTAACAACCCGAGTAAGCTGGATGTTCTGCCACTGCCAATTATATTGCTCTTTCACTTGTGTTTGTACGCTAGTAAATTGAATATATAATATATTGTAGCAGCTGTTGCTGTTCTCATCCAGGTGCAGGTCGTATTGTCTCGGCATCCTGCTGTACATTATAGAGATGAATTATCACACTTGTACAGAACACTTCAGAGATCACCAGACATGTGCCATGCTGTGTTGACCTGTGGAAGAGACATACACATATGAGTTACAACACATTACAGCAGATGAGTCCGTAAAAATTGATGGGTATTCTCTGACTACATGGATCAATCTGGTAAACTCAAACTACGCGTGTGACCTGACCACGCCATCCCGGCCCTTTGTTCTCTGACAACAGAACTGTTATAAGAAACGGACCTTTTCACAGAAAATCACAAAGGTATGGTCTACAGCTTACAAGTTCTATACAAAAATCAACAGTGATTGCACCTCGCCGACTAAAAATTATTACCACTAATAAAAGAAATTCATCGCCACACAAGCCAACCAAACATCCCCCTCCCCCACATACGGCCGCCATGCCTCTAAAGCCATGACCCTCACAAAAGAAATAAAAAATTCCCCACCAATAACAACTTTTGCCCCTTCAAACTGCAATGTGCTAACTAACCACCGAAACAGCTATACTACAAGACAACCGCGAAGGTTTGGGAAGCAAAATAAGGTACAGGAAAAGAAGAATTTTCTTGTAAGGATATTGTAGTTGTCCTCACCTCACAATGGCCGCCCTGCACTGACTAAAAAACAGGACAGAAGCACTTCCTTTGTATAATATCAGTACGCATATAGATCTGGAATGGCACCTAAGTCCAAATGAAATACTTACGTACAGCTACCATAATCAAAATTACGAACATTGCAGTAGGATAGTCAGAAATAGACAACATAGTCAAATGCAGCGATATGATTTTTTTCCTATATTTCATTTTTGGGCCGCACTATTTTATGGCGCGTATGTGTACATTCCGAACCCGGAGGGTATTAGGTGGAGGCTTACTTTAGGGTTTTCCGATGCACCGCTCTTTGAAATAAACGCAAACCACGTTATGAAGCAGACTCATGCCTCTCATTTCTTCATCTACATTGTACTGGGTAATGCCCCTCGCGGGACTTTGTGCCTAGGAGAGTGAGGTTGCCTTAGTATGACCGGTGGTGGTAAGACGAAATGGTGAAGTGAAAAACAAATTCATTCAACAACAAAAAAGTGCAGTGCTGTACATGATACTTGTATCTTGCCTGGGCTGACTAGATCTTAAAGCTGTAATGCTTGGCTTCCCCGGCTTTGAACTGTTCTGCAGAAGTGGCATTTATTTATTTATTTTATTTATTAGGATTCTCCATTTTTGGAGGGTATGGCGAAACAGGTGTTAAGAACACCTTTTCAAAGCCGCCATACACACATGTGCACATGTTCGCACATGTCTACACGCGGCGGGGTTACACCGCCCCTTACGGGGTGATATACCCTTTCGCTGGCTGATACGGTATGGAGGTTCGCCAGGCCTCCAACCGGGTGATTTGAAGTGAATCACCAACTCCAGACAGAAGGGTTTGTTCCATCTCACACCGCACCATCGCACGTGTGGGGGTTCTTTAACGTGCATGGGGTTTGACTCTCCCCATACACGGGACCTCCATTTAACGTCCTATCCGAGGGACGGCCCTAGCCGAGGCTAGGTACTCATTTTTCACCTGAGTATAGTGAGGAAATCCGTGTAAAGTGCCTTTCCCAAGGGCACAAGATCGGTGACACGCAGTGGGATTCGAACTCGCCACCTCTCGGTCACGAGGCACAAATCCCGCCGCTGCGCCAGACGATCTACCATGTATTTAGGCTGGTTGTGCGGGAGACTGAGTAGCTTGACCTGTGTGTTTCAGTTTCACATTGTAAGGTGTGGAAACGCTGGTGGTGACCTCTTGTGGTGGTGTTGTTTTTTTGTATTAAAGATAATCATAATGTCTCCTCATCACAGGTGGCCTGCATCCAGGAGTTTGCGTCTCTTGCGTACCATCCGTCGCCATTCCAGGCGGTTCGGGGCCATCTTTTCTGTGCCGCACACAGATTTTTACACTTTAGATTGTTGTTTCCTGTGGTTATTCTGGCATCTTCAAGGGCAATGTTGGTCCATGTATTTCTGGGTCTCCCCCTGGATCCCTTCCCTAGTAGTTCGGATTCCAGTCCGGGCGGATTCAAATCTGACAGCCCTACGCTGGACTGATTCCACTTTATTTTCAAGGCGATTTGTTTGTGCATGTTTGAGTCTGTGGGAATCTTAGACTTAATAAGGATGAACATTCTAGCTTGGGGCAAACTACTGGGAAGTATAAGCCTTGGCTCTTGCCTCCGACTTACTTGCTCCCCTGAGTTGCGCCTGACGAACCCCAAAGTACTGTTGGCTTTGGCTGATATGTCGTTGAGTGTGCCTTCCACTTGAGGTTGTGGGTGAAAAGGACACCTCACGGGTAGGGAGGCTGCAGCTGGCTGTTACAGCTAAGTGATTCATTGAACATTGTGCACAAAAAAATCATGAAAGTTTCTGGGGTTGTGCACGTGTAAGATAGAATATTTTTTGACATTGAAATGCCAGGTGTTTGACCATTTACAAAGGTTATCTAATTCATTTTGTAGAGAGTACTGGTCTTGATCACAGAGTATGGGGCGGTATATAAGGCAGTCATCAGCAAAGAGTCGGATCTGAGATATTAAGTCTATGCCGTGATGTCATTTTCTTTTTTTACTGTCAATGATAAATTATAATACCGAAAAAGCCGTGATACCATGCCGTGATGTCTTTAATGTAGATTAGGAACCATGGCGGTCCTAAGACTAACAGACCTGATTTTTCCCCGTCGACCACCACCTGTTGTTGACGGTCCAGTAGCCAGTTTTTGACCCAAGTGTTCTACCCCTGATGCCGTGGACGGTGCAATTTTTGTAGAAGCTGGTGGTGAGGTACACTGTCAAAGGCTTTATAGAATGGATGACCATGTCTATTTGATGCCCCGTGTCAAACAATGATGTTGGATCAGAAAAGTATTAATCAGTTGTGATTCGCAAGAGTGCTTTGCCTTGAATCCGTGCTGGGTAGAATATTGCTTGTTTCTAGGTGTTCCATAGTGACTGAAAAATTATACGTTCTAATAGTTTGCAACAGTCACACGTAAGAGACAGGGCGGTAGTTAGCGGGATCGCCTCTGTCCCTTTTTTGAAGATGCGGTTAACTGGGGGTCTTTAGGATTTCTCTTAGCTTTTCAACCCTTCTATGAATGCTGGTTTGTCAATTTTCTTGTATATTTAAACTGTGTGCGTCGTAACTATAGTTCCTTGTTATGCTTTTAATCTCGTATTTTGCTATACTAGATATTGAGTGCAAACTAAAGAAGAAAATGATAATAACAAAAAGTGTGTGAGGTGATGGCCGTACTAAAGATCTATAACCACATTCAGGAGTCTGTGAGGCCCATATACTGGGCCAGCCCCGATTTGAAGATGTTCAGTGTTGGCGATGTAACAAGATGTGGTAGACTGTTCCACCCAGGAATTGTTTTGGGGAAATAGCTATCTCTATATGTGTTCTGCATACAAGGGTAATGGACCGGTATTGTTGGCCTCTAATGGGTGTTCATGACAAGGTAGTCGTGAAAATGCATGGCTCCTAGACTATTGATGGTTTGTAGAAGAGAGTTAAGCGTGTCTGTTTTCTTCTGTCACTAAGGGTGGGCCAACCCAGGTCTCTCTGAAGTTGTGATACGCTAGAGGTCTTAATGGCTACGTATCTAGCCGCCTTTTTTCTGCACAGCTTCAATTCTCTCCGGTAATATGTTTGAGCATGTTGTCGTTTACACGGGTCCCAGACTGTGGATGCAACTTAGGTTTAACTAGAGTTGTGTATGCTTTTGACCTTACCTCTCTGCTTGCCCCCTTACCTTCCGTTTGAGAAAACCCAGTGTGGTATATTTACATTGGTGATGTGAGCTGTCCACTTTAATATCCTAGGAGAGAATGATTCCCCAGTATGGGTGCTGGGTGGTCAATTCAGGTGGTTCATATCAAATCAAACATTATCTAATCAACTTGGCAGTCAATCAGACTGAATTGCGTCTATTTTACAAAGAAGTCAAGAGATTGGTAGATTACAATTTTTAAAAACCATTTCGTGTATCAATTACTTAATCTCTTATTCACGACGTATATACAAACAAACTATTAACAAAACAACTAAGTACATGTGTATATATAGGCAAGCGGGTGATATTGCACATGGAAGCGGACGATCTTGCACATAGTGACATGGAATTCAGACTAAGTCTAGTAAGTCTCTCGCTGCCCTCGCCACAAACGATTTCCTATGTCTCTCAGTAAGGCCAAGGAGGTTCCTCCTTGGTATGGCTGACTGGCAGTTTATATGGTCTTCTACATCTCAGTTCATAACGAGTTTCCTCATTTGAAGGAAGACGTGACAGGGGTATGAGGGATCTTTCAGAATCCTTTTCAACTCCCGTAGAGACGCCTCCCTTCGCCTTGACTCAAGGGTTGGCAGTCGTATGCCACATATCTTAAGACATGTCTTTTGAACTTTTTATTTCTCTTAACATTGTGTAAATGAAATCGTTGCTTAGACTTACGCACATGGATAATGCAATACAATTAAACCTAAGCTGCCATGTATCTGACCATTCACAAAGTCTGTCTAATTTTGTAGATTTTGTTGATCTTCCTCAGAATTTATTGGTTGGTAAATCAGTCGTCTGCAAAAAGCCTAAGTTGCGACGAGTTGTCTTGGTCAATATCATTTATGTAAATTAAAAAATAGAAGGCAGGGCATGTAGACTTGCCTAGGGTCCTGGAAGGGGTGCAATTTTTTCCGTGTCCGCCACGGCACTTTATTCTATATAAACTCTGTACAAAGAGCATAAGAACAAAAAAGTATCGTATACATCGTCTTGTAGTAATTTTCTAGCGTTATCTTTCCATCTTAGCCAAGACACATATAGAATACTTGGCGATTGTCAGCAAAGTAATACTACATTTGTTACATTACTATTGTTGATTGATGGATTGATTGACTATCCTCAGTGATATTTATTCTACCCCAGAAGTTTCTTATTCTAGTACATTCTAATAGCATGTGGTCATAGTTTTCCAGCTTATTCCAAGTATCACAAAATGGACTGTATACAAATCCCCGATAGATCTCTTATTTTCAACTTGCTAAGCAAGTATATGCAAGTTTCATTTTATGGAGCAGTTTGAAATTAAATTCGCGGAGCTTATTGTATCTAATAAAACATATCTGAGACTCCCAGATAGTTTTCCAACCAGGGTTAGGGAATACAGAATCCCGATATGTCTGGGCAGTTGGTATTACAGTAATCTGAGAAATAAAACCTGAATACAAAAATGTACTTGTGAAAATATCAGCAGTTTTACACAGTCCATTATACCAGAGTGTATTTGGTTCATTTGGGAGCCAGCGAAGGGTTGCCTTGAAGGTTTCCCGCTGATAATGCTGGGAGTGGCAGTGTGCTCTGAAGGGATCCTGGCCTCATGAAGCCTTTTCGTTGACAGATTGTTGGTGTTGCCGATAACGAGCGATGTTTTTCCCTGGTCCGGGGGAAGAACACTAACATCAATGTTTATTTTCTAACATGCAAAGGGTACTACTGCGATGTCCGTGTAAGCAAAATATTGAACGTGATAAAGTAGAAACTCAATGTATGACCTGCTGTGCCCCCCTCTTCTTCTTATCTGACTCCTGTAAGAACCTTTCTAGGATGTGTGATACGCTAGAAGCTGTACACTTCTTCTTTTATAATTTTGTGTGTTGGATTATTGGACCGCTTCTGACCACTTTACTCAATAGCGGAAGACCCACAGGGAGTCACTCCGCCTGTCGATCTTCCAGGCACCTGCTTGTCATCCTCTGTCTCATCTATAGTGCCAAGAATCTGGCACATGGGTTAGAGGAGAATCGTTTAGAATAATTTTATCCTAATACGGGATGGAGGATCATATTACAGTATCACATTACTGAAAATGCGAATGCTTACCGATCCCAGGTCCTACGACAGATGATCCATACAGTAAGGGTCAAGGAATTGGATAATCTCCAGCTTCCAGGGTTGTAGGCTGATGAGAGACACTTTGCCAGACCCAGACATGTTTTTCTTCGTGCCGCTTCGGTTTCACATACATACAACGTTCGTTGGGATTTGAACCTCCGTATGATGCCTTCAGCGGTGTACCAAAAAGGCAACACATTTAATGTAAATGCATTCTTGAAGCACCGAAGCCTTGTGACGAACAGAAAATAACAAAAATGAAGCAAATTACATGTATGACACACCACCTTTTCCCGCAATGTGGGGAAAAATCTTTCACACCACCAAATGAATAATATAGGGCACAGAAGGGAAGGACTTACGTTTGGTCCCCATTCCAAGACTCAAGTGCAAAACTGTTGCAGAAGCAGGCTCTTCTTCTCCCTGTTTGTGTAGTCAGGGTGGCCTGTATCATAAAATAGTTCATTCGCCTCATAGAAATCGTCGATAGCATCTTCTAGATTATTTGGCTTCCCCTGGGACTCTTGTAGTGCCTCTTCGGTAACAACATATTCTTCTGGCACCACTTCGACTTCATGCCTTGAGACCTCAGTATCGTTTCTCTGCATTTTTTTGCAATTTTGTTCGGCGCACTCTTGTTCCCGGGCACCAGAACTGTACATAGAATTATTTTGGCACTCTTGTTGTTCGAAAGGCCCTTCAATGTACCACACAATTCTTCTTGAGATATGGGCTTTTCTAACGAGTCAGAAGGTCGAAGATTCAGGGCATAACCTGCAGCACAAAGAAGATAAAATCTTATTCTGTGCTCCCTCCCCGTCTAAGATTTCTCATACAGTTTTCTGCAGAATAATCTCATTGAGGATATCATCTGTTCTCTGATGAACGATCATGCACAATCTTTCCTCCGTATATTCCTGATATCTGTTTTCTGTTCCCTCTCTTTTGGAAAAGAAAGGAAAGTGCCGCTTTTGGCTCTTAGAACTTACGACGATGGGCTCTTTACAAGTAATCACGTGCTTACTTTAACACTGTTAAGAAGCACCAGCTAGGGCATCAAGCAAGGTACATGTACAAGGTAAGATGCACCAGAGGCCATAATTACATGTCTTAAACAATAACCCATGTAGGTAAATGCATTTGGTCAAGACTCCAAGATCCATGTGCTAACATGGTCCTGACATGCACAGCGTCAGTAGGTCGTTAGTTAAGTCGTACGTTACAGTGAATGTACAATAGAAGTTACGTGAGTAACCTATACGCACCTATACATTATAATGATTATATACTAAAAATACGCCAAAAATTCCATGCAGTACATGTCAACAAATCGAGCGCAGCGCATCCAACATAGAAATAAAGTTTCTACATGTTGAATCGTCTACATCTTTGTTCACTTGTTTGTTTTTTTCACTTTCCAAAGTACCGCATTCGATCTTCATTACGCAAAGTCAGCCGCGATGTCTGCTAGGTTCATGTTATCAACAATGTCCTTGTGGACGTGCAGCAGCATACAATTGTTTAGTCACTGTTCTGTCACTGTGGAGCGGAGGTATGTGAGCAGTCTCTTCAATGATGGCCAATGATGAGAATGCTCTCTCAGATATGGCGGAACTGTGATGGGTACTGTGAGATAGAGACGGAGTAGTTTGTGGGTTTGGAAGAATGTCGACCGATGTGAGGCTGAGGCCATTGCGGAACAAATGACGGTTCTTATACTCGTCACTTTCTTCACCTCGGGAACGGTGCCTGCCGAAGTGGTGGCGTGTCAGCTTAAGAGGGTCTAGGTCTTTCCCAATGATAGATGACGTCACTTCATCCATCTTCAATGCGAAGTCGTCACCATTGCCCGCGCAGGAGGAGGTTCTCCATGGCAACAAGAGGCTTCAGGAAGGCGTGGTCAAACCTCTCTGCAAGTTCACCTATCAGGAGATCACATGCCTGGAAGAATACCTGACGATGGAAGTCCTTTGGGTACGGCGTGTCTGTGCGGCTCACTTCCATCGTCCAGGCGCCTCGGCTGACGTCGGTACCGTGGAAGCAATGGCTTACTGCATCGCAAGTCTTCCTAGACAAACACGTTACATAATACAACATTAACACAGTACATTGAGCCTATTTACAACTTAACATCATTTAAACCTAACTTACAACCTAAAGGTACACTTATACCTAAAGCAAATGATACCGCTATACCTTATTCTAAAAATAAAAGGAATCAGTTGAGAGGTCAAGTATCAAATATTCTATACATTAATTTCATATACATAGTTGTCAATGAATGTCTTTTACCACCAGTGCTGCAGAGGTTTGTGTCTGTGTTTTTAGCCTGTCTTTGATGTGCTTTTTGAACATAGATCACCATCTATTAGATGGTGTAGCTGATTTGATGTGTTGTGGGAATGGTCCTGGTTGCTGCACAAGTTTTTGGTATGGGCAGTCTGAATCTTCCCCCTTGAGCTAGGACAAGCCATACTCTGTATAACCAAACCAAACCAAACCAAACCAAGGTCGTCTAAAAGTTATTATATCCTTTAAATTTGAAATGTTCAACTTCCAGACACCCTTGTTGATCTCTTTAAATTCCTTATTGGAAGTAAAACTAAAACTGATATGGTCTGAAAAGGAAACTGGAGTATACAAGAAATTCCGAATTTCGATATCGTTTATACAACCTGTCAAGTCTACAGCTTATCGTATAATCCGAGACTGCCGGGGTCCGTCCCGTCCTCTGACAAAGGACTGTCGGGGTCCTTTTTATCAAAGAGCGGTGCTTCGAAAAACCCCTATCAAGCCTCTGTGTGCTTCTTACGTCATCATCCGGTGTCCACCGAATCCCTCTCCAGACGAAATATACACAAGCGCCGCCATAAAATAGTCCGACCAAGAAAAAAAATGTTTGATAAATACTTCGTTATGTTGGACAGTTTTGTTTTTTTCTTTACTATTATATTATAATTTTTGTAATTTTTGACGCGGTGAACAGTGCACAAGTCTTTCATTTGTAGTTTACCGACATTCCAGATGTTTACGCGCACTGATACAAGAGAAGTGCTTCTGTTCAGCGTGGAAGTTGCCAGTGCAAGGCGGCCATTGTTAGGTGATGGTGGTCCTTTGTAACTAAAGAATTTGTTTTCCTATTTTATCTTATTTTCGACCCTTAAAAACTCAGCAGTTATCTCGTAGTATGGCTGGTTCGATGGTTAGTAGATTAGAACATTACAGTTTGATGCTCCAAATTCTACTGGTGAGGGAAAATCTTTTTTGTTGCGAGGGTAACGGCGGAAGTAATTTCTTAATTCCAGTGCCAGTGTGTTGTAATCATTGTTGCCTTTCGTGTGGAACCTGGAGACTTCGATATTTTTTGGGATATCATGATTGAAAGTGCGTTTCTGTTAGTAAGTTCAAGATCGTTCTACAAGTTCCAGTGTCGGAGAACAAAGGACCGAGGTGGCTTGGTGGTGTTACACGCGTTCTTTGTGTTATGGTGTAAACCGTCTTGACAGCACATGTGACCATCTTCCGACGAAACAAGCGGATAATAGAGACAACAACAACAACATAATAGTAAAGACAGTGCATTATATAAAAGGACACAAGTACCGGAGGAAGAACCTGTATCTAAAATTTGTTTTGTTACTAGTTCTACGTTTTCGCCTGCAGCTGTGCAATAATGTATTATGTCTTTTCTACAGGTCAACCCAGAAGTGTACAGCATGGCACTTGGGTCTGGCGACCTCATAGGTGTGGCAAATCACCTCATAATCTAGAGCAGGATGCTGTCACAACACTACCATGTCACAACACTACCAGCCTCATGAATAGATCAAGAGCAGCGGTTGCAATTACTCTTCTGTACACCCAAATGCAAACATACCACAGAGCAGAATTATTGGTAATGGCAGGACATCCAGCTTACTCAGAGTTTGTTAATCAGGTCTTGTCTTACAGCTGTCCAGCCTCTTGGAAGCCCAGACTTCGGGGACTGTGCCTCTGGCTCAGTGGGGGCTTGTACAGCTTAGTCAGATGGGTTTGCTGGATGTCCAGGCCACAAATGATATTTAACCCTTTTGCTCTTGTGTTGTACCTGGAGTTAAGCTAACTTTTGAAAACAAACCACTTAAATGGGGGAATTGTGACCAGCTTTTCCCAGTCTTTGCACTTAATGTCTGTAGCCCTCTCCTTGTCCTTCATTACTTCTAGTTGCTGTTCAGAAGTTGCGACAACTATTTTAGTATTCAAAGATTTCTATGATGTTTGTGCACACAAGCAAATTTTAATGAGACCTATCGACAAAAATATCACAATGAAACGATAACAACATGGCCGAGAATGCACATAGTTTCACTCTCCTCCAAAATATAGATTTACCGCTATACATAAATACTTGTCAGAACATGTCCTGGGTCAGAATTATAGATTGACAACACTTTTCGACAGAAGTTTATTTTTTGATATTGCTGTCCTCCCCAAAATCTGCAGAGAAGGCGCCAAGTTACTTGTAGTGTGGAAGGTCTTGTTGACTTCCGAGGCATTGTTCCTGGTGAGAACTGCCTCCGACGCTTCGACCACCTTGCCAGGTGTACTTTGCGTTGAGCGGATTCTATTCTGTCGAAGCGCGAGAAACCAGTTTTTCCATGATCCTAGAATTCTGTGTCCATACATTATTTGATTGTGATGCACGTTCATTACTGCCCTCCAAATTCCCAAATGATCTAAACAAATTCATAGCTTTTCCGAACTACCTTCAACTACTTTGTGAACTCAGCCTTCTGTAGTAGCTCTGCATATTTCACTTTCAGACACTTTAACTCGTCAAAACAACAACCTCAAATCTGATAGTTCACAATTCCTACACTTGCGAAATAATTTATGACGCAAACATCTTCCCTACAACAAAAATATAACCGACATTCAGTACTACCCTCCAAACTTTCAACGACATTAATCACCTGTTGTCACAAGACAGCACACATCTATGACACCAACATACACTCTAAAAGATAAATCACCAACCTATCTTAATAAAATCATTTTATTTGACTCTAGACTTCACTTAGTTTCACACACAGTCTTGAACATCTGCTGGGCCTCCCATTGCTTGTCCTCTTCTCCCAGGTCTTGCAGACTTACTGTTGGTGTGTTTCCTGCCTTCTCTACACACTGTTAAGAAAGATCAGTGTCCTCATTCTGTATCCTCTTAAATTGCCCAGCTGCAGCTCTGAAGCCAGCTTTCCTTTTTTTGCATAGTTATATCATCTAGACAGGGCAATTAGATGTACTAATGTTGCTATTTAAGATAGTTTTACGATTTCTTTGATACATTCCTGGCAATTTCCCACATGGCTCACCAATTACCAAGATGTGGTCAGTAGTCTTTTTGTGAGAGATGGGAACTCACTTCCTTGGTTAGCAATATCACTGCCACAACACACCACTGCTAGAACCTGAATACAAACAAGGATTCAAGGTTATGTTGTTCAAATGGGGCATTGTTTGTTGCCACCACAGAATGAGCAACATGCACTTAAGTCCCAGGAACCAGATGCATGAGCTGGCCGATTAGATCTTCAAAGTAAAAACAAGAGTTTGCCCAAAGTGGTACCACTCCCTTACATTATCTGCATAATGCAGCTGGCTGTAAACATTGCAGACTAGATCTGTAGTTCCTGCATAAACAAAAAATTTCATGTACAATCAAATACTTGACAAATATGCAACTTGAATAGGTGTTGAAATGTACCTTAAGTTATACAGACTATAAAAGCTGCAAACATGTATTTACAAGAAGGATCCCAAACCATTTACAAACCAACATTTTCTGGGATTTGGGACTTGTCCCAAGTTTTACACTCGTCTTCAATCAGCAACTCTAACGGCCTGTATGAATACGTTGATCCAGCGTTGGGCTTGGGCTGTGTGCTTCACTCAAGAGAATGCCAGGAAGTTCTCCACCAGGAAGCCTCGAATGGCAGAGGTGAACTTCTCCTCGAGCTGATGTACATCTTCTGTTACGAAGTTGAGGGTGAGATTTGTGTCATGTGGTTACTCCATGTGGTCCACCCAAGCAAAGGCCTTCCTCTCTCCATGAGATATGGCTCCAGTCACCTGTGTCTGGAATCTCAGCAGACGATAATTGTCTATTCATGATTCAGCATGTCAGCAATTAACACAATCAAGCTAGGAGCCCAGAGTGTTGACGGTTCAATTTTTAATTCTCTTTTTTAAAAAATGGTTGATTAAACATGTAATCCTCAACCCAGGGCTGGGTCGGGTGGGGAAAAAAACACATGTCGCTGGTACAGCTAGGACTAGTAGTAGTAGGAGACAGAGAAGCGTGCTCGCTCGGTGACGCTCGCTACTGAATGACGGGCGATACCACCAAGCGAGCAGGCAGGGGGTTATCGTATCCAATTACATAGGATGTCCTTGTTTGGGCATCATTTCACGATTATCCTAAAATGATAAATAACATTATTATTACAGATAGTCTGTACCATGTGTGCTGCACCTACACTTTAGACCGTCCAGTTTGTACTCTGGATACTTGTTTTTTTTAACCCTGTAGAGAACGTCTTCTTAGTGGTCTATTTCTCCAGCTGTTTTCCGTGGGCTCTCCCAACGTGGCCGCCGTAGTGCATTACTGTGGACTTGGACTGCGGAAAGAATTTGTAGAAAGACTTCTCACTTGTGCTACCTACATCCTGCCAATGTACTTCTACTTCTATTCCTTCTGTTTTTAGTTCTTTTTTGGGAAACCCATCCAATAGAATGATGATAATAGTACGAACTGAATACCTGAAGACTAATGTGTACAAGAATAATGCAAATGATAACCAAATATTTCAAAATAATCATAGCAAAACCAAACAGAAATTCAAGGCACCGGCTTGGATAGTCTGCCTGTATCCTGTTCCGTGCCTGAATGGTTCGAGACACGACATAGAGTACGCAACACTGATCCTGTTGATAGTAGCTTTCCTTCTTGTAACAAACCGTCTTGTCCAGGTACATGAGCACGGCGTATACGCAATTGATTTTATTTATTTTTATTAATGAACAAATGTGCAATCTACCTACATCTAAACCATTGTATTTGTATTCGCTGACATACAATTTTCATTCTGACATTAAATGCACTAAGCAGTAATCAAACATCCACACTAGCTGTTACAAAAAAAAATGTACCCCAGTGATGACATTAGGTCACAAGGGAGTAAGTTTGATGCCTCTCTTCCATTAATCCACTCAGGAAGCCTTAGAGCGACTGATCGAAATCATCCTGAATGATGACTTTGCGTCCCTCGACATCACCAGGGAAGCAGCGAGTGAACTTATTTCGAACTTCCATTTTAACAACCTCACGGGCCAGTCTGCCATTCATTAGTGATCTCCATTCTTTCGCTGAACGACATTTTTGTCGAGGTATCGAATAAATACCACGCTGGCACTGACATATCAAGTTTGATGAAATCATGTTTACTTGAAGTGCACTGGAACAACCAATTCTATATAATTGTTCCTAACGCCCTCAAAGTTGTCCTACACCATAGCATGTAAGGCCATTTTGTTAAAAACTGACAATTACAAACTACATTAAACTGATTGGCTAGAAGAATCAAACTATCACAAGATAGGGACAACAACTATCATATGTTTCATATATATGCTTGCCTGATCTAACAAATTTAATTAATGGTAAACGGTAGTAACAAGCTTAAGGCAAAACAATTGATGTAACGCTTGAGGTTTTTGTGTTATTTGTCTGATTACAGATAATGAGTGTTAAGTCTTGGCACCAGTATGAGGACAAAAGAAAGTATGGTTTGGCCTCATTAAACTTGAGTCAGTAGCTGGTATAGATTGTTCCTCATCTGGCGTCTCATACACAGCCCAATGGCCTCTGATGGTTGGTGGCGGACAACCTTCAATCTTGCAAACTCCTTGTTCTGTAGATTTGAAAAGGATGAAGGATGGTGGACCATCTCTGTTGCGTTTCACTCAACTTCTTACTTCGGTATGCCACCGGTCTATCTCGCCCCGTGTCATCCACCTGAGACAGCACTGCCTGTATCACTGGCATCTACCTGCACCACAAACGGCTTGGTGTGATCCGCCATGATCAGCACCGGGGTGGAGCTTAGTACTTCCTTCAGCTTCAGGAAGGCTCTTCCGCAATAGTCATCCCAGTTGATTACATTGGACTGGCCTTTCTTCAACAGATCAGTTAAGGGAGCTGATATGGTGGCCATGTTAGGCATAAAATCCCGATAGTAGTTCACAATTCCCAAGAAGGCGCGCACCCCCTTCTTGGTCTTCGGGATTGGGGTGGCTTGTATAGCCGCAACCTTGCTGGTAGTAGGGGAGACCTCTCCCTGTCCTATCATTTTCCCCAGGTACTCGGCCTTCGGTACACCAATAGTACACTTAGACGGCTTGATGGTGAGTATCGCCAGTTCTAGTCGATAAAGTACTTCATCCAGGTGAAGAAGATGGTCTTCCCACGTATCACTCCCGACGATGGATTAAAAGGTAGTCAATCTTGCATTGAAATACAATGTCCTTGCTTACTTTTGGTGAGAGTCACTTTCTCTGCATCACTTTCCTCCTTAGAGTGCTCTCCAGTTTCTGTATCTGCACCCTTGGCACTTTCTGTGATGTTTTCAAACACAAGAAAGGAACGTGTCATTGTCAGGTTCTGGTCCGTGATATCAAGCATGGATTTAAATGCAGTCTTCAAGCCGAACGGAGCCTGAGTGAACTCGAAATGTCCAAATTACCGTGGCCGATATCAACAATGCCCAACACACTTACTTTTCTGCTCAAGACACTTACTCTTCTGCTCAACACACTTACTTTTCTGCTCAACACACTTACTTTTCTGCTCAACACACTTACTTTTCTGCTCAACACACTTACTTTTCTGCTCAACACACTTACTTTTTTCTGCGTGAGACACTTACTTTTTTCTGCGCGAGCCACTTACTCTTCTGCGCGAGCCACTTACTCTTCTGCGCTGCACTTACTCTTCTGCGCTGCACTTACTTACTTTTCCTGTGGTGCGCACCCCTCCCTTTATCAATGGATGGTCCCTGAATCAGGCCAAAGGTCACAAAGACCGCATAAAATGTAGTATTGACCGCATGTCAATCCTAAATTATCCTCCTTCGGATGACCCTATGAAATGACCCTTACCCTAGCGCGTTTTTGTGGATTCAATTTAATTCTTCTTTTTGGTCTTTAGTATAGCATTTTGACAATGCAGATCGATAACGACAAGTCTCGATTTGATCATCACAACATCGCGTTTTGTTGCCATCACAACGTATTGTCAACTTTGAAAACAAATTCTGCGCGCGTTTCTGGCGCGCAGCTTTAAACTTTTATTTACCAGGGTTTACCTAAACCAGGCAGAGGCTCTTAACTCCTCTGCAGATAGGAGTAAGAAGGCAGGTAGGCCTTGGTAGCTCCTCTGTCCAGAATTCGGCGTCTGTTTAGTAATAAATAGCCAAGTTGCCGCACGTAATGTTTTGGTGGGAGCACTGAATTTTACTACCCGGATCCGGACTAACTTTGGACGGAGTGGACAGATCAAGACAAGGTTAGTAAATATTAGCAAATCAGATGTGTGGAAGTTGGATAAGTTGTGTGTTGTCAAGAAAAATGACAGATCCTACCCGTGCCACCCCCCCCCCCCCCCCCCCCTGGGCTAATTATGCATGTTTGGGGTGAAACTCAGTGTGTTTACTTTGCAACAGAAACTTTTATATAATACTTTGAGACTTTGAGACAAACAAACATATTGGGTTTGACTTCTTTTTTGATGACAGTCGAAGACAAAAGATCCCACCTTTTATATTATGTGTGGATTTTGTGATTAAATGCAGTATAAACTTTTCTTATCAATTCTTAATCTGATGATGATCTTCCTATTAACATTATACAAAGATTAAGATCCTGGATAGGGTGAATTGTCATTGTTTGGTCCTTGATCCGTTTTATCTGGACCCATCAAGCCAACCAGTAGAAAGGGGTTAAAAGGAGTTCACCTGACTTGGCAGTTTTTATGCAGATGTAGGAGGTGAGAATGAAATTCACACAAAGGTTCTAGAAGAGTAATGATGGGTGAAAGGGGTGTCACAGGTACATGTGAAACACTCTCTTTCTACTCAATATGCATGACATTGTGTGGATATTCAGATCAAATCCTTTTTAACCTCCTTGTTCAGATCAAGGAGGTTATATCCTTGTTCAGATGTTGAAACATGTTATAAGTTTACCGAGGTTATAACAGAGTTTTAAAAAAGGTTGTTGTCAGTATAATATCTTTCCCTGGTAAATTGCTTTGTGCTGACTGACTTTGACCTAAAAGTGAATGGCCCACACAATGAGAGCATCTTTGTTTTGTGACCCCATTCACACTAAGAAAAACTATTCGAATAAAACATGTTATCCGAATAAAACTACCCGATCCGAATAAAACTTAGCAGTATGAACGCTCCCAAATCACTTGGATTTCATCGATTCGAATCCCTCGCGATCCACCTCGGGGAGGTAGATAGAACTCCGGGAAGTGGATAAAACTGCGCCGCGGGGAGTCTCGATTCGTACGATTCAGCATTGTGAACGCGCAAGTGGATAGGATTCCTTTTAAGTGGATAGGATGCAACTTATCAAAGGTGAGTTTGCTCAATTAGAAGTTTTTCTGGCAGTCCAAGTCTGAAAATGTTCAAAGCACAATGTTGTTCCACCAATCAAGGCTTCGCTCCCGCTCTCAGATCGTTCTGTCTGTCGCTTTGGTGGCGTACATCTGAGCTGTACTACAGCTATCCCAATATGCAGAAGATTTTGTCGGTGAAACCTTCTCGAGATCAAAGATCGTCGATTGCGTTCCCTTCTACGACTTCAGAACATTCTCCAGAGGAACAACAGCATCAAAAGTTGGTGGATTCCCGTCATTTTGAGCTGTAAGAAATGACGCTACCCTTTGACCTCAACATAATGTTTCATTCGGATAAGACTGAGGGCGCACAAATCGGATTGCCGAAGACGAGTGTGAACGCAATTTTGGATCGGATAGAATTTTTTTTATTCGGATAAATGTTTTATGCGAATCGTTTTTCTGAGTGTGAATGGGGTCTATGACCCTAGATCGGGGCAGACAGTGCCAGACACTGATGTGTATTCAACACTATTCAGGCAAGATTCAGGTTAGAAACAGCTGGGAGCAAGGAGGTTGAAAGAATGGAAAACCGACTATTTTTACCAGATTTATGGGGGCCCCCAAGCCCTTTTCCGTAGAGCGTAATCGGCGGTTTTAATTCTACGTACTCCGTAGCGGGACCGCTCGAATTCAACGTAGAGCGTAATCGGTGCATTTTGCGTCGAGCGATATTGGCCCCTTTAATTTAACGTATTACGTAGAAGCTAACCGGATTTTACCGTAAAACGTAATTCATATGAATTGTTCGTAGAGCATAATCAAAATTTCATTAAACTTAATAGTCTACCGGCAAAGTTTACCCGTGAAAATGCATGAAATTGTGTTTCAAAGGGTCCAGATTTCAAAATTTCGCCGGACCTTCATTGCAATTGGCTCACCCCTTCGGCAGTGGACATGGTGAAAATATGTTGCGGGACCGTCGCTCCCAACTAGTAGAAATTTCTTTACCGACCTTAGCTTATTAAACAAGCAAAATGTGCAGGAAATGGTATTTGAGGGGGTCAAGATTTCATTTTTTTCTCTGGGCGGGCCTTGGCCTCTGTGCGACGGCTTGGGTCTCCGGCGCTCACGACTCTCCAGCGCTCGTCGCCCTCAAAAACTTCTCTCTGACAGAAATGTCATTACATTGAGCATATAGTCTGCCAGCAAAATTTTCCCCTCAAAATGCAGGAAATGGTGTTTCAGAGGGTACAAATTTTAAGATTTTCCCGTACGTACCTTGCGACAGTTCGTGCTTTCACTAGTTTCAGCACTCGAAATCTGAAAATGATGTTTGGGGGCGTTGTCCTCAACAGCTTAAACAAAGCTAAAACCTTGTGAATTTCTAATTGAAATGCCATTCAATTAGCTTAGTTTGTGAGCAAAGTTTGCCCTTCGAAATGCAGAAAATAGTGTTTCAGAGGGTCAAGATTTCACAATATTCCCGGGGGAGCATGCCCCCGGACGCCCCTAACATTGTCGCGCCTCCGCTTTCGATGCTACAAGTGCTGAAAATTACGTCACATAAGAAATTTGTTGTCGCCGCCTCTGGCCAGCAAGACGGGCGCTTTTTTATAGTCTAAGTAGCTGTTTGAGTCTTGTTGATGGAATCATAAGTTCAAGTTGTTAGATCTCCTCTTCACGTGTTCTGCCGTCGGTGGAATTCAGACAAAAGACAATAAAAATTTGCATGATGCATTTGGAAACTTCGTAATTTAGCGTAGAGCGTAATGAAGCGTCCATAATTTAGCGTATTACGTAGCCGGCCCTCCCGAATTTAGCGTAGAGCGTTGTCGGTACCCCCCCTTGGGGGCCCTCATTTATACCAAAAGCTACAGATTGTTTAATGAAGTCATAATGCATTTGGGCCAACTTCACACATCATGGTTAAGGGTGACTTTCCACTGTGTTGTTGTGTTGTTTGTCTCAAAGTCTCAAAGTATTATATAAAAGTTTCTGTTGCAAAGTAAACACACTGAGTTTCACCCCAAACATGCATAATTAGCCCAGGGGGGGGGGGGGGGGGGGGCGGGGTGGCACGGGTAGGATCTGTCATTTTTCTTGACAACACACAACTTATCCAACTTCCACACATCTGATTTGCTAATATTTACTAACCTTGTCTTGATCTGTCCACTCTGTCCAAAGTTAGTCCGGATCCGGGTAGTAAAATTCAGTGCTCCCACCAAAACATTACGTGCGGCAACTTGGCTATTTATTACTAAACAGACGCCGAATTCTGGACAGAGGAGCTACCAAGGCCTACCTGCCTTCTTACTCCTATCTACAGAGGAGTTAAGAGCCTCTGCCTGGTTTAGGTAAACCCTGGTAAATAAAAGTTTAAAGCTGCGCGCCAGAAACGCGCGCAGAATTTGTTTTCAAAGTTGACAATACGTTGTGATGGCAACAAAACGCGATGTTGTGATGATCAAATCGAGACTTGTCGTTATCGATCTGCATTGTCAAAATGCTATACTAAAGACCAAAAAGAAGAATTAAATTGAATCCACAAAAACGCGCTAGGGTAAGGGTCATTTCATAGGGTCATCCGAAGGAGGATAATTTAGGATTGACATGCGGTCAATACTACATTTTATGCGGTCTTTGTGACCTTTGGCCTGATTCAGGGACCATCCATTGATAAAGGGAGGGGTGCGCACCACAGGA
This sequence comes from Branchiostoma floridae x Branchiostoma belcheri, assembly GCA_019207045.1. Lineage (NCBI taxonomy): Eukaryota > Metazoa > Chordata > Leptocardii > Amphioxiformes > Branchiostomatidae > Branchiostoma > Branchiostoma floridae x Branchiostoma belcheri. The sequence goes on along the minus strand of CM033028.1, from coordinate 23,185,229 downwards.
AAAGTAAGTAAGTGCAGCGCAGAAGAGTAAGTGCAGCGCAGAAGAGTAAGTGGCTCGCGCAGAAGAGTAAGTGGCTCGCGCAGAAAAAAGTAAGTGTCTCACGCAGAAAAAAGTAAGTGTGTTGAGCAGAAAAGTAAGTGTGTTGAGCAGAAAAGTAAGTGTGTTGAGCAGAAAAGTAAGTGTGTTGAGCAGAAAAGTAAGTGTCTTGAGCAGAAAAGTAAGTGTCTTGAGCAGAAAAGTAAGTGTGTTGAGCAGAAGAGTAAGTGTCTTGAGCAGAAAAGTAAGTGTGTTGCACATTGTTGATATCGGCCACGGTACCAAATGCTGTTTGGAACGCGGACTTACGTCGTGCAGCATCCGTCAGAGGGATCTGGTAAAGCCCCGTTTACAAATCAAGAATTTAGCTCGGCCGAGGTGTCAGCGAGCTCTAAATTACGAGGAGGCATGAACCTGATGCCTACGAACAAATGACAGAGTTTCTTCGTCGGCATCCGGGTCATACCTCCTCGTAATTTAGAGATCGCTGACAACTCGGCCGAGCTAAAATCTTGATTTGTAAACGGGGCTTAAAAGCCCTTGGTGAGGTCTATCACTGTGATGTACTTGGACGCTCCAACCTTGTCTACCAGCTCCTCCACCTTTGTTTTGCACCGTCTACTTGCCATTGTGTCAAAAGTTTAGTTCAGAGTTTGGCAAGCTTATTGTTGTGTTTATGGTAGTGTTTCAATAGAGCATGTGGGACATACTCTGTAACATACGTTGGCACCTGCTCTTCAGCATCAGTCATAGCTGCGTCTGTAGTTCCATCTGTCACAGTGGGAATTCACTGTTTTTTTTCTTTTAGGGGGCCCTTAAAACTTTGTTGCAAACTTGCAGTAAAGGGCGTGGAATCTGGTCTGGCTAGACATGAAAGTGTTCCACAAATTCTGGAATTGCAGGAACTCTAGTAACTCTGCACTTTTGAACTGTGGTCGTTGTCTGTCCGAAACGTGTTTGGATTCCCAAACCTGGCAAATATTGTTCCCAACTGTTCGATAACCTTTCTGCTTGACGTTGACTTCACAATTGCGACTTCAAAGTATTGGCTGTAATACTTCACTACAAGTATGTTCTCTCTGGCCGGTAAAGGTTCGAGTAAGTCTACTCCACAGGCTTGCCATGGTCCTGCCGGTTGGCTGGTCCCACTACTGTTGACGTAGTTGATTGTGAAGCAACAGCGTTTATGGGAATGTAAACAGCGTTTACGGGCAATGACCCTGACTCGGTGTCAGCATTGAGTACAGCTACGTTACGCCCCAAAATGTCAAAGCGATTCCTGTGCAACCGTCCTGATGGATTGGAATGTTAAGGGCAACACCGACAGCAATGATGTGAAAGGTCGCACTCCAGTCCCCATCTTTTAACGTAGATTTTAGGAACTCCCCTAATAGAATGTAAAACAAAGAGTCGCTCACCACAATAGTCGGGGCAAAGCTTTTGTATTATTCAGAAGTAGTTAATGAACGTGATCAAGTTCTTTGACACACTAATGTCCGTGCTCTCGTCTATCATAAGGGAGACTGCTTTGCTGTTCCGGATTTCATGTAGCATGGCCTCATCTATGATCGCTGACATGAACTTCGCTAACGTAGTTGACCATACCAAGAAAACGTTGCACTGCTCGCACATCTTCTGGTTGCGGCATTTCTTGTATGGCTCGTACCTTCTCTGGGTCGGGTCGGAGTCCGTTCGCTGTCATTAGCTGTCCCATATAAGGTACTTCTTTCAGCTTGAGTCTCATTTTCTTCTTGTTCAGCTTCAGGTTTCTCTCTCTTGCTCTTGCTAGGAGCTTGTGTAGATTCTCGTCATGATCTTGAATGTCGTCTGATTCCGTGTCGCCACATCCAAACACGAGGATGTCATCTGCTATGACGTCAACACCTTGAAGTCTCTCTAGCACTAAGCGTTGTCTCCTCTGATATTCCGCTGAGGCCGTGGAAATCCAGATTTGACGGGATAAGACTGGTGGATGGCCGTGGGCACATAAGTGTATTTGTTGGGTGGCATCGCCTTGCCCGTGACTTTGCCTGCTGTGCGGTGGAATCCAAATGTTGTGCACATGATACACCGTTGGTGTTTGGTGCTTCAGCTACGCGATACATCTCGGTATTTCGGACACCCCTCGCCTCTTGTCTTCTGCTGGTTTTGGCTGTCGCGCTGTCTGTCACAGGCCTTCCTTTTCTGGTGAGGTTTGCAATGCCAATCACCTCCGCGGCTGTCATGGCGCGACCGTCGTGTACGTGTTGACGCCGGTAGCTCACAACTTGTAGGCAGCCGTCACATCCGCACTTCTCCCATGGACACTTTTCTTGTGGCACTTCAAAGAAGTGTTATTTTTGGCAATTTTTGACAAAAAATGCATATTTTGGGCTCCTATGCCCTTGTATTACGACCAAATGATCTAAAATTTGGTATGAAGGCAGTGTTCAGGTAGTGTAGGCCAAGTGCGGACAGTATGTCGTTTTATGTTGTCGCAAACATGATCTCAGGGATTTGAGATCCTGTAGACCCTCCAATTTTAAAATGTTGATTGTTTTTGGTTCACATTCAGTTCCGCGTCTTCTAGTGCACTTTAGTGTAAATTCGATATGCAGTGGCTGGATTTGGCCAATCGTAGCTTAGAATAGGTGATTTGTCAGCATCAACTGGTGAGGGCGTTTGAGTATTGTGCTTATTGTTCCCTGGTGCTTAAAAAGACGAAGCAGTGCGCTTGGACAATGGTTAATACAGTATGTTATTCTCTTCGTTCAAGGCCAAGACTTGACATAATAAATCCTCATTCCCTTCTTCCAGATCCTTGACATTGAACACACATTGAACACTTGCACAGCTTTGTTGCCTACTTTAGAGTTTGATGTTGCATTTCCTTCCTTTGATTTCTTGAGAACTTGAATGTTTTTGCATCTCATAGTCTTCATCAGGCCTCACCGATCATGTAAAACTTTTACGGCACCTTTGGAAAATTTGCTGGGCTTGGGGATTTATAGTCAGTACAAAGTTGCCATCATACTTACAGGATGAGTCATATGTGCAAACTTGAATATCTCAGGGAAGCGAAGTCTTTCTTCCCTTTACGGCCACTACCATTATAACGCACATTGCCATTGTACACACCATTAAAAAAATTCCGAAGATTTCTGCTGGATAAGTCATGGCATTGTCATTGGGCATGTTTCCAAATGCCTTCATGCAGATTTATGCAGGTGTTTCACTTGTAAACTAAGCCAAGAACTTCTGTCCACTTGTCTGTTGGTGTATCTTGTTGATTCGTTGAGTCAAAATTCTGTCATGAAGTTTTCGAATTTTAAGTTGCATCACTTGCCTGATAGATTTGATGTAGAAATGATGACCGGCGACGAAAGCCGGATGGCAACATGGGGAAAATATACATGTGCACTGACTTCTTAAACTTTTTCATAGCCAATAATTTCCAGTCGACTGTAAGGTGCCTTGTGCAAACCTGTGCACTTTACCTAATTATAACGTGAATCAATTTGCCTATCTCAGAATATGTATTTTTTTTTTTACTTTTTATTTCAGGAAATGTCATAGATACATAGACCTGGTTGACGATAAGTGGACTATTTTCTATTTAGAAAAACATTTTACACTAGCTTTTGCTATTGAAGAATAACTTAAGCTTTGCTTTGAGAGGCCGGTCCTCACTTTGGCTGAAGGGGAAGAGGGTGGCCTAATCGTTGTCCACGACCACATTGGTGTCGAGGACAAACTAGGGCCTCACCTACTCCGTTAAAGCTGCTCGAAGACGTCTTACAACATGTGTTGTACGCGAGCAAACTTCAGTTACGTAGCTCTTTGCACAAGCCGGTAGCTTGCGTGTCTTCTGCCTCTTCCAAAATTATATTCAGTTACTTGAAAAATAGTTTTGACGCATATGTTACTACATGTCTAAAACCTAAGAAAAACGAATACTTCTAAGCGAAGAGAGTCCAAGAACAATGGACATCTGGTGGTGGAGCCTGTTGTTCAAGGCTTGTCCTCAAACAGATCGGACACATCCACGTCCACGGTTGGCCTGTTGTTCCTGTTGGTCAGCAGCCACGCAACGTCGTCGCCAGACGGGTAGCACTCCCGGAAGACGTTCACCAGCTCGCTGCTGTACACGTAGTAGGTACCTGGAGGAGCGCGTCGAAGCCCCTGCAAGTGACACATAAGTGTGTTCAATGAATATCTCTTTTAATGAAAATACAAAATAATTATCTTTGAATGGATAATTGGGACAGAACAATAATATAGTATGAAGTCATGGACATTAGAAGGAAATGTGTACCTATGAAAGAAAATGAATTAGACTTCTCTAAGGACAAGTAATTCACACTTCACGCTTGAACTACTATTATCACAGGATATTGATGCTAAATATTTAACTTAGAACAAATCAAGGACTATTTTTGTAAACAAAGCAGAATTCCCCCAAGAATATAATGGGATTAAAATTTGATGGAAAATATAGTTGATTACCATGGAAAACTTTGAAGAAATCTACCTACGTATGTCAAGAGGCCACTGAGTGCACGGTAGAACCCTGAACTATTTCATGCTGACATTCGAACATAGACTCCGTTTTCCCATTTCGTTTTTCACGTCTGCCACTCTCTTTAAGGACTACATGTTGAGAGCAAGCTTGACGTCGACTGCAACAACACAGATGTGAGTGCCTTCACACGCGAATGCTATGCCATCCATTTGCGCCAGCGAATGTCGTTCAAATACTCATTCAGGACAACTACGTCTGCTGAATTATGTGCCCTTGTCTTGATGAGGCAGGAATGTCTTGTTAACGGGTTGAAGTCCAGGGCCAAGTAGAACCAAACGCACCAGGAGTTACTGCTACGATGTGGGAGGTATATCCCTGGTCAGCTTGTCTCAGGGTTTCTCCGTAAGTCGGGTACAATCATTTTAACCACCCATCCTGTGGTACGCAGCAGTTGTTCTCTCCGGATCAACCTGGCTAGCTGGCTGTCGTCCGGCAGAGGGGCATCGCGCCTCACCACATTGAGGACCTCCATTAGGTTGTTGTTAACTAGGCAGGATTCAGGGCCTGATGACCCCGGCTCTTTGCCATTAAACATTTCTTCTGTGAAGTTTAATCCCAACAGAATCTTTAAGAACTGTTCAGGGGTTTTACCACTATTCCTTGCTTTAGTCAGAAGATGGGGATAAATGGCACCCCATGTTCTGGTTCACCCAGTGGTTGAGGGACCTGCCCAGCCTGTAGTGTAAAACTTCACATGATTTATAAGTTCAAGTCTTCACAGCGTTCCTCCTCCTAAAAGTTTATAAGTTTAGGCATTAATTATTGCCAAAAAAGTAGGTAACGGTGTTTTCTTTTAGTTTGGTCAGTATTTTAGATTGGCACAACTGTTGTCCAGCAGAGGAGTTAGCTGGAATGGACTGTTAAAGGTTGTGTTAAGGTTGTGTGGTTTGCCTTCATACCAGGGAGTGAAAGGGGAGGGATTGTAGTGCGGATTTATAACTATGACTATATAGTGGACGGTTAGTAGGATGCTGCCCAGAATCTGAAATGTAGGGAAACACGCGGTCATAACGCGGACACTCGATGGATGTCATCAGCAGGTTGTCCAGGGTGGATTCCTTCAGGCGATTCCAGGCCTGTGTTTTTATCATCTTCATTGTGGAGAATCCACGTTCACAGTCTGGAAGAATAATTCAAATTTTTTGGGCCTTTTTTGTAATATCTTGCAGTATCTTATACCAATGTTGGGGCGTCAGTCTCATACACTATCCTAGCCCTCTTTTGGCGACTCTTCTCTTTTGAGTCTTTTCAGCCAGCCTGGATAAGATAGTCCTCCTTAGCCCCTGGGTGAAGGAACTCCTTCAGATGCCTGGGCAGGACTCTCGAGGCAAGAACGATATACTCCCTTCTCATATGTTACTGATCAAGGTTTAGTTCAGGGAGAGGTTTGGTTGAGCCTGTATTGCCAAGGTGATGAGGGTTGATTCGGCCTTGAACTGCATCTTTTTTCTTGGTATTAAGACTCTGCTCGGGATGCTTGTGGTAGTACACACTCCAAAACACCTTACGCTTTAGGCTCTCATTCATAATATTGCTGAATTCTTGGGCGTAGTCTGGATCAGTGGCTGTTGGGTGCTTGAGATGATGTGTTGCGTGGACATTTTCTGTTACGAAGTAGGGAAGCTGCTTATTGGCCCGTAACTTCAGACATTCCAATAAATACAGGTACAGAATACATGCAGTTAAAGGAACTTGCCCAAGGAAGTTACGACAGGCTGGATGGTAGGACTGTCCTGTGGGCAAACTCGTGCTTTTTTTTTAAATCTTAGAAATCTTTGACTTGCCTGTCTTCATCACACGGCAGAAGTCGCCTATCAGTTTTTCAGGCTGAAAACATCGGGCTTTCTGGTGACAGCAGCTAGACTGGCCCGCGGCTGGCCATTGTACTGTTCAACAATCGAGGTGTCGATTTGTTTCGAACCTAATGTATCTGAGTTTGTTTTGGGACTTATTTTCTGCCGTCCGTATTGGTTTGTTATTAAAAGATGATCTAAAACTCTAGAATTTATGATGTGTAAGATATGCAAAACGGAGAGCTAAAATCTCAATAGGAGAAGATGGGTCCAATATTCCCTTAAATTGAAATGAAGCGAAAAGTTCCATAGACTCGTCCTTTGCCTCGTGTCGCATGGTACGCAAAAACGTTCGATCCTTGCATTATGGGCCGATGTTCCTTATATGTGAGCGCTGTGTCCTTCGCGTCTCAGCCGAACCATAGATCGTCCAACCTCGATGTTTCCAGAGTCCTTATCCGTGCGTATCCTGCTTGGGAGTCCATATTCTACAGCACCTCTGAGGAACATCCTCAGGGTTTGAGCACCCGGTTGCAAGCTTCTGTCATGGTAAAGGAGACAATGTGAGAAGAGCGACATTGACTGAGCTGATGTGAAAAAAGGCCTGTAAACAACAGTTTTAGACCAGTTCATGATTATTTCTGTACTGTTAACACAAAAAGCAATTGGCAAGAGGGGAGCAGGTTAAACGAGCTCGAGAACAATAAAATTCTTACTTCTGACAATGTTGTCCGCCAACTCCACCCCTGAGTCCCTGACAAACTCCATCAACATCCCAGTGACAGCGTCGTTGTGAGGCGAGTTAAATCTGGTACCACAATCAGAATGACAGGCAAGCATGGTATATGATACATGTTTTGCATGATTTTTGAAAGACGAACAAACCAAAGAAAAAAAAGGACCTCCTGGAAACCAGCTGCCCACACAAGTTCTGTGGCCCTTTTTCATTGTGGCTTCATTGTACCCCAGAATATTGTCTTGGCCTTTGTTTGGATTCCTCTGTTTACTGTATTCTTTGTGATCTTCGTTGTTTTGCTGATTACGCTAGACCACTGCACATCACCAAGAAATCATCAAAACGTTTGAATCCGACTTCTGTCAATCACCATAGTATTATCCTAAACTATGAGCACATCTTCGTACAACAATTCTGCCATGTTTCAGACAGGAAACGTCCCGTAGTTCCGCTAACATTGGAGTTTTCTACGTAGGTTACATCATCGATCGGTAACTAGGGACACGGCGTGGTTACTAACCTATTCGTCAACTCATCTGCCAGCCGGTCCGAGGCTCTAAAACATTCCTTCCACGGTGACCGAGTTATCGGACGTGGGATACAGACGAATGTGTCTATCAATCATATGGCTCCGCCCGGGTTACAATGTTGAGCCATCTTACGTTAAAGTCGAGTCTAGCACATAATCAATATCCAATAGTTAACCTATATTTTTGGTAACAAGTTCTGCGTGCGTTCGTCTTGTTTACAAAGTTTCTTACTCCCGAGCCTATTAACCCTGGTACTTGACCTCTGCCGGCAAGCTTAATTGCGGTGGTTACCCGATCTCCCACTGTGGGCCTTCCCTGCCCAGCTGACGGGGATATCAGAGAACGGAGAGGCGCCGGCCGTTGCTAGAAACATTAACTAATTGCTGTCAATCGAGCCTAGGATACCAAACCATTTAGTGCAAGTGGGCTGGTCCGCTTACACATGTAACCAGTATTCTCCCCTCCTGCAGTTCTCGGCAACACAATCGTGCCTGTTTGGTACCATATAGACATCAGGATAAATTGCCTGGAACTGAGGGGGAAAGATATAAGAAACCAAACTTTGATAGGTGCTGATAGTCAGATTAAGATCCTCAAATATTTGCAATGAAATGAAATGTTTTGCAAACAATTATTTAGAATGAAACTGAGCTTGAAGAGATGTTTTCCAGAACAAAAACATAACCTTTCTTAACACAGTAAGTCTAGGGTCATGAGAATTCTTAAGTGGCAAATGAGTATTGCTAACTGTACACGGACCATTACAAATAGACATATACATTAGAGTGGACATGGTAACAGAATGTTCATGTTTATACAGCCGAGATCTCCTGTTGCACAGACAGGTTCACTCGCATCTTGTCCCAATTGTCTATGTAGACAAGTGGACGTTTTCTGTCTGTCATAAACTGAAGAGATGTGTTTGCGAATCATCAATTTTCCATTATGGTCCAAACACCTAGTAATGTAACGCTCATGTCCACTGCTGTACAGGTTGTTCCTCAGCTTCTTCACCAGGTGTGGTGGATCGGACATGAAAAAAAAAGACCCGAACTAAAAGGGCGAGACATACCTGTCTTTTCATTGTAAGCAAAAACTTTTTAGTCTCATGCGGTTCATGCTTCCTGTATACAAATGAATTTCAAAAACTTTCTAAGAAAACTTAATTTAGTCAGCAGAGTCAGTTTTCAGGTCTTGCAGATCGTCTTGCACTAAATCAGGAGGGAGGGGCATTATTCGCATTCGTTACTCAAATGTTAATTACAAAGTTACCCAAAATGTTTCAAGCACATTTTTCACATGTGCGACGCAAAGTCAGCCGCGATGTCTGCTAGGTTCATGTTATCAACGATGTCCTTGTGGACTTGCAGCAGCATACGATTGTTCAGTCGCTGCTCTGTCATTGTGGAACGTAGGTATGTGAGCAGTCTCTTCAATGATTATAAAGCTCTCTCAGATGTGGCGGAAGTGATGGGTACTGTCAGGTAGAGCCGGAGTAGTTTGTGGGTTTGGGAGAATGTCGACCGGTGTGAGGCTGTGGCCATTGCGGAACAAATGATTCTTAAACTTGTCACTTTCTTGTTCATTAGCTAAAAGTTGGTCATGGAATGATGCGAAGGGCAAGGGATAAAGTGAACTGACTTTGGACTTTAATGTCCCCACAGTTTTGGTAAGTGTATGAAATAAAATAGAAACATGTCTACCCGAGCCTGGGTCTTCGGCCACCTCCGTCATGATGCTCTGCGTGGCCTCGTTGTTAGATTTGGCTTGCGGCGTTTGGCCTCCTCAGATGTTTCGTTCTTGTCCTGTAGTGGACAATATGAGTTAGAGTTGACATTCCTCATTAACTTACTTGATACTTACTTGATACTTGGTTAGGTCTCCTCAGCTTGGTGAGTGGCCTGCATCAAGGCGTTGACGTCTCTTTCGCACCATTCTGCGCCACTCCGGGCGGTCCTGGGCCATTGCTTCAACCTCGCGCACCCTCAGTCTGTTATTCCCTGTGATCAACTTCAAATCTTCCATCACGCTGTTGAACCACGTCTGTCTGGGCCTTCCCCTTGACCTTTTGCCGTGGTTCGGTGTCCACTCCAACAGCAGTCTTGGGAGCCTCTCCCTGGTCATTCTTAAGATGTGCCCCAACCATCTAAGCTTGCTGGCAGCCACAATCGCTTCAACACTTGTAGTCTCTGCTTGTTGCAGTATGTGCAAGTTGGTAACACGGTGGTACCATCTGACGCGAAGGATTCTTCTAAGGCACCTCTGGTGGAATACTTCCAGTCTTCTGCTCTGTGTCTTGGTGGTTACCCAGACTTCACTCCCATATGTAAGGATTGTGATGACTGCTGCTTCGTAGATTCGGATCTTAGTTGACAGAAGAATGTTACTGTTATTCCAAATCTTGCCAAGTTGAGCAAAGGCGCCAGCAGCTTTTTGGATACGCTTTGAGATTTCAGTGTCCAATGTTCCATCACTAGTGAATGTGGTCCCCAGGTAAGTAAACGTGCTGACTTGTTCAACAGGATATCCTTCCACGTTAATGTTAAGAGTTCCTCCCTCAGTGTATGGTCTCTGTGTGGTGTATTTGCCAATTACCATGACCTGAGTCTTCTTGGCATTTGCCTTGAGTCCGGCTAGAGAACTGTTCTTACATAACAGGTCAGTAGTTTCCTGCAGGCCGGGTTTTGTGTTGTCCAGTAAGGCCATATCATCAGCATAGTCAGTATCCATGACCGATACCAATGGCTGCCGAGGAGTTTCCTGCATCAACACTGCACCTGTGCTGAGTCAAGTTGATGCACACATTAAAAACTGGTGGACCCTGTATGTCGCCCTGGCCCGTTCCGGATTCAACATCAAACCAGTTAGACTGCTCCCCATTCACTCTTACTGCGCTCACTGTCTTGTTGAAGAAAGCCTGTAAGACTCGAATGTACTTAGCAGGAAGGCCATAGAAAGAAAAGGCTTTCCAGATGAATTCTCGTTTGATACTGTCAAAAGCAGCCTTGAAGTCAATAAAGTTTATGTACAGTGGAATGTTATACTCAATACTTCTGTGGATGATTGTTTGAAGAGAATAAATCTGGTCAATGCATGATCTGTTCTTCCGAAAGCCACACTGATTTTCCCTCAGCAGATTTTCCAGTCCCTTGTTGATGCGCCTCAGGATAACAATAAACAAAATAATCACCCTGATTTATGTAATAAATACGTTTTCTACAAAAGATAAAAATCGTAAAGAACAGATGCTCTTACTTTAACCTTTGTGCATGTGTTTTGGCTGGCTGCTTAGCTTCTGGGTATTGACTCTTCAGAAATCATTATTCCCCCACTTTGTCCTTATTCTTCCGGAAGGCAGCTTGCGTCTTCTTCAACTTGCCTACAATCTTGAAGACATCTGACCGTGCCTTTGATCCAAGTTGTGGGAAACGTTTTGTGTGCCAAGTCCTTATATGATGCACACTTATTCGCGATATCTAACACGCTTTTAACTGTCTCACCTAGGAAAGAACAAAATATGGAATTGCCACAACAATGAAGTTCAAGTTTGCTAAGTCCGTCCGCACAAGCGAATATAAACTTCCTGTCCACATATTCTGATCGCTGACCAGCTGCTTCAAAGTTGAAGCAATTTTTTTTTCTGGACTCTGGACTCCTTTCTTAAAATAATGGCGAGGTCGTTGCCATTCACATTCACTCTCTCTAAGGAACAAGCCCTCGTAGGCAAGGGCAACGAAATTGCCTGGGAGGAGCTGGTTTTCCGTCAGCGTGCTTGCTGCTCACTCATAGAAGATATTAAACCGGTTGGCTCGAAACGCCTTAAAGTGCAGGGTAGTCTCGTTTGATGGCCGGGCCTGCTTCACAGGTTCTGTATCAAGGTAGTCCTTGAAGTCCAACATGTTGCCAGCTAGCTGGTTCCCTTCTGGAGCAAAAGCGTCACAGGTTGTCCTTATCATCCGCTGTGTCGCAGAGTCAGAGTGGGCCCAGGTGTATTTCCCACTGCTGTCCTGAAATTCTCTGAGGTCTTCTTCAACTTCTAGAGGTACGTCCCTTTGCCTCCAGATCTTTTCTAATTCTCTGAGGGTTTCATCAGAGTAGTCTGCATAATCAATTTATCCTCCGGAAAAAAGAAACATTTTTATTATTGTGAACATGGTGACGATTTTTGTGCTTTGCAGTGAAAACGGCTGAGGAAAACGTCGTTGGATCGCAGCATGACGTTGTGGGAGTTATCTGGTAGGTTGGAGTTCCGACGTCCAAGTTCAGGATGGATGATGTCCTTCGCTTGTTCCACTCTGCGATGTGTTTCTATCTCGTACATGAGACTGTGTAGGGCGCATGTGAGGGAAGACTTCGACTTGTAAGGCTTGCCCTTGCCCAGAATGTTCCTCACTCTTTGCTTTACGTTTACACTTATCACAGGAGCAGGTCTTGGCAGGATGGAAGTCACATTTCCGAATCCTTTTGGTGATAGGGTCTTTCCAGCGGTGGACGTCACGTGCATGGTACTTCCCCAAGTCCATCAGCCTGGCCTCTAGTGCAGCTGGATCTTTGTACTCGGTGCGTTGTCACCAAGACCAGAAATTTTCCTTTTTTTAGTGGTGATAGTTATCTGAATAATATCTGTCACCCGACTCCTCAAGTTCACGGGACTGCTCGTCTTCCACTGAAAATACGCACAAATATCAAATGTGTCGGGACAGTATTGAGTGGATTGGGTATAGACACATTTTAATTTCAACATCAGTGCTTCATCTGTAAGTATTGTATCCTAGGACTTTACCTTTCTCCGCATAGTACCTCACAGCAGTGAAGTCAGTCGATTGGCACATGGCATACTCAATGCCTAGTAGCTCCTCTTTTGGGCTGTCATACTTGTCCGGATAGGGGAGAGGTGCCACGATGTTAGGCTCCAGTAGATGTTCTTTCCCAAACAGCACCTCTGCCTGCTGGTTCATGAGCTGAACCTGCCCAGCGTCAATACAGGTGGTCTGGCGTCCCTGCCCTCCAGCAACACGAAGGGAGTCCATTTGGCTGTTCCATTGGACAGCGAAGCTGATAAGATAGACCTGAAACACATCACCGTGTATATCTGTTACAAAACATCCAAACATAAGAAAGAACCTCTGAAAAAAAAAAACATGTATTATAGATTATCAATGGAAAAAGTACTGTTTACTTTTCAAAACTTACATGATTCCGCATGATGGCATGATTCCGCATCTCTGCGATGGTACGGCGTTGTAAAGGTGTGAGTGTAGCCCCTCCAGAGTGTTGCTACCTTGTCGACACCTGTACTTGGACAACCGCCCACCGTTCAGGACAACTTCCTTCACTGCTACATACATGCCAGGAGGATCCTGTAGGACACATTACATTGCCAGGTGTGTCAAGATGAATATAAATGTCTAGATATAGAAACAGCTACAAATAATGATACAGTGCAAGATAACTCACCTGCATACAACTGAGATGTTTGCTTGCAGTTGCCCAGTGGTGATCCACGGCCTCTGCTGATTTGAAGAGTGGAATGCCATCAATATCAAGGCCAGCTGCCCCACTGAACTCGGCGATGATGGCCTCAACCACTGACGCAGTCTCCTGTAGCATTTACATATAAAATTAATAATTTCATATATATTTCATGGTTAGATGTTTGAATACATATAGTCAAAGTCAATACATAAGTATAGTAAAGAAGATTATCAATGGTGATTCATGATCCATACACATGTTATTTATGCACACATTTCTTTAAACATACCTCAACACCTCGTGTGACGCGCCTGACATAGGCCTTGATTCGGTGGGGCTTCAGGAAGTGAATCATCTCATCACTGTTATTGGTGTAGAGGTCGGGGTTGCCATTGACTGGGCACTATTCATCGGCTTCGCAATATCCAATACAGGCGGCGTGCAACGGTACCTTGGATGCTAAATGGGTCACCATTCTTCGACACGTGTTGGTTAAGTACTGGAGGATTTTCTTTCTTTTTCATTAATGGTGATCTGCTCATGCTCCAGAGCGTTGAAATTACACAGGAACAGTCTGGCCTAACTGTTTCACTGCGTCGATTTCAGCAGGTGTTACTGGGCCATCTTGCTTAGCATGCCTGTTCGGGGTAATAGCGTCCAACATCTCACCAGCGCCTCTCTCCTTCCGATTTTACCTCCTCTTTGTTTCAAGCTACCTTCTTCAACTTCATAATTTCCTCCTTCATTTTGTCCATCTCTATCCCCAACCTCCCCACCTCCTTCACATCTACACCCTTATCCTCTCGTGATTTGATATAGTCATGATCAGTGTTGGACCATACTGCCTTCTCGTGTCCCATAACAATTTTCTTCTCAGCTCTCCAGGTGAATGGTTGGTCTTCCTGGGTGTGATGGTGATGGGCGACTTCCAGTTTCATTCTCCTATATGTTCTTTGCTGAAGAAGCTGCTTTAACAGTGTAGTCATCATCAGGGTCAATTGTTGACTGTACCGAATTCTCTTATTCCCAAAGTATGTCTCCTCTCAGACTTTCTTGAGAGGGAGGGTGAGTGGTTGATCTTCCTACATTTGACTCTTTGCCCAACCTGGCTGAGACAGGCTCTGCTGGGCCTGGTTGTCTGTTCGTGACATTACTGTTGTATCCTAGATTGTCGTCTATCCTGAAAGCGCTTTTAGTTTTAGGATAGACCACCATCCAAATTGTGATTCTACTTCTATCCTAGGACAGCTCCCTGATTTTTGTCTTCAATGATTTTTTCTCAATCTTCATTGCAGTTTCTCTGTCGACAGCTTCTTCTGTAGATCAAGCTGCTGCCTGTGATCACTCTGTCTCTCTTCTGTTGTTCTCACTAGCGGAATGTGAGAGTCATGTGAGGATGAAGAATGTGTGCTGAAAGTTTCTTCGTTTGCAGGCATAGCTAGTCTAAGAACACCAGTGAGTCACAACTGACATCTCTCAGAGTCTGTTGAGAGAAATAAACAAACTGAAAATACATAATAGTAGCACTGCAGTCACAGTCATGGAACTTCTGTACAGTACTAATATATAACATAGGCTGTACATACAGCATGAGGTAGACTGATATTCTGTCCTGTTCTATCATACTATAGCTAGTCTATATGACTAAGAACACAGTCATGGAACTTCTGAATAACAAGTCAACATACAACTAGGCTAGACTAGTACTCCACTGAAAGTAAATAAAAAGAAATAACTGTTGAACAAGTCAACTGAACAATGACATCATCATGACAGTCCTCACTGAGCAGTGGACGGACGGCTGAAGTTAGGCCTCATGGACCTAGTGCCCTCTGTCTGCCACTTCCTCACCGCTGGGATGGCATCACACTCCTCCAGCGGAGGGCCGTCCGCGGAGATGCGGATCAGATTGTCCACCGTCTCCACTGACATGCTGGCCCTTGTGGAGTCCTTGATCCTGCGCTGTGCCGAGAAACCCCTCTCGCACTGGGCCGATGAGATGGGCAGGACCAGCATCATCTGCACCAGGTGTAGGATGTTCTAGAAAATGTGAAAAGAGGGTCAGAAACTTTCAAAGACATGTCCCTGTTAGTGTAGCTGTAGACAGTAGTGCACCACACCGGGCTGGACCTTGTTGTGCTTCTCAGCTCTTTAGATGAATTCAATCACAGACACTCAACTGTTGCTCTTATGTCTATTCTGGTGAAGTGTTAGTAAGGTACAGAGAGTCGATGGGGGTCCGTCTGCTCAATGCTCGGGTCGTGGTGCAATGAGGAAGTCAAAGTCCGGTCTTGAGTTACCGGTCTTGAGTTACTTAATATTCAGATGTTGGGCTGTGTACATTGGAGTAAAAGGGGTGTTTTTTCTATACTATTTTTATACTGATATCACAACAGACCTCACACTTGAACTTCGGAGAGTCAGAGATCACAACTCATTTCAAGACTTTAAATAAGTCTGTTGTGATGAAAGTAACTTATTTTCTATGAACTGGTGTCTGCATTAAGTAATATTGAACAACACTCACCTTGTACTCTGTGCAGTATGGCTCTCTGGTCAGGAGCTCCTCGTATAAGTCGTTGAACGACTTGTTCTTATGGAACCCTCGCCAGACAGTAATCTTCATAGTCCTGAACTCCGCCTGGCACCTGTCCATTTCACAGCCATTCCTGAATCAAGACATGGAATTCAGAATGGACTATAACTTGAAGTAAATAATTTCAATGTGATCAAGTTTGATATTTTTACTGGGTCATGCTCACTTAATAGATTTCTCTTGTCAACACAGAACAATCATGTTATTTATTATTTACCTGTTCAAGACAGCGAGGAAGTGCTCCTTCAGGAACTCGATGTATTCCTCGCCATACTCCAGCAGCTCCTCCATGCTGTTCAATTGCCCTTGTTCCGTTCTTCAGAAATGACGGCTCCCGCTACCTGACACTTCGCCAGGATATCTGCTTACGCTGCAAGTCTCGATTTAAGTGCTTGGCTGGGAAGGCGATCTACTGTCGTATTGACCAGCTTCTCCAGGACGGTTTGAATGACTCCAACAACTTTCATGGACACGCCTGACGTCAACAAAGACATTACGAATTCTCTTATTTCATCATTATATTTTCCGTCCTGTAATGATGTCAGTTTTTGTCTCCATTTTAGGGCCTTGATTTGCTGCAGCTCAGCGTTCTCTGATTACAGATTTTTTCAGTTTTTTGGTTAAATGTTCTACAGTTGCCTCAAGGTCAACTTGTACTATTTCTCCTCACCTCGAGCTTGCACCTTGAGCTTGCACCTTGAGTCTTGCAGCGACTTGACCTGCTTCTTTTGGAGTTCAGAAAGTTGTTCCTTAACTCTCAGCTTCATTAGTTCTTGTTCTTCAGCTATGACAATAGGTCCTTGCAATGACCTGGTCCCTACACTATGGTGGTCTAGTCCGTGCTGTGGCTGTGAGTTGTGCCTCTTCTGCATGGTGATGTAACGCATCCATGACGTTGACGTTCTTGCTTGTCGAGTACACTGTGCGAGGATTCAAAAAGTCCCTCAAGTGCGCAATACTGCCCGGATTCCTTGGGCAGGTCCAGTACGCCTAAAGGATGGATCGTCCAGCCTTCGTAACAAAGTGGAAGTCCCCTGAAATAAGATAAATATACAAATAACAATCTAATACTCAACAGATAAAGGACTGAACATAGTTCCATCGTACCAAATGTTACTGATTTAACAAATGGCACACCTGTCGACAAGAATATTTGTTGACTGAAAATGTTATGAGTTATCTCAAATCTCAAACTAGTACTGAGCAAAGCCCTCTATAAGGGCATCTCACTCAGGGGAGGTGCAGGTACGTGCGGCCTTATAAAACAAAAAGCAAAAATAAATTTTAAAATGTAACGTTATTTGGTGTTTCTTACACCCATTTCAGGCTTTGTATTTGGTCCGACTCGGTCTGCCTAAGGCGCTTGGCTCCACGGACTCTAATCAATACATGTTGTCTGGTCTGAGAGGACAACCTACAGATGGCAGGAATCCATACCAGATACAAAGATCCAAAAACATAAAGGTGCACCATCTCGTTCGCAAGACTCAGATACTTGATTCTAATATGTATATATAACGTTATATATGTAAAAGCAGTATTAAAAAGCAGTTGAAAGTGACTACACATATCGTAACAAGCAGTGTTATGATTAGGTTGTATGAGACAAGTCTGAAAGTCACGAAACAAAACCAGTTCAAAACCCACTCCGGTTTGACAAACCCTACGTGAGCCTCCAACCCCGAGACACCCAATACCCTCTTCAGGCAAGATGTACACAAGTGCCGCCAGAAAATAGTTCATAACAAGAAGGGAGCATCCATCGAGTAAGAGCTCAATTTTAGATCACTGGTATTATTTCTTGCTTTGGTATAATATTTGTCCAAGAATTATAAAAAAAAATGTTCACCATGTATTATTAGCTGCTACACAGCTGGCCAGTTTGACGGCGGATGGATATGTACAGTATTTCCCGTCACACAGTCACGCAGCTTCAGTTGGAGAAGAAGGGCGATGGCGAGAGGTAGGTTCCCCGTCAGAGGTAATTTTTCCTTCCAAATTGTCTTGGAATTTTCTTATTATGTAAAAAGGATATTTTTTAAAGATTGTGGTTGATCGTGTGTCTATGTTTTCGAATTCTTGGTTAGGAACATCGATTGATTCTGCCGTATCCTTTATCCACACCATGTTGTGTGTAAGGCAGCGTTTGGAATGTGTCTCGCAACCAACACGTCAGTTTATCCATACCCTCAGGTTTTGTCCTTGTCTTCTAGTTTTTGATGCTAGCCAGGGTTTGGACTATGTCGACGATATTAATCTGTTTTAGACCGCAATTCGTGACAAAATGACTCAAGAATTGAAAGTGTGCGGCCGACCGCGGCTGACATCTGTCACGGTGATGGATTGTCTTGTTTACGTGTTGGCGGACCGGATCGGTCTACTTTGCAAATTTCTAGAACTCGATAATTATATCACACATTGTATTCGTGTTTTATATTGTAACAATGTATAAGTCCAAACCATGAAGAAGTGTTCATGTATTTTATGTGTTAATCTATCTTATGAAATAAAATGACTGTAGCAACTGTCTCTTCTGCTCTCTGCTGGCTTACAAATGTCTATCGTGTCAACTGGCAAAAGAAAATTGAGTGTTACACAACTAATTTTGGTTCTTAATTTTTATTTCTTGTACAGACTGCTCCTGGGATGTGGTGAACATCAATCAACGCAATATACCGGTGCAGATCATATCGAACACCAACAGATGGACACCTCCGATAGAGAAGGCTTACGCCGTGGACAAAGGCAGTATCTTTCTGAAATGAAGTCAACACATCCTGCAACAGCTGATCATAAAGGAGTTTCCCCAACAATATTTAACAACAATGAAACGTCACCATTGGTGGCAGATCAAATCGTAACACATGTCATCACTGATGACATCGATGTTAAGTTATTTGGCTTGTGGCTAAACATCCAACTTACTCAGGGTTTGTTAGTCAGGTCTATTGTTACAGCTGTCCAGCCTCTTGGAAACCCAGACTTCGGGGACTGTGCCTCTGGCTCAGTGGGGGCTGGTTCAGCTAAGTCAGATGGGTATGTTGGATGTTAAAGTCATTATTAGGAGAAAGGTTTTTTCATTTTTATTTCTTGTACAGACTGCTCCTGGGTTTTTTCATTAAGCTGTTTTTGTCCATGCTTGAGTTGATGTATTCGGTTCCTTACACTCACAATCAAGGCAAATATCAATTCCTATGACTAGTCCATACAACAAAAGAGGAGGTTTCACAGATGGTTGCTGATAGTAACATCCGTTCCTTGAGCGAAGACACTGATACACGATATGACACTTAACTATTCCTCCATAAGGCCATACCAATTTAATTTGTTGGTTCTCGGATTTTTTCAGAAAAAAGTTGGAGCGACAGGGCGAAAAAAAAAAAAAACCTGCAACAAGTCTGGATTCAGGTCCAGAGTTTCAGGTTGGTAATTCCAGACCTGAAACCATGGTATATGTGTGGCAGAATACTTATCCAGTTACAATTACATGAAAAATTTGCATGTAAGCATACATTTTATATTTAATTTCAACAATACAAATGCAAAATAATGTGCAGTATTACAGAAGTACACACAGTAATAAAGCTTAACAGTTGTAATAAATCATCATAGTAAATCATTAACAACATTAAAAAACTTTTAAAAAGGTTGAAAAACTTTTTCAGCATAGTATAATGTCTAATGTATGTTAGCAACAACAACAAGAAAATGACTTCATTTCACCCAAAAAATAAGAGTGCCTGAAACATCTGATTCATTGTGCTCTTTGTGAAAGCTGCAGTTTAAGCAAAAAACGCTAGAGGCGTGCTCATTTGCATGAAATTGCATCTCATTTACATACTTGTTACTGGCTACATGGCGGCCATTTTGGTTTGCCGAATCGTCATTTTTAAGCACAAATTTCACGATCTATTGGTGGTTTTCGATGATTTACAACACAAAGGAAAACATAAGCAGGTGATAGTTGTTTTTGCATGTCCAGTACTTGTTTCAGAAGTTTTGTTTAACTGAGCCGAAGTTTGTCAGCAACTTGTAGGTAACGGGGCCATGTAACTCTCACGAACATGCAAATGAGTTCTCATGAACATGCAAATAACCTTACGGATTTTTTTTTTTTTTTTTTGAAATTGGGAAAAATAGAAGCGGCGATTCCGAGAACCAACAAATTAAATTGGTATGGCCTAATTGGTAAATTTCCTAAACTATAATTGTATCTGATGTACAAATTTTCAACACTGTGACATATAAAATTCGTCTGCTAATCTTACTTCAACGACTATTCGATCGGTTAAACTTGGTCCCTCGATCCCTTGTGTGTGGCTCCATATGTTGGAATGCCTGACGGAAGTGGTTGATCTGTAACGAGATAGACAGTCTTTACAGTGTTTACCGGGGATGTGAGTAGCACGACAGAGGATATTGTATTGTAGGCAGGCGAGAAAAAAGTACTGGAGTAATGGCATGATCTGAGAGTTTCGGGAGGTCTGGCGATTGATAACATGTACAAGGGCCTCGTTATCTGTGTGGAGGAGGAGTTGCGTATTCTCCTAGATGTGAGTGGACTGGACTATAAGTGGTGCTAATACCTCCCCCTGCTACAATTTCTAGCATCTAATTATGGAATGTTTTATATAGCCTATGTCATATTTGGGCCCAAATGGTATGCAGTCAGTCTTTTCTACTGGAACAAAAACCCCATACTGGCTTTCATTCACTCCATTGTTAGTGACTTAGCTTATCTGCACGAGAAAAAGTCACCAATGCCGGATGATTGCACAAAAATTGTCAAACAAAAAAATTGACTGAAAACGGCATACGTGGTACAATTAGGCCTACATGTTACTGAACAGGCACTGAAGAAAAGTGTATTTCTATTTATATGGCAAGATTAAGAATTATAATAAAGTATCTCCTCACATGGCAAAATCAATTCAAAATACAACCCCTCTGTTTGATGATGTAACATATACACAATGTGTATAGGTTGTAAATAATCTACAACATATACAATTTGCCGTAGTGCTGGTAATGTTTAGTTTTGCCATGGTGTGGACATTGACAAGAATAGGGTGTGTAAGATGGACTGTGGTGTGTTTTTGTAGTCCACTTTTTGACTTGAACTTTTTTCCACATGTGTCACAAACCTGTTCCAACTACACATGTAAGCAAGTATATAGGACTAATATATTAGGAATCAACACACTGAAAACATTTCTAGATAGACTTTTTGCTGGATCTCTTTGTACTGAAGATTAAAGATACGGATCAGGCTGTGTGCACAAGAATGAACGGGAGTAGTCCCAATGTTGTCCCGTTCTGTCCCCGTGTTGTCCCGTTCTGTCACCTTGACTGTTGGTGGACTGTTGTCGTCTAGTGGTTATTTCAATGTGTGTCCTTGACAAACAGGACCTGATATTCCTTCATCATTTCCAGCTGGAGTTTCGATCTGTCTGGAATGAACCGTTACCAGTTAGTGTCTTCCACTTGAGGACTTTATTGGGACCCAGTTTGGTTGAATCATTGCGGGCCCAGAAACTGTTGAGTCTAGTGTCCGCCATGGCCTTCTCCAGGTCCCCTGTGCGTCCCTGGTCTATCGTGCAACCCAACAGCATACAAGATAAGACATGACATGGGTGTTATTATAGTGGACCTTGATTCTAATTTGAGAGTATGAAAAAAATATATTTAAACATACATCTCGGGTCGTTTTTGTAGCAACACTGCTATGGACAAACCTTTTTGGAAGGAATTGGAAATTATTGAATTCATTTTGAACATGATAATAGCATACCGAGCATGCCCGCGGTGTCCGACCAGGAGAAACTTTCTCCGTATCCCAGGAAGTCGATTTGTTCTCTATTGAAACAGGAACGCGGCCATCCTCTCCTGCCATTTCTCTCCATGCCCGGGTTAGAACGCATTCGGTTGTCGAAGGCCTTTATTTCGCCGTCACCATGTGCAGCGTGCTGCTGGAAGTGGAGCGCAATTCAGCCAAACCGCGCTGAAGGTCAGGCATTACATGTCCAGGTGGTCTTTCTCTTCTGGGCATGGTTCTTGTCTCTGCCTCAGTTCTCTAAATGTTTGAGGTGGCTCGTTGTAACTCCAGACATCTGGTGCAAAGTTTCCAGGCTACATACTCCGTTCAGCGCTTCGTCTGCTTCCCGGACAATAGCCTCAACGCTCGTGATAGTGAGGAGGATCATACCCTAGCTACGTGGCCACCTTGCCAAAGTGTACGCCCTTCGGCTGTGACAAGTCTTTCCATCTATTGAAAAAAATTTCGTCGCTGTCGTATGACCCGTCTCACGATAGACTGGGCTGCAGTCGCCTTAGACGGCCGGATCGGCTGCCTGGGCGCCACGGTGTTGTTGGCTGCCAAGCTTAAGAAATGAAGACAGTCTTGCTTTTCTGCAGGAGGCAAATCGGCTTCACGTAGGACCGCGTTGGTGCCGCCGAAAATCTTAGAATCATTTTGCGTCTCGAGAATGCCCACAGATAAACCGCTTTTCAAGGCTGTCTTTGTGTCGAGAATTAGAAATCCCGCATTGTCCAGCTTGGTGGAGTAACTGCCAGGTCGGCACGAGTTATAAATAAAGGACACCTAATCTCATCGCACCTATTCGGGCCACGGCAGGGGTGTATGGTCGGGCTGGCTCTAGACACATCAAAGACTACAAACAAGACTGCCAGTGATCAGTACAATACTCAAGACAATCCCATTCGAGTGTTGTGTTGCCTCGACATAGGATTGATAACTTCGTAGGTCCATAAACTCTGTATGGCCAGACGCGATGTGGGTTTACCTCACATTTGTCACGGCAATGTGCACTTTCCCACTTCTCATCTTGCTCGCATCTCTGGTACAGTTCTAGCGTCCGGTTCTTTCAATGTGACATACTCTTGGTCATCGTCTTAATCTTCAGAGTCAAGCTCTACAAGAATCTCTACTTTCTAAAAGTCTAGTATAAATGCTGGTTACCATAATGAATAATGGACAGCAAGGACAGCCTTTATAATCTTTATGTATTATTTTATTCAAACCATACAAAAAGGATGAGTATTAAAATTTACAGTATTGCTGAGATATCCTGACAAGATAAGCATTGCATACAGAAGAAAAAAATGATATACAGGTGTCACTACAGGTGAGTTTATGGCTTGGCCAGTCGTTGGGGCGGTGAGCAGTAGCGCGGGGGCCGCCACAGATGTCGGAGCAGTGGTTGTTTCTAGCTGCCGGGCAATAATCCTGGGCCGCTTCCTACTGCTTGGCTGCCGGACGATGCCAGTTCTCTGGCGGGGGCTGTCTCGGTAGATCCAGCGGGGACTGTGTCGACTGGCTCGGCGGGGGCTGTCTCGGTAGACCCGGCGGGGACTGTCTCGGCTGACCCGTCAGTGGCAGAGCCTGGAATGACAAGATTTACACACATTGTTAAAATCTCTTGTTATAATGAGAAAAGTCAAACCCTTATTGCAACTAGTAAACCTCTGTTATAATGAAAAAGTCAAACCCAACTTAAATATCTAGACTAGATAGAAATCAGAGAAATACAGTCACCAAGGTCCTTGCACTCACCAAGCATATGTTCCAGCCCATAGTGTTGGTAGCAACGGCGGACAGTGCCCCTCAGGAAGGAAGTCCAACTTTGTTGGCTCTTCTGCTCAGGCGTCCGGGGATCCACTGTCAGGACATACGGAACGTCCTCGCCCCAGAACTGCCACCGGTTCTCCTCGTCGCCCTGACGCGCGCTTCCTGCTTTGTGGTGATCCGGATGGACAGTCGAACGAGGCTTCGCAAAGGCTCGATCGGCATTTTATCCAGTCCATATTGTTCGTTGCGAAGATCCACCAACGTAGGCTCTTCGCTGTTTTCCGCCACCGCTTCCATTGCCTCGACTTGGTCCTGTGTCCCTGCCCCTGACGGTTTCTTGGCGTTGAAGCTATCGATTATGGCGGGAAGGTGTTCCGACACGGCCTGCTTCAAGTAGGTCGTGCCCCAGTGGACGAACCGTGGCTGCAGCGTGTCCTTGTCCTTTACACATGCAATGATATCTACATCATTGCGTCCCTCTGCGAATTTAGTAGCCCTTTTCTCTAACGAGTTCCACTTACGGTTGTTTCGCACTGTCATATGTTCCAATATGTTGTTGCTCTCGATTTGACAGCTAATGCCCTGATACACTCAGGTTTTATAGCATAGTTCATCGCATCGTTATTGCTTCTACTACCCGATTGGCCTCGCGGATTCGGCCCACCTGACTGGCGGAGCCCGGCATGGGTGGGTTGGGGTTCGGCCCGACCTCTCAAACTCTCTATCTCGCTACACAACGTACCCGCTACCCTGGATAAATAATGGTTCTGTTCTAATAGCCCATGTCTTTCCCGCCGGAGTTCTTCTACCTGTCGCATCAGGGAGACGGCGTCTGAGGAGGCGATCCCCAATGCTTGACTCGAGGCGGCGGTGCCTGACGCGCCTTGATCTAAAGCCTCAGCCGCGCAAGCACCGCGCACCTGTACACCTCGCACAAGGGTGTTCGCCTCCACCAGTGTGAGAGCTTCATCTTTAGCTTCAGCAAACGAGAGGTTCCCCTGTCGCCGGATTCGGCACAGGAGCTCTAATCTGATGTCCTTATCTCAGCCCCTCTGCAAACTGGTCTCGAAGTGCTTCGTCCGGGTCCGTGCAAATCTGTGCGTCCTGTCAGTGTCTGAAGCTGGACAGCATATGCTTCTCACCGTCTCGTCCGGCCCCTGACTCTGACTGTAAAACCTACCCATGATAATGTTGGCTGAAACGGTGTCTTTAAATGCCCTCTTCAGTGTGTCTAGGATCTTCTAGGGGTCTCCCTGGTCCCGTGGCTCCAGAACGTTAACCATATCTGGGGTGTATAGAGGGTCCCTTACTCTGGGTCTTCTCCCGGACACGTCGGGGCGTCTTGGGGTCTTCCCCTGCGCGCCTATCTGCGACCTCATCTCCTCCCTTATTCCTTCTAGCGCGGCCTTGGTGTCCCCAAGGCCGACCGCCATATTTCTGTTTATGTCCATACACCCACGTGAAGTTCTACTTTACTTTCCGCCGTCTATCCCCTACTATAGTAGTCGCTTTGGTTGTGGTCCCCGGACTGGTGTATATCAGCAAGGGCAACTGTCTCAGTAGGAGTGACAATGACCCAATACCGAACGGCCCCGTGACTGAGGCGTCTCTGGCCTTCGCAAGATATATTTTAAACAGTACGTTCCCCTCTCGGCCAACCTGTTTCCAGTCTCCTCTAACTCGAAAGGGTGAGCGAACCAGATCACGCGGAAGAATGCACCCAGAAAATTTACTATCTGTCCTTGCACTAGGATGTAGTACCAGCGTCGTGCAGCAATAGCAAGGGCTAATAAAACGTCCCTCGCGTTACCCGGGGCGACTGCGATCAACAGTGCTCCGCTCGGGCCTACCGACATGAGCTATCCTTCAGTACTGGTTCAAAGATCCTATCTACCCCTGTCATCCAATCTATATCCTTAAAACCACAATTTCAGGTATTGCCAGACCTACTTAAAGACATATCTATTGCGTCAACTTGAGGTTGAGGTTTGAGGCTTTATTTTCGTCCATTAGCAGAGAGATACAAACATATTTCAACTGGCAAAAGAACAATTGTTACACAACTATTGAACTAATCTTGGTTCTTTATTTTTTATCTCCAGTACAGAAGCTCGTGAGATGAGGCGAACATCAATCAACGCAATATACTGGTGCAGACCATATCAACAGATGGACAAGTTTCAGTCATACTCTGGTCGACAAAGTCAATATCTTTCTGAAATGAAGCCAGCACAGCTTGCAACATCTGATCATAAAATGAGGTTCCCAAAACAATATTTAACTACAATCAAACGTTACCATTGGTCGCGGATCAAATCCTGGCACGTCACTGATGACAACGATGGCAAATTTTTTGGGCTTTTGGCAGAACATCCAACTTACTCAGGGTTTGTTATTGTTACAATTGCCCAGCCTCTTGGAAACCCAGACTTCGGGGACTGTGCCTCTGGCTCAGTGGGGGCTGGTTCAGCTTAGTCAGATGGGTTTGTGGGATGTTCAAGTTATAATTTTTGGGGAAGTAAACCCCCTCAATCAGTTGTCAGCTCCGTATCCTTAACATCTGCCCCCGTTGGTTGGTCCCCGAATTCTTGCAAAACATTCATACCCTAAACGCCGGGGGCTGGCCCTTCCCCCTCATCTTCTACAATGATTACTTCCCGTTTTGGTAACACTCTCCCCTTGAATGTGATATTTCATTCACAGTACCCAACTGTCAGGAGGCGCGAGACTGAAGTGTGCTCTTGAACTTCTTTAATCCATGAAATCCTACTAAATCCAGTACTAGTGACTCAGGGCTGGACCTTCCCCTGGCCCTCACAACCCTCGAGTGAAGCTCTGGTCTCTATCTCCCGTCAATCTAGGTCACTAGTTGGCCAAACTAAGTCCTTATTAGTGACCCCGTCACACATCTCATCACACATCCCCCTTTTTCCCTAGATAGAAATCCTTATTTCTATCAACGTTTGCTAATAACTTCACACTTTTGCCTAAAACCTCGCTAGATTACATTACTGGTACTTAACTACGTTAACTGTAACAAGTTGAACTTGAACATAAACTCTGTGACTACTGAACAGTTCTGATATATCGTACATGGGAGTAAGGAGACTATAACCGTAACTAATGTTAATACTGTTATCTAAGTACATGCAGAGTCCAAGTGTAGAGTCCAAGTGTCCGTTCCGTGACGTTCAAGACAATCTCAGATTAATAACTTGGAAACACAAGTTAGACTATTCTATCGTCCATACGTATACTCGTCAGTCCTTAACTGACTCCACAACACAACTTCTACTACTGACCTGCTACGTATAAACACGGAAGTTACATGTCACTCAAAGGCTCTCTAGCTTCAGACTTGTGAAATGTTGGCACAGATTGGCAATTTGCTCCTGGTGTGCACGCTGCATCTCTAGTACTGCTTGCCTCAACACAACCACCAAACCCTTGAACTGCCCGTCATCAACTCCCGTGACTTGGCACAATCTTGGATAACAAGTTTTAAGTCCTCGAAGTGGGCCGTCACCTCTTCTCGACGCCCTCTGTTATTCCTGAGCCTATAGGCAGAATCACCGATTCTGGCTACTACCGTGTAAGGCCCGGAATACTTTTTGCCCAGCTTTCTAACTAATCCCTTCTTAATAGAGTGTTTAAAGCGGAGCACTTGATCTCCGATTTCATAGGGTTTACCGTGAATTTTTCTATCATAGAGATCATTTTGGCGGCCCTGTGCGGTCTTGGTATTCTGCTGAACTAAATAAAAAATTTAGGGGAGTATTTTGTTGAGATCTGTCACGTACTCAGGAATTGTGACAGATGGGAGGGGCGCGCCCGTCAACAGCTGAGGCGGTAAACGGGCTTCTCGACCATGCATGAGGAAGTATGGGGTAAAACCGGTAGAGGCGTGTACGCTGGTGTTATATGCAAACTTGACGGACGGCAAATGTTCGTCCCAATCATTTTGATGGTAATTGCTATAAGCACGCAAAATAGCCCCAAGGGTCCTGGTGAAACGCTCCACTAACCCATCTCCCTGGGGATGATGAGGGGCGGTGAACGTCTTATGGATTTTAAGAAGTGAACACAGTTGTTGGACCAAGACGGCATCAAAAGTGCGTCCACGGTCAGTATGCAGAGACTCTGGTGGACCGTGCACACAGACCCACCCCTTAAAAAAAACGTGAGCTGACGCCATTGCCGTGGCATCGGGCAGTGGAAAAATTTCAACCCATTTGGTGTAGTAATCCGAGACAACCAAGATGTGCTTGTTACCGTTTCTGGACTTGGGAAGCGGCCCCAACAAGTCCATTGCAACCCTTTCGTTTGGGTACCCCACTACCGAGGGGTGCAGGGGGGGCCCGCGGGCGCTGGTTACCTGTTTTGGTCTGCTGGCAAATCAAACAACCCTTAACATAGGCAGTGACATCCGACGATACCTTTGGCCAGAAGTAGGAGATTTTTATCTTAGCGAGGGTCTTTTCTATGCCAAGATGTCCACCAAGTGGGTCATCATGGCACATACGCATAATGTGTTGCTTAAAGGGTTGAGGGACTAAAAGCTGATAGATAGACGGTAATTTGTTAGGACGTATCCACTTGCGATACAAGACGTTATCACGAAAAAGGAGGTTATCCCAATCAGCATACAGGGAACGCTGTGCCCAGTATTACATAGCAGGGGAGAAATGAAAAAGAACAATACCTGAAATATAGAGAACTGGGAGACAGTCGCAATGAAGGCACGAGCGGCAGACACCAACGGAAGATCGAGAGCGTGGCCGACACTGACAAGTTTTTTGAAAGAAGTGTCCCCAGTTCAGGGTCGGCAGCAGGTATGAGATGACCATGGACGTGGGCAGAAGTTGGGGAGGCCAACGAGATCAAGGTCAGAAGGAAGGGTTAAAAACGGAATGTGTGAAAGAGCACGGTCCGGAGCAGCGGTGCGCGACAAGAAGACCCGAAGGGCGGCTAGATGACAGGAACGGAAATGAAAGAAGTTGGCTGTGAGGAGGAACGGATGCTGGAGAAGGGAAAGATGATACGAATGGGTGTGATGAGGAAGATGGAGATGAAAGAGAGATGCTGGAGAGGAAAAAAGGTGGGGTAAACTAGGAATGGTTAGGTGGAGAGTGTCGGGGTGAAGCAGGGGAGTGACGGTTAGTTAGGACGGTTGAGATCGTCGTCAGACTCAGAGTCATAGCGGTAGCGGTTGTCTGTAGGATCAGGGAAGTGGCGGTCGTTGTCAGGGTAAGGACGGTTGCGGTTGTCATCAAAGTCATAGTGGTGGCGGTTTTCGTCAGAATCATCGTGGTAGCGGTTGTCGTCAGGAAAGAGTAGGGGGTGATCACGTTCGTGGTCATATTCGGCCGGCAGGTAAACGACATTGTTGTCGGTGGGGTCAATGTCGAATGGAATTCGGTGGAATGGAACGTAGGGGATCAAGATGTCATCATAGAAGAACAGAGAAGATTGAGGCTGGTCGTCATCTGGGAGGGGGGGCGAGACGTCGCCAGGGGAAGGCAAGACCTCGCGCATGGCGGCCGCAACGCGGTGCCAGGGGGACGGAGGGGAGGACATCAATGTTTAGTTATTGTGGCAGAACATCCAACTTACTCTGGGGTTGTTAGTCAGGTCTATTGTTACATCTGTCCAGCCTCTTGGAAACCCAGACTTCGGGGACTGTGCCTCGGGCTCAGTGGGGGCTGGTGCAGCTTAGTTAGATGGGTATGTTGGATGTTAGTCATTATTGTGAGAAATGTTTTTTTTCTTCATTAAGTTGGATGTTCCATTTATAGTTTTTTGAGGAGGAAAACCCTTCTCTCAGTTGTCGGCAGCTGACGTAAGGGAAGGCACCTGGCCTCCTTTTTTACTATTTTCCATGTCTCCTTTTTTGCTTTTTTTTTTTCTATTTATAATTTTAATGACCCACGACACGTACTATGCCTCCAATGGAACGGAAAGAACAGACGCAGGTTACACATAATGGCCGGCATGGTCCCGGCCTTTGGTACATGGCATCTCACCCCCTGGCTGCTCTCAGCTCAAGCTGTAGATTTTCTGATGATCCTTGCAGCTCACGTACCTGCCTGTTAAGTCTAACTAATGCTGCGGTAAGATTGTAGTTCTCTGCTGACAGGATATTTATAGTATTCATGAGAATATACGGGTTGGGAAGCCTGGATATTTGGCCATGGTGGAGTATAAATAACACAACCTCACGCTGGCTCTGCCAGGCTCAGAATGAACGTTGGGCGTTTTGCTCGTTGATTCCAGTCAGCTGCCCGCTCTTACCATATGAGAAAATGAGAGATCAAACACAGGACACAGCCTACGTCAATCACACAAATGTCTCCTGCTCCAGAACGTCTGTATCGGCTAGCTTAATTTTAACCAAAATCACTAAAACGCCTTACATTTGTGCCAGGAAAAGCGTCTAATCGAGAAAATGTTATAAATGTTAAATTTTTCACGTGTACAAAATGTTTCAAACGGTAGAATACGATGTAAGACAGCTGTTTCTTCCATCTAATCCATCCAGGTATACTTGCAACTTTCTATTTTTGTTTTCTATTAATCTGGGATTGTACCAGGTCAGTCTGTCATTAAGAACTTTCCACTACTTCTTCGCATGTTAAAAACCGTTTGCGGTGAGGAATCCGTAAAAATCCTTTTTACTGCCCTAATTCTGTCCTACCGGGTACCTGAAGAGCGGCCAGTTAACCGGTTGTGGTATTATTGTTGATCACTAGTTGGTGCATATGTTTAAGGATGCAGCTAGTGAATACTAGAGCTATCTCCAAACAGACATCCTTGATAAACTTTTTGTCCTTTACTCCAAATAGCCCCGTTTCTGGGTCGAGGATTAACCAAATCTATTCCTCTAGTGTGTCTATGTAGTTTACGAGTACCAGAAAATTGCACGGCGCTGGCGGGAGACCAAACTTTGTCCAGTGTTGGCACGTAGTTAGAGTAGTCCGCAAATGTTCTGGATCTAATATCTGTAGATCTTTGAGACAAAGCAGTCATGTGAAACCGGGGATTCCCGGAAAGTTCCCCCTTCTGCCATCGATACTTAACTACTACTTACATTAAACACTCCCCTCCTAACAACTACCACATCTATAGCAAGATGACAACTTCGGCTATTACTAAAGGCGACTGTTGTGCATCTCCATCAACCCCACAACAGATTCCCTTACCTTGATGTTCTTTAGTGCTGCCGCAGTCCCGTGTCACACAGTCCAGTTGTAGCTTGCTTGGTGTTCCGTGTTCTTCAGTGTTCTTGCAGTTGCGGCCCCCATGATGTTCTGTTGTTTTTCCTTGTTATCGCAGCCCGATCCTGCCGACTCACGCCAAGTTGTAAACGATGATTACGGACGAGGCCGGTCACCGGTTTTCGTGTACCGAGAGTAAGGCAACGGCAAGGATGAGGTCCATTGCAGTGTCTTTATTCCAATAATAATGATGGAATGATGCAAGAGGTGTAATATTCTTTATGTCTCAGGTCAAGGCAATGGCGCTTTTGTTTCCACAGCTTTTTGTTTCTATTTGGCCGCCATTTGTACCTTGGTGTGTTATCTGTTGTTGCGTTGTCAGTACTTCCTTTACGTGTAACACATTCCAAGGTATTGGAAAATGGCTGCTCTTGTCTTTCTGAGCTCGAATGGGTAACTGTTCACCTTGGACGTCGTTAAAAAGTCTCAAATTTAGTTCGGTTCTACGTAGGTATAAATGTGTATATTACTTCATCTAGATATTTGTGGGTGACACCCTCTCTATCAGAATATAAATTGTTATCAAGTTACGCCACCCTTCTTGCTCCACCGCATGTGTTTCTCGATTGGGTCATCCTCATCATGGTAGGCTCTATACCAAGAGACTTCATAGACTCTACTAATCTAGAGGAGAGATCTGTCATTCTTAGTACCCTAGGGTTGTTGAAATAGCTCTTGATACGTTCGGTTCCGTACTTTTAGTTTATGCTCGGTAGCATGATCTATGGTATTGGCCCTCTGTTGCTATAAGGTCTCTCGAAGCCAGACGTAACATTCTGAAATCCATTATGGCTTCTATGGTCTGTCCTATCTTCTCATCAGCCCTGAACTTACATTACAGGTCCAATGACCGATTTTTACTCCATTCGGTCTGGTAAAACGGAGTTTCTCCTGGAGGGCGTCGGCTTTGTCGTCCAGCTCTCGAGTTTTATCGATGGCAGCCACATACGGCTTGAACTTGCCAAGGTGCTCGTCATCCAGCAGTTCCTTCTTGGTGATGCCACCTTCCTCCAAGACTGTTGCCAGGTAGGACTGCAGCTTAAAATCGATGTCATGAAGCTCATTTTCCATGAGCTTATACAGCTTCAAGTAGATGCTAAGACTGCTGTGTAGATCAGGTACAACAACCTGTTAACACAGTATGGTGGCGTTGACTATTTCTATTAGAGATATGCCCAGGGAGAAATATCGAAGGTATACAATATTATTATTACACTCGAGCCTCTAGGGATTTCTTGGCGTCATTTCCTCTAGTTCCAAACTGTTGTCTTTTCTTTGCTGTTTTCTCAAACATTTGTCGACATCTGATCAGACGTCGTAGCGCAATATTTTGCAGAAAGTAGTTTGCTTTCATCTTTAAGTTGCTCATACTCCTGTCTTCTGATCATGCATGTGACATGTTTGCACCATTCTTCCTTTATTTAATGACACAAATAGGGCCCACGGTCAGGAATCCTGTGCTTACGGGTTGACCTCCGAACCCAACCGGAAGTATCTATCTAAGTATCTCCCGAAACGAAGAATTTAGAGGCACAACAGCGAACGCCAGAATATAGAAACTGTCAAATCTTACCAGGAAATCAGTTGCTTGGATGCAGTAGGAAAGTCTGTCCGAGCTCTTTCTAGTCTGAGTTTGCATACCAATTTAGAGGTGGCCAAACAGAAAGTCTGAGATTGGTGAAGAGTTCAATTTGGGGGCGGTAACACGGTGACTCATTTACATTGTGACGTCATGAAAGAAGGAGCCTTTACGTAACGATCGAGGGGGGGGGTACCATTGAAGACAGGGATGGGGTAGAGGATGGGGTAGAGCGTTGTGCACAACACAGACATGTTTGCTGAGTAGATCCAATTTGCTGCAACACAACACGTACATGTTTGCTGAGTAGATCAAATTTGCTGCAACACAACACGACATGTTTGCTGAGATCAAATTTGCTGCAACACAACACAGACATGTTTGCTGAGTAGATCAAATTTGCTGCAACACAACACATACATGTCCAGAAATGGGTGAAATGTACGAAGTTTGGATCAGCCTACGTCACACGTAATTTTCGACAACTTCTAGCTTCCGACAACTTCCGACAACCGCTGTCGGCAAAGTTCAGGAAACGTCGACACTTATCTGTGACGTAGCTACGCTAAGTTCGTACATGGGGCGGACCTAATGTACGATGTACGAAGTTAAAATGTTTTCCATTTTGTGGGTTATGCTAAGTTCGTACATGGGGCGGACCTAATGTACGAAGTACGATGTTAAAATGTTTTGACTTTATCGTGAGTTATGCTATCTTCGCATATGGGTTAGGCCTTGTGTACGAAGTCAAGACGTTTTTGTCTAAGCTGTGGGTTATGCTAACTCCGTACGCAGTATTCTATTCTACTTTCACCTGTCGCACATGGTCAGCCACGCGTTATTCACATGCTCTCATCATCGATCACCACGTAAAGTTGAATTATATTATACCTAGACCTTTCTGCATTACAGTGCCACAGGAAAATTTAAAGACGGCACTGCAGACAAACGGACGCATTTAATACAATTACACGGCTTAGTGAGAACGTTAAAATTTATGAGAATTCGACAATACTTTCATCATTCTAAATTCTGTTACTTTCTATTATTCAAAACTTTTTCAAGTGCCTTCTGTATGGTCTTTGAACTGTCAACTTTGTATTTCTGGCGTGACCACAATTCTTCAATGCACTTAATGAACACAAATATTTATTTGGTGTACGATGTATTTTGTTAACTCCGTACATCGTACATCGTACACCAACTCTGCCTACCTGTACGAACTTAGATTTGTTAACTCCGTACATCGTACACCAACCCTGCCTACCTGTACGAACTTAGATTTGTTAACTCCGTACATCGTACATCGTACACGAACCCTGCCTACCTGTACGAACTTAGATTTGTTAACTCCGTACATCGTACATCGTACACCAACCCTGCCTACCTGTACGAACTTAAGTGACGTCACTTAAAACTTCCGAAGTTTACCGATTACGGTCTATATCTACCTTTAACTTCGTACAAGTTCGTACACACAAACTTCGTACATTTACCCCATTTCTGGACATACCTCACACAACATTGTGCCAATCACTCCCTCAGTGGAGCTGAGATTGGCATTCACGACACCAAAATTGACATTAGAATAAGAGTAAAAGTTATCATTTACTTCAACTATTTATTTAGGGGTCTGAAGTGAACCTGCGCGCACGATGGTGAGCGTTGCTCCACCTGAGATGCCCGATCTGCCATCCCATTGAGAGTACTTATCTTCCACTCAGTTTCCTTTTGCCTGCTTAAGGAAGTTCTCCCACCCACTCGCACTGTCCCACTCCACTTCACCAAGTCATCATAAAAGCCTGCACCATTGTGTCATGTTCCTTCACTGCATTGTCACCCGCATCAAACCTCCATTCCCGAACAGAAGACAACTGCGGAAACTGGGGGATAAAGACATTAGAGGGGATATCCACTTTAGTCTCTCCTTTCTTGGGCCACAGCTGAGCGGACAGTTTAGCTTCCAACTGAAGACCTTGTGGCTTCCCTTGTGGCTTCCTGTCTGATGTAAAATGTTGAGATGTCGATCTCTCTTATTCCTTTCTCCATCTTTTCAGTTGTGTCTTGGTCTATAGACCATCCTATCAGCTGAAGTAAAATCCTGGGTTTGGCCTTTTCTATCTGTTGTCCTTGGCTTCAAACACAGAACACACAATTATGTTGGACTTTGAGTTGGGGTGAGACTTGTTAAAGTAGTTAAGCCTCAGACAACTGGATGCCCTACGCGAAATATTCCCTGTAGTAGGTGTCGTATCGTCATAATTATTCAATGTATAGGCCCTACACTGCAAAGTTTACAGCAACGGGTTTTCTTACCGCAGAATGTGTGCCCTGTTCTTTAAAATGCACGATGAACTATCCTTGCAGTTCATTGTTGTTTTTTTACAACATAAATTATAGAGACCTTTCACTCTGCTAGGAGGCGTGCCCTTTCATCCCTCCGTGGAACTGTCACTTCCCTGTACCCCAGTACACCGACCGTCTCTTCCTCAAGAGTCAAATTCCACTTGTGATAGATTGCCTAAGCGGTCAAAGCGCTCGCATCGTGGAGGTTCGTCAGGAACTCTTAACTTCTCCCTTTCCGGCCCTGACGTATCGGCTAAGTTTATCTCCTACTGTATGGCGAATATTTATCTTCTGAAGCTACGATGCCCTGTGTTTTTTGAACTTACAATGTCCTCAATTTGTCTCCACAGTTTCAAAATGGATTTCTGTTTTGAATTCGAGCCAGCTTTCAAAATCCAGTAATGAAAGCTTTGTTGCTTTTGCCTGGGCCATGTACATCTTGTACCTCTTTTGGTCTTTATCTTTAAGCCTGTACCAGGCATGGCCATCATTTTCAACAACTGAAGCCCCTGTATAGCAATGGAATACAAAAATAAGAGGTCTACTGCAACAAATACTTCCTTGAGCACTTAACAGTTGTCCGCATGATGTTGCAGTTGTCCGCATGATGTTGCAAGAACAACCGGAACAAAGTGCTTTTCCTAAGCACAGAACAGAAACCTGTCATCTGCATGTGTCAGTTTCACTCCTGGTTCGGGTTTGCATAGAAATAGCTAAATTTGAGTGAAACACTATCAAAAGGCCATGCCAGATAGGAAAATGACTATTCCTTCAAAACATGAAATGGAGGGTCATCTTCCTCTGCAGCGCCACTGCGATACGTCCATATGTCAGCTTCATCCTGTAACAGAAAGCATCAGTCTTAATGAGTTTTGCTTCCATGTTTTGTTGCTGGATGCAGCTGCTCCAAATTGAGACACAATAGTCTGTGTGTTCAGTAACAACCTCCTTTGTGTTCAGTACTTTCAAGGTCCATAAGACATGATTGGAAAACAACAGTTAACTGTTAAATCAAACAGGCATTAAGTTCAGGACTAATAGTGAGTAGGGGAATTAGCCAATAAAGAGGAATGACATTCTAACAAGATGGATTTATGCACCAGGCACATGTAGTGTTTCAGCTATATTTACGCAATCTGGCATTGAATCAAAGGTTCACAAAAACTACACATGATAAATATTTCAGAAAAAAACATTAAGTTCAAAATGCAACAATGTTGCTCAAAACCTCAAACCTACCTGATATTGATGTTGGTTGGGTTCACCCCCCCCCCCCCCCCCCACCCCCAACCAACTGGAGCATCACCCCGACATTGTCATTCCGCCCAACTGGTGGTAGCAGGAACACTATCCACTGGTGGGCCTGCCCAGTGCAGAGGAGCGGACTCTTGGAAGCCCTGGTTACATCACATACCGTGTATGTGATACCATGGAGCCGATCTCGATATTCCATGTCAAGGGACTGGTTCATTGCCTAAGGGGATTTAGTGGAATATGTGTATTGTATTAAGAACTGTCATAACAACACAATTTTCGACCTTAAAAGTCGCTATTTCGACATTTCAATGAGAACGAGTGTATAATGTAT
The DNA here is from genome assembly GCA_019207045.1 of Branchiostoma floridae x Branchiostoma belcheri. Classification (NCBI taxonomy): domain Eukaryota; kingdom Metazoa; phylum Chordata; class Leptocardii; order Amphioxiformes; family Branchiostomatidae; genus Branchiostoma; species Branchiostoma floridae x Branchiostoma belcheri. The sequence goes on along the minus strand of CM033028.1, from coordinate 23,149,127 downwards.
TTTTGGGGAGAGGGCGGACGTCGATTCCTGAATAACGGGAGTAGAAAAAGACAACCGACATCCAATCTCAAGGACATGATTTAGTCTGTACCAGACTCCTGATCGCTGGAAAATCGTAGAAATGGAACAAATAGAGGAGTAAGCCGGCCAGAGGAATATAACCGGCCAGGGAACAGCACGCGATCCTAGGATTTCTACGATTTTCCAGCGATCCGGAGTCTGGTAGAGACTAGGCATGATTTACCTCTCCCGACGCTGTGAAAAAATCCTGGCGAGAACACTAGCTATACCAGTTGGACGCGGGGCGCCATTGTGCCCTGACGTCTATATTTTGTTTTCTACCCGTTTAATGACAAATAATCAAGGGGAGGGCCATGTTGATTTTTTTAGGTGGAGGGGGAGGGTCACGATAAATTTTTTCGAGATGGGGGAGGGCCTTGAAATTTTTTTTGATCGGAATTCCAACGCACCAGCCCTCCCCCCGATAAATATCGTACGGTCCCTTATCATTAGGCGACAGAAGGTAGAGAGTGACAAGGTAGGTGTGGCGTCAGCCAGACCTTCTCGCGGGTGACGGCGTGACCCAAATTCGAATTATTCTTACAAACTCCTACCCAACATTTGAAGTCTACTCTACTTTACACTTTCCTGGCAGTTGATCTCTTTTATCGGCTAGAGAAATGACAAAAATATTGAAGAATTAATGGTGAAAGCTATCAAATACATACGACCAAACTCCACCACTGCTTGTCTAAACTTCTTAGCAGCAAATTCCCTCAGGAACGGATCATGATGGTCAAAAAGCTGCTGAAGACCACCTAGAATCTTGTTCTCTTCGGACCAGATTCTCTCTGCCTCAATTTGCTTCTCTGCCTCGTCATCGTCTTCATACTGAAAATTCAAATTGTTATTGTTATTCGTTGTAAGCATTGTTTCGCGATTTTCAACGTTGACTAGGTGCCGGGAAAGGGAGTTTGACGAGGAAGGAAGTTTGCCGTGGAAGTTGGCGCCTAATATAAATGTTAGTTGACTAACCTGGTAGTCTGACTTGTCCTTCTTCTTTAGTTTCCTCCAACCAGGCTGATTCGTCAAGACAGTCTTCTGCAAAATCAGAAGACAACAAGTCACATTGAATTATACAAGACTAAACGGCTGTCACAGCACCGAGCGATACAGCCCGTCAACAGTGACGCCCTACGCAAAACTCTTATGAATATTTTCCAAACAATGCACACTTTTCATTCACAACATTTAGTTTCAAAATCATAGTGTCTTGTGGTGGGATGTTCGTTCTGCACTAGTCAAGCTAACACAAATTGGGTAACAGATTTGTTTCAAGATTCTCTATGCTAAACTGTGCAATAGACAGAAGTAACAATTTTGCACTGTCGAATAGGGAAGGCTACCAAAATTTGGGTGAATCCTACATAAATAATGCAATGTTATTGTTTCCTCTGTCTAGCAATTTTAAAGGTACTGCCTTCCAGCTGGATAACTTTGCTTTGCTGCACCAACCGGATAATTGCATAAAATACACTGGCAATCGGGGTGTGTAATTAAACGGCGTTTACTGCATAATGCAAAGATTCAATTTTTGAATACTAGTAATTCACCGTTGGACTTCAGACCCACAAAGTGATTTATTGTTGTAGTTGTGCGCACAAGCATCACCTTCAGCTCCCCCCTTCATATCTTGCTCATCGCACCCACATGGTGCCATAGGTCGGTTGTGGTACCCGTCCATTGTTGTGTCCTCACAGAAAAGTGTCATGGCATAGCCACAGAACCCAGACAAAAATGATAACTGCAGAATTCCTGGGAATAAAGGCTTGTTGCGTTTTCTTCCTGGAATAACGGCTGTTTCTCCTGCCCCTTGTGCTTTTCTAACTAAATAAACTAAACATCTGCATCACAACACCAGCAGTACAGAGTAGAATCAGTCATCAGTATTTCCCTCAGGAGGTGATATTCACCAAAGTGTTGGCTTCTGTGACATTCATTTATGCATCATTAGTTACAGAATTCACAACCCTAGGTGTCTTCGGAAGTTATTCTGGTCCCCTGTAATAGTACAATGTAATAGTACAATGCATTACAGGGCATTTTAGTACAATGCATACAAAAATGTCTATATGCTAGATTTCAGAAAGTAACATACCATCCGCTGTTGTTGTTATGGCAGTTCGGCTGTCATCAGAGGGCATCACTATGGCTGGTATGGAGGCTTCGTCTATGTTGTGTTGAGCCATATCTGTAAGACAAAAGGGAATATCAATTTCTACATGGAAACAACACACGTGCAATAATCATTAAATGTCAAACATAGATAAATTATAAAGAAAATGTGAGACAGAAGGATTCCTGTGGATATCTTAACACTATGCAAATAATTCAAAGAGGTCTGGAAGTGCACTAATAGTTTGGATGTGACCAGCTTCATGTAAATTACATCATTTTTTATGCACTTAATTGAGGAAGACAATCACAATCATCAGGGATGATACGGATGTGTCAGACTTTAGGCTGCTCTAAGTAGACAATTGAATTATGGTAAAGCAATTAGACACGCCCGTTTTCATATTGTCACATGTTCTAGAGGTTTCATCACTAATAAGAGTTTATAAACAGTCTAACTTACATAGCCTTCCGTCTGGGGAGTCAGCCAGCATGTGAACATGAATGGGTTGCTGGACACCATTGATCAACTCGACAAACTCGGCTGAACTTGTGTACCTAGAGAAACTGTCAACACATTTCAAGTTTTAAACTACTTTGTTTTTTCAAGGAGGCTTAACTCAAGGTTAAGCACAATTTTTCTTTATTTCATACACAGACGTTTGTTAGCATGCAAGTGTAGTAGATTGAGATTTGGAAAGAAAAGGAAATATAAAACATAAGCCTTGGCCTGTAGATGGCCATTAAGTTAACTCTTTTTAACAACATCCATCCATCAAAATGTGGTCATTTGAAAAGGCAATACTGGGTATTCAGTTTTCTTAAGTCATACTCTGCATTTACTATCCCCAAATCTTATCTACCTCCAGATGTGTCATATTAGATATTGGAGTTCAGGACAATCTGGAATTACCCTTTGACAGACTAAAATCCTTGGACAGTTACAGATAGGAAGTCGTCAAGGAATCGCAATCTGAGTCATAGGAAGATCTATTACTCTTGTAGGAATTACTTCAACCATGAACTTCAACCAAACCCAAAACACAATTTTCCTCCTACCATGGAAATAAGACCAACAGAAGATAAAATGTATTAACTATCAATCATAAGGAAGTATAGATTCTTCAACTCACACAGTGTTCTGCCTTGTTCCAACAGCAAGGTCGATGGTGATCAGCAAAGCTCTTTGCTGGTCCTGACATGTTAACTCAGCCTGGAAAGATAGAAAGTAATAAAAAAGTTAAGAGGCTAAGACAGTCGCTATTATGGTAAGCAGGGTTAAAACATTAGTCGTGGGTTAGATTTAAGCTTTTGAGTAATCCAGTAATCCAAAAATAAAATTAGAAAAGCTTTCAAGCTGAACTAGGATTCGTTTTGAAGGTATTGTAAGGACCACCTGGTTTATTATCTACAAAGCTAAATGATTTCAATAAAATTGTTGATGAAGCCAACTATCAGAAGTTCAAAATTGGGAAGCAAGCAAACTACATAACAGTTGGGATTTCAAGCTTCAAACTTACCTCACATGGGGTCAAGGGTAGCGGGTAGCCTTGTCTTCGTCCAGCTCTAAAATGGAGTGCAGCGGAATGCGCACCATGGAAACCTATTGGAAGATTGATAAAGTTGATCTGTTTTAGACTGAAGAAGGAAATGTGACATTCTTTAACATTTCCTCATGATGTTGAAGTGGGCAGTTGGCAGTCATTAGGAACCCACACCTGGCAGCCTCAGATCCTCTTGACAGACTGTAAAACGCCCCAACCCATAGAAGTCAATAGCTGACTCCTTGCGGGATTCTAGGGACTGGGTGTCATCGAGGTAGCACCCCAGTGTGGTGTGGCTGGCCAGGGAAATCATTGCTTCCCTCTTGAACTGTCGGATGTAGCCAGCATCCCCAATACCTGTTGAAATTAAATTTCAATTGAAATATGAATACAATTTAAAGGTAGTCAAGACTCACGGGGCAAATTAGACTAAGCTTAAAGAAGGGTTCCTTTTTTTTTTACTAATATACTGCACTTATCATTATATTCTCATTGTTTTGTCAGACCCAAAATGCAACATTTCCGCAATGCAAGATGTCCGGCGGCGTCTCTCACTGCTGTAGGAGTCTCTGTGTAGGGCATGGCGGGATCGCGCCCCGTCTTGTCAGGCATGGTTAACGCATGGCATGACCATGAACTCGCCAACACTCTTGTGCCCGTTGTGACCTGTGCAGGGATAGAGAGAAAACACACACACGCAACCTGACCGTCCTCTCCGATCAGAATCCTTAACATCTACCCTATCCACCAGCCACTCACCCCCGCACTGACCCGGGAATGCGCCAGACAGCCGGTGGCAGCCCTGGTATTTCAACTCAACTAAACTTCAACTCAACTCAACTTAACCTAACTCAACTCAACTCAACTTAACTATTCCCTGACAGCTACGCATCTCCGACGAAAAAAAACAGCAAGCCTCAGATCTCCCATGACAACATCCAAACTGCTTTCAATACATCTGTGTTGAACTAACTTTTTGTCCAACCGTTCCAGTCCACTACTTATCCCTAACTGTCCCGTTTTCACCACAAAATTAACAGTTAATCACACAACTAACACAAGGGCAAAGCGTTTCCTGTCTCGAACTTCAGAACCAAATACCACAGCAAGTTCAACCGAGAAAACAATACTAGAAACCTACAAAAACAACATACATGTACCAGTAAACAATGGCAAAAAATCATGACGAAAGATACTATCTACCCCAGGCAACGTAAACCTCCTGAATGACCTTGGTCAGACCCCCGAAGTCTGGGTTTCCCCGGGGGTTACGTCACCGACCTGTAATCCAGCGTAGCCTACCTAACCCTAGCTGGCATTACATCCTAAAACAAATCGTAACAATTAACCGAACCTAACTGCCGCAGACCCTTACCTTTCACAGAGAACAACAACGAAAACAAAGGTCATCACTTTTTGCTACTCTCCATCTCAAATACTCTACATTCTTCAAAACAGCTCTAGTCCTGATTCCTCTCCTGTGGTTTCGGACCACAACCATTTCATCACAACTGGTCAAACATACTTACAGAACAACTTCCACGGAACCTCCTACTAGAAACATCACCATATAAATAAAAACAATTGATCAACCTCTTAACACTTTTGTACCAGCGACAACTTCCAAAAACAACATATCCTCACTAATCACAACTTAAAAAGATAATATCCACTTACAACACCCTAAATACTTCTAGCTACTGATCTAAGGTAATAAAACTGAGCTAAACTCCAACGATAAGGTCAGGTAGCGTGTGCATGGCATTCTCTCTCTGTTTACACATGGGCACACTCACGTTCAACGGTTCCACCCGGCTCCTCTCGTCCTGCCGTCTGCCTTTTCGCACCGTCGAAGTCACCGCTCGCCGTCCGACCCGATGGTGTCGGCCATCTCGGCTCTGCTGTCCGTCGCCACGCTCTGGCCCATGCCGATCTCATGCCGAGTCAAGGCAACGGCTCTTCCAGCAAAGGTCCTGTGCCTTCCTCAGGTCTCGTGATCCACTTGCCATGGTCTGCCGGGCCTTGGAGTTCACGGCTTCTCCAGCACTGGTCCCGCAATCTCTTCCTATCGTGGCCTGCCTTTCGGGACCTGCTGGTAGCCGCTCCACCTCGTCCATTCCTGCCCTCCCGTGCGCGTCTTTGTTCTGCAGCGTCCCTCTAGATGGTGGTTGAACAGCATCCCATCCTCGTCGCCATATGTAAGAAGTGGTGGGGCCGATGTTGTGGGCCCCAGGTTCTTTAGAATGCTGCACGAGGAACGTTTAAACTACAGGACTAAGGAAACACACAAGACACAGGGCATGCCTTTGACACGCACGGGAGCTGTGAGTCGGGACCCTCTCTCTGTTCTCTCTCTTGCTCAAGCCTCTCTCCAACTGTCCCCAACTTCCAACTCTCGGCTTCTTTATTCAAAAACCCAGACACATATCCAGACATTGTCTACAGCTAAATAAGCTATGCCTGGCAATAATTATGACGGATACATGTCATCGCTCTGTAGTTTGTTTGATGTTCATTACTTCAAAGGACAGAACAAAAGGTAACACCTCGTTGGCACTAATCACACAACAATAGCAGAACCTATCCTCAGACAAAATACATTATAGCCTCGTTATGAAGTACGACAGGGCACCTTGCGATAATTCGAGTGTAGGTACAAAAAACAAGGAAGATACAAAAGAATTACAAATTATGCATCACGATTCTATAAAGTACATAATATCTGTTTTTCACCATCCCTACACTTATGACGGTTACATAGGTAGCATCGGCATGTCTCGCGGCAATTTTTTTATTATTTTCCTTTGCACTGTTGTCAAGTTGCAGGTATAGCGTGCTGGCTAGCCGACCTCCTTTCTCCTGCTATGCAATCACATAGATCTTAGTCGCAGGTTACAGTTTTACAAGAAACCACTTTCCCATTAGGCAGCACTGATTTCCCAATATCCATGTACTTATTTCTCTTTATCACAAATTAGAAAGTTTGTCTGACCTAAAACTTTTGAACGAAGATAACTTTCCAGAATTTAACACACAGGAAAATGTCACGGAGATGTCATGTGTTTTATCACCATGCCCCACCTTGGAAATGCCAGTTAGGACATCAATCAGGACATTGGTTGTGATGTTTACATCCATGCGATACTAACGTATCGTGGAAGTCTTGCGCCAACACTCCTGTCAGATGAATGTTCTTCTGTTCCAGGGATTCTGTTAAGATAAAATCAAGATTCATCCAATTTTGCACCTGATAAAACTGAAAACAAGATGGTTTACCTATTATACATGCTTGTCATGTGTATTAAATCTTATCACATCCTTGTTGTTAGCAGCAAACATTGTTTTATCCCATGTGGTTGTCCATCGTGATGATGACTTCTGCGTGCCCTCCATGTATGTATGGTGACATACCGTGTGGGGTTTTAACGCAATATTCTAGGTTGTGATACATTGATTTTATTAGTCTAAAGAAGTTAGCTCCTATCCCTAAAGATTGAAGTTTATAGAATAGTCAGTTTCGCCAAAGCTTTTCGGAAATCCACGAAGCATGCATAGGGCTTACCACCAGGTTTGGATGTCTGTTGGTCGATTAACGTTTTGAGAAAAAAGACGTTATCGTTTGTTCTGAAATCTTTTCTTTCACCGGATTGAAACGGTGATAGTAGATTTGTGCTTTCAAGGAAATGTTGTAAACGTTTGTTCAAGATAAGAGTAATCAATTGGCCGACACAGCTAGAAATAGCTATTCCTCTGTAGTTGCTAGGATTTGATGGTTCTCCACTTTTATAGATTGGAACTAGAGTGCTCTGACTCCACTGATGGGGAAAATGTTCGGATTGTAAAGATATGTCAAACATTTTGTTGGATGGTTGTATCAGTTCAAGTTCGCCATATTTCAGCCTTTCGTTAATTATTGAGTCTGTTCCAGTAGACTTGTTGCTTTTTAAACTGGATAGAGCGTTTAGGATTTCCTTTGAGTAATTTCGAAGTCTAGCAAGTTATCAGTTTCATGTTCAAGAGATATGATTATTTTATCAGTGTGTTCTTTTTCTTCTGTATCTACGGTGGTGTTTGCATTAATCGTTTTCAAATTATTAAGCCATTCGCTAATTGAAATTTGGTCCCCTCCTTGGTTCCATTTTCGACTTTTCGTAGATTGATTTCCTTCCAGAATGACTTAGGTTCTTTCTTAGCTAATTTGGATAAGAACGTCATTTTCCCTTCATTATGTTGTTTCTTTTTTTATCGTTTTCTTGTACTCCTTGACTCTGTATACATAATTTTGTCTTGTCGCCATGGAGATTTTGTAATTTCCGCGGCAAGGGCTCGCATTCTTGACTTCAAATCCCGACATTGTTGGTCGTACCACGCTTTATAAAACGATTCTAAACATTTTTATTGCATAACACTTACATCACGTACTAGTATACTGTATTTGCATTGACGGAAAAGTATAGTTAACACAGAATCGTGAGGTAAAACCTTATCTGTAGAAAAAAGTAACAGAACTATAGAAAGAAAAGATGAAATGTGGAAGGAGATGGATAAGCACCACCACCCTTCTGTCCTAAGATTAAAGATATACTAAAACTATAACTATAAATCCTAAAGTCATCGACTGCTGATGATGCGAACGATACTGGCCACTTTTCACTTTGCCTTGGTACTGGTTGCCTTGGCCCCACCCGCAACTTCGCAACGCACATGGCGGCAACGGGTGTTTATCAGGGTTATCATTTTTCGCCTGAAGGTCTTGTCACCCACTTTGTTGGCTTTCACTTCCATGAATGCTGTTTAAAAAAACATAAAACAATGCTGTAAGTGTGGCTGTTATATGTTTACTTTCTTTGTCGTAAGAGTCGGTGCGGATGATAAAACTATCTTGACAGTGTTCTAAGCTACTCTCTGTTATTTTGCAAGACCTTTTCGTCCCCGTCTTTCAGCTTTGAACATCATTTAAAATATCTTAAAGCAGTACATGTAGCTCTTGTCCAACTAAAAACACAGTTTCCTTCCGCAATCACATCACAATTTCGTCGTTCCAGGTTATCCTTGTAGAATTAGCAGATACCAAAATAATCAGTATAGTGATTAAGACCAAACCACTCACCAATAACGGCCTCGACTTTGTTCGGGTAGAGTTGTTCTTTGTCATTGTTGCCATGCACGTTGTCGTCATGCATCTGTCTCTTGGTGAACAGAGCGTTCATCAGATGCGTGACGGCAGCCTGGTTCTTTGGGTCTTTTGAGTCTCGATGCATTGCTCTGCCATTGCAACTGCCGCGGCAGGCACCTGAGCCTGCTTGGCAGGAGCCCCAATAGAAACTGCAAGTGCACAATATGTACAGGTTTAGGTGACAAGCACTAGTACTATGCCACAGGCAGACATACATGATTGCCGACGTAAGAGCGACTGAAAATTCGAGGTGATCTATATTTGTGTGTGTAATGGAAATTATCAAACATTATTACTTTCAATACCTTGTTACTGTGAGTATGGTTGTATGAGTATAGGGGGAACCCTAACACCATCAACACGTGGCCTCCTGAGGAAAACAACAAATGATGTAGTGGTGACATTGTGCGGCATGACACGTAGGCCAGGCATCTTCCTATTGTGTGACCAGGCATGCACTTCACTGTCACTTAGACTGACGCAATAGTAGTGGTACACACTTGTCACACATGATCATAGGTGAGCCTGGTCTGTGTTCATAACAACAATGTTGTCAACTGGTAACTGATTGAAACAATGTTTGCCTGGCCAACTTTGGTGTCATGTAGGAACATCTTCATTGCTTTTCTTTTCAGACATTCCTAAAAATGACACCTCCTCAGTCCTTGCTTAAACACAACCTGTGTAGGAGGAATTTCCTCTGCAAGCGATACAGCATTGACAACGGCAAGCAGTCTACTGTCACTTAGTCTGACTATCTCTGGCGAAGTGCCGGGGGTCGCCGCACATGTAACATGCCGTGTTTTCCCCATTTTTCTTCGACATCTTTGATTAGCCTTTATTGCCGGTGCCCTCCACCCGATCCACCAACTCCATCTTATGCGCCTTAAGATAGTGCCGTGCCACTTCTGCCATGTCATGTAACGTCGCTGGAGCTCGCTCTCGGATGTGTACCGCTAAGTCACGGGGACACGCTTCCAGGAACTGTTCCTTCACAAGCATGTTCCGTAGGGCATCGTAGGACTTGACGGTTCTCCGACAGCTCGACCCATCTCTCCAGATAATTCCTTAGTCGCACAATGAACTGCTGGGGACTTTCTCCCCGGTCGGGTTTGTTATCTTCAAATACATCACATGCATCTTTCTGATCGTCATGATTACTTCTTATCGTCCCGATCCTGTCATGACTTGCGTGCGCTTTCAAATTTCAATGTGTAACGCTACCGTTAAATGAAATATATATCTGCTTGCTTACTTAAACAGTTATACGGATTATAACAAGATCTAAACTTAGGTTAACAGATGGGTTAACAGTAAAATGTAGGATGGCAAAAGCCATGTGCATCCACTTAGAACAGTTGTCGCCGAATGTACCCCTCCCTGTAGGGAGCCTCGCAATTGTTATGACCATCGGCATTCCTATCATCAACTGAGGACTGGGCAGCAAAATATTCAGTAAACAGAGATGCTTTTTCAAGTACAGGTATTGATTAGAGCAACAAAAAAAAAAAACACCAATCAACCAAAATAGCATCACAAGAGAAAAGAGCCAACACAAATCACCAGGCCTATGTTCTTGAAGTCACAAAGGCTTCATACTGTTATTTACAGCAGAGCATTTAGTTTAACCATAGGAATAAATAGCTGAAGGGTTTTGGTTGGTGGCCAGCTGAAGTGCTTCAGGATAAGGACAGCCAATCAGATGTCACTGGTTCTTTCAAACCTCAACAGAGAGCCTGGATTAGTGTGAGGATGGTATCAACCTAATCAACTTAGCGACTTCCCCGGGGCTTTCCCAGTCTGCCTGGAATAGGCTTAAAGCACTTCTTCATAAAGGTTGGGGTTGATCCAGTTGCCCATCTGTAAAATAAATGACGCATGTCACTTGTCCATTAGCGTTGTCCAAAGTGAGAAAACAGCATGAAGTGTGCACACTCCTTGAAGGTCAGCGATGGCTCCTGGCTCCATCCTGTTAGTGGCTACTAGTTAGTGGCTTGGTCTCAAATGCAGTGAAGAACTGCAGGAAGTCCTTAAGGGAGACGCAGGCTGAGCCTGGATGGTTAATTTAAATTAAATTAAATGCAGTTCTTTTCAACGGGTGGCGGTAGCTTCGAATCACCCGAAATATTAAATTATTCAACCTTAAGTAGCAGCAGCACCCAGCATTGTAATTCTTTGCCAAGGTACATGTGTTACAGGTTAGGAATCTCTCATATACAGCAACATGCATGATAATATGTACAAATTTTCCACAATCAAGCAAACAAAAACATCTATCCACTTCTTGAGTGTAGTGCTCTATATACTAGCAAAGAAACCAGACTAACCGTCTTCAATATCCTCCAACCATTTGCACAGACGTTCGTACACATCTTTCTGTCACTCCTTACTGTTGGCCCCTTCAGGTGCCCAGTTCACCTTCAACATCCTTCTTATCGAATCTGCAGTGATGGCTTCTGTGGCCTTGCACAGAAAAGCTAATCTCCAAGCAGATTCCTCCGTGGTATAAGACAATAACATAAGCTGGGGAAGGAGTTTAGCCGGCAGAGGCCCATTTTCCCCTCTGCCGGCTAAACTCCTTCCCCAGCTTATGTTATTGTCTTATGCCACGGAGGAATCTGCTTGGAGATTACAGAAAAGCCACCACGAGCTGAGGCTCGGCCTCCAGGGCATCAAAGAGGCTTAGTAACTTGAGTCCCTCCTTCAGTTGCTCAATTGCTGACTGCAGTGAAGAGTATTTCATTATTAAGCGACCTGTCCAGATCACATCAGAGGCAGCGCAGCGAGATCGCCGTCCTGTTGAAAATGGGTTGTAAATAATATGTGTCACTGTTGAATTAATAAATAAACACTTCAGCCTATAGCTGGATATAAATTTTCAGATGATCCGATGTATTGATCACATTGCTGTTATCAATTACAAAGAGTGCATATAAACCGCTATAGGAATTGAATTGAATTACTTACATACATATTCATTTACTTATACTTTGGTAATTGCACTGCAAAATGGCAGTGAAGCAAAAAGTATACGACTGAGGCGGACAGTAATTTCATTACCTTCATCAATCCTGTGGCCACTCTCATGTTCAGACTGGCATTGTGATGTTGGAGAAGGCACACATGTCCAAGCGCTCGGTCTTTGGCATGTTTCTCTAAGGTTTCTCTCCTTCCTTTGAACTTACAGTCGGTTATATGAGCGATCAGGAATATCTCGACAACAATACATCCGATTGAAAAGCGGTTTGCATCTTTCAATTAGGCACGAAGAGTTCTTTCTAATGATATCAAGTATGGTGGGCCGGAACTTGAACCCTTGACTTGAATCGCAGAATAAAGGTATCGATTCACCCTCCCCCTGGCCTTCGGTTAAGGATGGCGGTTAGGTCATGAGCGCAAACGATCAGGAATATGTCGCCAACAATACATCCGATTGAAAAGGCTAAGGGTACGCATCATGCACTCAGTGCACGCTTGTCCTCAGTGTTGTGAAGAAGCCATATGTTTCGATAGTTGGCGTAATACCAATGAAATATACATTGGACATTGACAATGTTAAAAGAAAGAAACTATTAACAAACTCTAAAGTAACAGAACCTCCTAACAGCATTTATCTAACTAAGTCTATATAAGAACACCCAGAGTACAGCATATATATATTTTTAAAAACTAAATGTATAATGTTATCTTCTTTAGTTTTTAACCCTATTCAGACGGGGGGTGGGGGCTTTTGAGGCCTGCGCCAACTTTGATGTCCTATAACGCAAGAACGGCTTACGCTAGAGCCACCAAATTTGGTGAGTTTTCCTAAAATATTGTTCGCAACAATTTTGTGAAGTTTGACAAATTTTCCATTTTTTCGTGTTGCCGTGTCGCTAACAAGTTCCTTTTAAGCGTCTACGAAGTCAGTAAGGCGTCATAAGTATGGCAAGTTAATAAGATTGCCCAGTCGCCGTGTAGGCTCCCTTAAGATAACAGCTTTTACAGTAGGGATTTCCTGAAGGTAGAATGCAAGGCTAGTGAGGATCTGAGCAATAACATTTCGAGCGGTCAAAACGCCGAGTTCTACATAGACAATGTCCGACGGGAAGACTTGAATGTACACGAGATCTCTAGCGGGGAATATTACAGCCATGTATATACCCGTAGAAGTCCAATACCCGGCCAGATTGCGTTCTCGTTCGTGCCCGCACAAAGGGCTCCGACCGTTTTACAGAAGAATGTTACCAATAATGTAGCCCTTCCGTTGTAGCTATTTTAAGCTTGTTACTTACGTCCATCAGACGTGTGTCACTTGGAAGGTTGTATGCACTTACAGCATTTGATCTGTGGCCGGTTCGAGCCATGATAATTTGCTCGTCAAACCCTGCGGCGAACATTGATTTTGGAAATGTCTTGACAGTGGGTGGGGCTTAGGTGTAAACTTAATAACTCTTTGTACTGCGTGAAACAACGCTAGTTTCACCCGAATATCTCCACCAAAAACCTCCTCAGTTTTCTCCACTCACAACACTGATCCAGGTATACTTTTTTCAAGTCAACATCTTGTCTCCTCGATATTTCTTTCAGTCCCTGCATAGACGGCTGGATCTCTTTAAAAGATGTGAATAACACAGTTGCCATGTTACAATTTGTCTTATGTCACTTGTAATAGTGCACAAATGCAATCAGATGTAGTTATTCCTTTGATGAACTGTTCGAAGATTTTTGTCTTTGAAGTAAAATACATTCAAAAAACCTTTCCATTTTGACATGTGTCACAGCAGTTGTTGAGTTGTGAAGTTGAGGTGAATTTTGTTAACTAGTATACACCTGTCTCTGATCTGTATATAACTAACAGGCAAATATATGCTTATGAACGCACAGATATACACACCTGTTCCTGGACTATTCAAAACTAACAGATAAATATTTGCGGTTCAACACATACACCTGTCCCTGCGGTATGTAGTATTTCGCAACAAACATCAACCAGATCTCTCTTGAAAGTAGCGAGCTTGTCTGTTGCTTGTCTATCTGGTCTGCTTGCGTGGTTGTCAAATCGCATATATGTCAGGATTTCTCTGAATCTGTTCCTTGACATTGTTGCTGGGATCAGGTTATCCCATCTGTTTCGAACCTGAGGGAATCCTGTGGCTCTGATGTTTTTGACAAACAAGCAATGATGCATATAGCCTAATGACAGCATTGATGGTATGTCCACAATCAGAAAATATGGAGTACCTGTGCCTGTACTGAATGTTGGGTAGTTGTACCAAATCTAAAAGTGGTAGTGGGCAGATATTTTTATGGCCCAGATATTGAACCTCGGAGGCAAACAGCTTACACTTACTTTAAACCGTGGCATCACAGGCGAGTCAGCACCTCGTGTAACCTGTGTAGGTGTTCTTTAAACGTCTTACCGACATCATCTTAGTAAATCAATAAGCTGGTGAAATGAAAGTCCCATAGTACGTGGGTCATTGAACGTTGAAACAATGCCCCTGCATTCTACAATGTGGACTACATACACACAACAAAGTTAACACTATTTACAGTTTGTACAATCCAGAGGAAATTGAAATTTCTGTCAAGTACATATACAGTTGAGCGTCACCTAGGGCAACTCCGCCCATTTGTTTGTACAGTGCAACACACTTTGGCTTAATTTGTCACCTCACCTCCATCCTTCTCTGGACTTGCACAGTCCCTGCTTGATAGCAGTGGAGAGGAGAATGGGTTTGCGTCTCACATCTTGGAATGCCACACATAGCAAAGTCCCTTCCTGTTCTTTCGTACTGTCCCGTTGCTAGTTGTTCGTAGATATCTTTGAACAGTGCTGGTGAGCTGAAGTAGTTGTCCAAACATTGATGATGGCCCCTGTTCAGCAAGTCTGCTTCAACCAAGAACTTACCATTGTTGTAGGACACTCTTGTTACAGCTATTAAGTGCGACAGAGTCCACTCCTTTTCAGCAGCTTGCAGGACCCACAGCTAAATTTATATGTTCAGCTCAGCTGAAGTCAAACGGTTTATCTTGTTCTTGTCATTCACAAACTTCCAAACTCTTAAAAAGTATTTTGCAAACAGATGAATAAGGTATACCTAAGACTCAATAACAGCATGGAGAACATGTATGTTAAGATGCTAAGACACCTTACATTTGCAAAAGTTAATGATATGCAAAAGTTAACGATATCCAACTCAATGTCCATCTGGATCTCTTCCATCTCTTAAACGTCTACTGCGTCAATGTCACTATAATGTTTTTTATCACACCAAGGAAATATGGCCTTGACTAATCTATGGGAATTGTTGTTGACCCACTTTGTCTCAACAGATCTCGTGGCATCAGATTGCTGTACATGTGTGAGCTATGTGTGTGTGTGGTGTCTGTTGCTTCCCTACACTTGGGCAGACTATCTTGGGCAGACTATTGATCAAATAAAGCAGAAAAGCATTAACCGGAAATAATCTCTTAAATAACTAATAATAAAAAGCATAGATATGTCATCTCTTCAATGTATCAAATACGTTGCACAGTAAGGGCTCATATGAACATAAATCACTTTGGCAAAATTGACCAAATAAAGAAGAGAAGCATATCGTTTAACCAAAAATAATATCCCCTAATAAATAAGTCTACATATAAAAAAAACATAAATATATCATCTCTTATCACATCTTTAACTTGAAGGTTCCCACATTAAAAAAACGCACATAATTTTCACATGAACATATATACATTCCATATATGAACAGGTTTTCACTTGAACTTGAACGTTACACTATAGACATCTTTAACTCGAACGTTCCCATGTTAAAAAAACATTGCACATAATTTTCACATGAACATATATACATTCCATATATGAACAGGTTTTCACTTGAACTTGAACGTTACACTATAGCTACAAACTTTACCTAACAGTTGACTCTTGAACAGTTGGTTGATCTACTTACATTATGTCTTAACTGCATCTACTATGCATATTGAATTTTAATGATCCAGATCTATGGAGCTGATATGGGGTTACCAGTTTCCCTATTGTATGTAACCTGTATCTAGAGAACATGGAAAAAGTTGCCCTCAAAACTGTATATGCTCACTGAGTCACGTAACATCACGACAGCAATGGATTGTTCATTCCTTGACAAAGACTGGTGCTGTTCAGTCCAATTTTGGTGAAAGCTGGATGGCAGGTATCTAAAACTGTATCAAGATGTCTATACGAAGACTGGAAGCATGATGCTCCTGGTCCATTTCCTCATCCAGGAGTACCTTCTCCTAGCCTTTGATGTCTCCTGCCCTCAGGAACAGCTGTCCCTTTAGCAGTTTTGTCACCTGTCTGTATGTCACCCTCAATCTGTAAGATAATAGAACATCAATGTCAGTGGTGGGGATTGTGATTACATTTGGTTTAACTGCGCGAAACTCCAGAAAAACTTGACGTCACAAGTGTCCATATGCACATCTACTGCGGCCTGCCCGATGACATCGCTTAACGGGTTGGGATGCATGTATGGCATGAGCCCAGGCCTCGTACCCGGAGTAGGAGGTACGGGCGAACCCGACGAGAACGAACACTGCCCCCGTAGAGGCAGGCGCAAGACGGTCGGACGCCGCCCCAGACAAATGAACGCTAGTCAAGGTGGAATAAACGCTGTGCCTATACAAATGAACGCTGGCCCAGGTGGAATAAACGATGTGCCCATACAGATTCACGCTGATCCGGTTGTAATGAACGCTGCTGCGGTGCAAAGAGACGCTGTTCCGGTAAGAGCGTACGCTGGTCCTGTGTTAGACCCGTCCCAGTCAGATGTGCAGGAACGCCGCTACGAACTCAAACAGTACACAATCTTTGACTGACTCTGGTCCAAAATTAGAGAAGCACCAACGATTGTATTAGCGTAGGGAAGTATATAGTGGGGTAGCCGGAGTGTATACAGGATGGGTCACTCCCAGGGGGTCACGACCCTGCTCCACCAAATCAAAGGTCGGCTCAGAGTAAATGATGGATGAAGCATGTAATAATAAGATACATTATTGTGTGTTGTTTTTGTGACATTTTCACTGGAAAAGGGATCATTTTGAAACAAATTGTATGTTGCAAAGTAATGCTACATTGGCAATAGAACCTACAATCGGTAATTTGAGTAAGGGGGCGCTCGCACAAAGTAACAGGGCGCAGAGCCCCTGTTCCCCGGTTTAAGAAAAGCCCTGGCCGCCGTTATGATAAATTTTGGCATGTGGGCTTGGAAGGGATTCTTTGCCCCCTGTCCTGGCATCTTCTGTATGAACACAGTGGACGTGATGTTTTTTTTTTCAACTCGTATCTTTCCTTACTGCGGATGGTACAGCCCATGAGGTATGTACCATACCTTGCCATCTTCAGTTTCCAGTTGGTCTGTAGGGACCCTCTCTGCGTAGCCCTTCTCGATGATTCCTTGCATAAACCGTGTGTAGTCTTCCTGAAACTTTTCATTCTTCACCATCTTTCTTCTCAGGTGGTTAGCTCTTTGAAGGGCAATTGACTTGTTGTTCTGCTCGTCTTTCTTTGTCCCTTCTGACATGATTTTCATGAACCTTTTATCCTGTATTGACGGCTCTATCTTATCTTCTCCAACTTCGCGTAAGTCTTGATTGAAGTAGCTCTCTGGCTGTGACTCTAACCTTTGGTCGACACTGATCTTGTTCACGCTGGCCACTGCGTCATCACTGCCCCCCTTGAGGGGGACCGTTTACAGACCAACCTAGCAGTGTCTTAACTGCATAATGACCTCCACCCCGAAAAATGACTTACCAACATTTAGCCTTAGCCAGGAGACTGAGCTCTATGATTGGCTGTGCTATGGAGTTGATGGCAAGCTTGATGAAAGCTTGATTCCGTCGCCATGTTACAACGTGATCAATTTTTTTCAAGCCAGGATGTTTGGGATCGTCTTCATGTTATCACCCAGCACTGCAAGGCTGATGTGGGATCGATGGGATGTTAGGATAGTCCCAGTGCTGCCAATAACCCGGGGAATGACGCTGGTAGCTGGGTGTACTGGTTCATGTCCAGATTTATAACAGGCTTCAGCTTCTTCGGCGTAGAGGCAGGTCTTGAATATGCTTAGCAGGTGCGGGCGATCCTATTGTCTTATCTTGTTTCTCCTCTTGGAGCCATCTCCATACTTGTTGCACAATGCGGGGTGTACATAGTAAGAGGCCATTCTGTACACTAACGGTGAGGTATACAAAATCACAGAACCTCTCTACACTAACGGTGAGCTATACAACTGAATCAAAATAACAAAACTGCTCTACACTAATAATGAGCTATCACTTTGTAGCATCACAGAACCGTTCTACACTATCGCACTCTGTTTCTTTTAACTCTGTGAAAGGGTTTATGAACAGCATTCTGCGGGGATACTCTGTAGCGTAGATATCGATGATTCTATTATAATCTAGTGGAACGCCCCTGTGAACGAAGAGGAGTATCATCGCGTTGAGGCGTTCCTTACCCATGGTGCTTCTGTACACATTCTTGATGTACCTGAGTGCTGAATTGGATTTTTTCTACTCCAGCAGTTGTCATTGGTCACAGAAAAATCTGGCAACGAAATTATCCAGGCACGAAATCATCCAGACACGAAGAAAGTGTAAATTTGTAGACGCTTTTGACGCAACCTCGGGAATAGTAGAGTTGTAGAAAGTCGAGGACTTTAAAAAGACGAGACTGCCGGAGACGGTATAGGAATGCAGCCTGCGCTCTGAGATCTGACAGCGAGAGTGAGGCAGCGGCCACGTGTGGCTACTGACTCGGGGAGCAGACGCATCTGATTAACTACTCGGATCCTCAGGGGATCCCCAAGGGGCCCAGAGAATCCACTCTGCGTAGCCTAGTTGTTTCATCCGTAGCCCATTGGCCGCCGTGATAGACAGGTGTCATTGGTCTACATTTTCTCCAATTTGTTCTATCGTCTGATCGGCCATTATTAAAAATGACCAGTAATGACCATTAAAAAAAGTGCCAGGTCTGATCTTCTCTTTGATCCAAGGCCTTCATCATCATCCTCAGACGTTTCCGGTATGACACAAATCGTTGGTCCTCTACAGACATATTTCTTATCTCCGCCAACTGTTGATCCAGACTAATCCCGTTGACATTAGCCTTGTCATCACAGTGATATCAGTAGTATATATAACCTCATAGTACCCAGGTTGGAATTGAAAGGACCAGTGCAAACCGGATTGGTCCAATCATTGATGACCTGCTACCCTGCACATACGGCTTTCCTGTCCGTTTCCTTGCAGGCGCCCAGCCATCCACCTAACAGCAGGTGTTAAGATGACCTAACTTCTTTTGTTCACCTTTTGTTAGTCCTATCTGCCAGGCAGTAGAAAGAAATTGGACATATAACCATACAATCTACTTGCAAAGTTGCTTGCCATTATGTTTCTTAAAGAAGGGACAGGAACAGTTCGGATTCGGCTAATTATCATTGTTTGCCCAAACTGTATCAAACTACAAGAAAATTGAACATGAACACGTACAGGTACGCCATGTCTTACTGGAATTGCTCCCAGGAGGCTCTCTTCCTCCCTCGCAGAGGCTTCATCTTCATAAATGATACAAACATGTCGATTCAAGGGAAACACGTGCACCTTTTTTAGGATTGGTTCTTTGTCCACCATATTTTCTTCTTTACCTGGTAATGCTGAACAACGTTGATGAGGCTGTCCCGCAGAACCTGCACATCTCCCCCACACCGTGCCATGCACCAGTAGAAGTGTGTTTTCAATGGTGCTCCTGCAGGTGAAATCCTTTGTTCATTTAGTGCAGTTATGGTTTACTAAGTTTTGCCATGGATCTATGATATTATCTGAAGCTTTTTTAATTGCCATGACCATTATGAGGGCTGAAAAAGTGAAATAGTTCATCCAAGTAAAGATGTTGAACAAAATTACCTTTGGCTTTGTCCGCAAGCTCTGGGTGCCATGTTTGGCCCTTGTCCAATGGTTTCCCCTTTGTCACTTTTTAAACTTTCTTGCAATGGTTTCAGTATCTGTAATTTTTGAAAGTCATATAATTACATCATATACAATTTGTGTATCGTTATACATTTTCCTGTTACCACATTTCTATTCAAATGCATTTAGCAATAGCATAGGCAATCACACATAGTTCACAAACAACAGATATTTACCTTGTGGGTGCACACAACATGCCGCCTTTGTCCATCTCGGCGAAGATTTTCGCCAGACCTGCCGGCAGCCTCCCAATGTCTTGTCTAGCGATTGGCGTCTGTTGCAGAGCTGGGGCATCCTCAATGTAGGCAACCTTGTCATACGGGTTGTCGTATTCACGGAATATATCCATCTCCAACCCCGGGAGTGGCTTACGCTGAAAGGCGTGGTATCTGAAAAATAGACTTTAATTTAAAAAACTTCAGCGATCACGTGACACTTTGTACGAGGCACGTAGAACATTTTTTGGCACCTGGGCTATAAAACCATTCTTGTTGCTGTTTACTTACTGATGAAAAAAGAACATCATCTCTCCAGCCTACATGGCCTGAAGTCTCCAGAAACTGAAAAGTATTGTATTGAAGTATATGTGAATATGCATTCATTGTATGAATATAAATCATAAACGAAACAGTGTATGCAGGTCATTTGTAAACCATGTACATAACAGATACATTAGGGCACTGAGAAATTTATCTGGTCCTCATACACAAGATCATATGTACATTTGGTGGCAAAACACTGGACTGAAGCCATACAAATGTAAACGGTGTACTTAATTATACTTGACTTAATTATAACAGATACAATATGGCACTGAGAAACTCATCAGGTCCTCATACAATATATCTAGACCAATCCAGCCAAACTCTCGTCCTGTACTTAACTGTTTTAAGCATGATTGGTATCTCCCATTACATCCAACTGGACTGCACACCTTATGTTTTCTTGTTCACCTGCGTCCATATGTACTTTATAGTACAGTCCAAGGAACTCTGTTGGTTATGGTGATTTTTGGTTCCAACAGGGAGAGCTTCTGCAGATAGTAGGATTGGACATCTTTAGTAACATGTACAATGGTCTGCCTGACATCTGATCGTGGCTTTTTAGGTGGTTTCTCATCAAACGGGTTGGACAGGTACTTTTCTGCACGAAGTCTTGCCCACCAGACATCCACTTCTGGCTCCCGGTTGTACCGGTAACATTCCTGTGATGATGCGGATTCCGGGACGCAGATAACCTCAAAGAACCGAGCTCTCAGCTATTGAAGGCAAGAAGTGAAATGTCTTATACATTAAAGATGAAAACATATAGTCCATGCAGATTAATTTTCATGTTTGTTTGAATAGCTTCTAAAACAGGCAAACACACATTACACTACCCGAACCCAGTCTTCTCCAAGTGGTGCACCTTTATGCCAGGCCTTTGACGCTTTGTTCTTCACTTCCAGCTTGATGTTGAAAGAGCTGGTGGTGGACAGACACGGTTACTGGCCCGGTATCAGTTTTGTATCAGTTAAAAATGGTGGTTTCATCGAGGTGAAGCAGCATGGTGTTGATGTTCTCCATTCCCTGACTGTTGTTGATGATAGCCCTTATTTTGTTGTAATGGTTCAACACAAGTATCCGCCTTGACTGGAATTTCCCTTCAGGTGTTCTCTGGGAGAGGTACCTGCTGCAGAGGGGAAATGCGTATGACTTCGGCCAGTCTTGTCTTGGAGGGGTGGGATGCTGGTAGCCCGCCTAACAAGAACGTCCTGTAAAAAACAGATACAGGCATCTCAACAACTTTGAAACACAAAATATGTGTTTAGATGTATATACTGTAGATGTATATACTGTCTTGGGTCTTCTTTGGGACTCCCTGCTTTTTCTTTAATGTCCTGGGCAGAATCAGGGGCAGCAGATCTCGTAGGCTTCTCGCATGTGAAAGTGAGAACTGGCGGCGTACTGGACTCCTCTGCGATCTTATGTCTCATTTGTTACTTTTTGAAGCGCTGATTCTGCCTACATGACCCAATGACATTCATGCCAACAATGGCAGGAACGGCTTTCCCTTGATCCCGCGTAATAATAATGCCCCTAGAGTCTCGGCGAAAACTGTCACATCCATTTCTATGTATCCGACTAATGGGATATCCTCTCCATTGGCGGCGGTTAGTTTAATCCAAGATTCTGCATTTTGGGGGGTGTGGGGCCGTCCTCCCCAAAATATTGGCGATACATGGATTCTGGTATGGTAGTTACCCGTGATTTCGTATCTAACAGACAAGAAATGTCTACTCCATCAAACTTAATGACGACATGATCCGAAGATCTTATTGTCCTATCTCTAATGCTTTCTGCTCTATCACCGGATTCTACCATGTCTATTTTTTGCGCTCTATGTGTGTTTCCTACTCCTTCTACTTCATCCTTGACAACGATCCCTACCCTACTACTATCTACCTTATCTTCCCTGACAGCGCTTTAGCTATTCTATCCACCCCCGGGCCGCTGTCGGGGGCAGACCGCTCTAATTTGCTAGAACGAGGAGTCTGTGATTCTCTACGGCCCGGCTCACCACACCTGTAACACTCGTCAGACTTGCGGCGGTTATCCCACTGGCCTTGGGCCTTCTCAGACATCCACGAGCCATGTGGACCTCTTCCCCACAGTTAGAACAGACGCTGTTGGCCTGACAATCTCTCGCACAATGTCCCTCCTTCCCGCAGTTATCACAAGTATTATTTTGACTCTGTCTGCGGGGCTGGTCGCATTGCTGATTCATTTGAAGATTGATAGTGAGCATTTCTAGGGTCCGTTTCCAATAACTGTTTAACCCGACTAGTGCTATAGCTATTACTACCGGTTTGAGGGCTCCGCCCATCCTCCAAGGACGTGGCCTGAACTTGGGTGGACCTTTGTCTCCTGGCCTGCCACTCCCCAGTTAGCCGCATAGCGGCTTCCTTGGCCTGCTGATGCGTCATGGCATGATTCATATAACTGCGGTGCACAGCATACAGTCCAGTAAATCTAAGAAACAAAAATGTAAAACTTAGAATGACAATAATAATGACCCAAATTTGAATAGACAAAGCAATGGAATCCAAGAATAAATGGTCGCTTTTAATCTTCAAACGCACCTTAGACAAGATATTATATTACACCGTGAATTGCAAATGTTTATGTTCTGTTTGATGGCAGCTTGCCACTGCTGCCCTCCTTTTTATGTGGGGATGGTTGACGGAGGTATGGTATTGTCATGAAAACTTATTCCCTCTGTTTTTGTGGGGGTGGTGTTAATAGGACCATCATGCGGAGTGTGCCCTCGCACAAACTTTCATCCAGAGAAAAAATGGGGTTGTCGCTATAAACGAGAGCAAGACTATCCCAGCCCGATTCCAGGAACATTGCACAAGCAATAGAATACATGGCAATTTGTACCTCCTTGCATGTGCACGGTGGTATGGTGTTGTCGATTCCAAAGGGAATATGCTATGGTGACCGGACATGGAGAAAAATTAATGAAACTAATTAATGCCACAAACTCAGACTGCCTTGGTTGTCTAAGCATGTATAAGCAACATTTTACACTATATTATATACATTGTAAACTACATGATAATGTAAAACCAGAATTTGCACTTGTCAAGGAGTTTTACCAACATAAGCAGTTTTACATCAATTGAACTCTGCAGTGATGCAAGCTTGACATAATTGCAGTGAGAGTGCACCTTAAGTTTACAGGTTGTACATCATACTAAATTTTCGTTAAACATGTCTTTTGTGATAAACCTGAGTTAACAAAATGAGTAAGAAAATAATGAACCTTTGTGTACAGGTTTTACGTTCTAATACTAGTAACATGGCTTTGAAGAAACTGTAGTTATCAAAAACAAGTAACATAATAATGAACCTAGTCTACAGGTTGTACACTTTACTAACTTTTGTGACAGAATGAACAATTTTTAATCTTACAGCCTTGTCGCTTACAACATATGAGTGAGGTGATGACGGTCCTATAGTTGCTTTCAGCATTCCCACTAACATAGTCTGTAGAGCCTAGAGCCGTGTCTTCGGACCAGCTCGAGCTCCTTACAAGCTCTTCAATATCCTTTTCAAAGTTCTGTGATGTCAGACATATATTTTCAATTTATCTATAAAGTCGCTTGGCGTCATTACCATCAGGCGAATCTGCTCCCCGATCCTTTCGTCGGAGGTGTTTATTACAGAACTCCGCTACGGACGTGTAACGTGCCAAGGTCATCTGTTTGGCGCGGACACTGCGGGCCGTCTCTCCCAGCCTCGTCAGCGCTCCATGCAGCTTCGCCGGATACCTGTGTATCAGCGGGTCTTGGTAGATTTCCTTTACCCAGACGATCTCTCGCTGTGACTCATTTGATGGAAGGGCAAGTTGATTGAGGTGACAGTACCCGAGTCGTCGTCATCGTGTTAATAAACTGTATTAATGGTGATGACAACAAAACCTGTACTCTTGACAACTTAACATTTGTGTGCTGTGGCACAGTATGCCTGATTGCAGACAGACACCTCACCATACTGGCAGCTTCTGTGGACAGGATAGTCTCTCTTGCCACGGTTGGGTTGAGGCAATTGTCACATGTTTTGTTACAATCGAATGAGATTATGACTTCTGCACATTCCTCCCACAAAATATTTCTTCTGCATAGTTATCTTTTACAAAAGTTAATGATATCAGATTTCTGATAGCCCCAGCCCTATACGTCGCGTCCTGTGTCTCTCATATCCTTTTAACGTGTAAAGCCTTGTCCTTTGGGCTGTACAACAGGCCTCCTTTCGCCAGCCTCCCGCTCGGCTCGTCCTGATTCCTGTAAGTAGTCCAGGACAGAGGAAGGACAGCCAAGGTGGACAACAAACCTGACGTCGGGTTTGTCAATCCCTGCCCCTGCCGCATTTGTTGCTATCAGCAGAGCCTTTATGCCTCTATCCCAGTCCAATACATGTCTCATTCTGTCCTGTCCCACCACAGGGACTCCGCCACACAAGGCTCAAGATCACTCCACTCTTTGGTGGGCCGAGGGAAGAACGAGAGCCTGTAGTAGTTGGTCTTACACGCGGTGGACTGCAGCTGGAAAGCATGATTAGTGCGGCGGGAGCACTAGCCCACTGTCCCCGGATTTGAGCTGCCATCTTGTGGGCGGCCTTCATGAGTTGCACCTTTTCTTGGTCATTCTCACTATCCACCCACTGAGACTTTTTAGCTTGCTTAGTCATGAGGACGCTCGAATGGTGAAGTATTAAAACGTGCATTTGAGTTCTGCCGTATAGACCAGTCAAAGGTCCCAGAATGTATTCACCAATCAAATTCCACAGTAAAATCAGCTAATAGCTATGCAAGTGCAATGCAGGTTTGAATGTTGTCATGCTTAGAACTGAAATCATTCATGTAATTGCTTGAAATTTTGTCTACAATGATAGGTCTAAATAAGCAAACAAACAAACTGCAAGTGAGAAGTTGGAAATAATTCAACATCCCTATGTGGAAAATATTTGGCATGTCGTTGTTGGTAGTGATATTTAATACATTTGACAATGGTTGCACCATGAGGGTCTCTCATGTCACAAAGAAATTAGTCTCGCATTAAGAATCTTGGCGCCTCATCCTGGAAGTTGACATTTGGCGCATATGTCTGGTAGATACAAAAATGTATCTTCATTGTTAAGCCATTCGTCAACCATGGCGGCTCGTAGACGTATAGACGCATGGCCAAATTCTCCTGATTGATGGCACTTAAAGACTGCAGTGTTGAACATGTCTGGAAAAAGTGAGGACAAGTGGCAGTAGACCTTTGTACCAATTTTGTACCAAGCTGCATGAGCTGAAAACTGACAAGACATAAACAGGCAGCTTCCATCTACTTTGTGGGGTACACGTACAACACCAAGGGCAGCCTAATTGTCATCAATGTTGCTTTCATTATTCTCCTTTATAGTCATGTAAAATGTTGCATAGAAGGTCCAATTCACTATCACATGCTTCGTTTGCATCAATTGAGATTTAGCACTGTTCCTTACAATTTGTGAATATTTTCTAATGTGGTGTTAGCTTTTATAATGGAATCCGTAGGAATTATGAGAGTTGACGGTATGTATGGTTTTTACAGTCTCGGTCGTTTTGAAGGTGTCGGCAGTATGAGCAATCATTGTACGTGCCGTTTCAAACCCGAGGGATGCTTGTGGTTCATGGTTGTTTTTCTCGAAACCAGCAATGATGCATAGCCCAATGACAGCATTATCTCTACTATCAGACTATGAGTTATGCGTACCCATGCTTCTGTTTTAAGCTACAGAGAAAGGAGTTGGAACGATAAATAAAACTAGAAATATCAGACATTCATTCATTCATGATTATATAACTGTATACGATGTAACATGCCTACATGTGTGATCATGACAATTGTAAGACTGGACTGGGACAAGCCAAGGAGACTCACCTCTCCTTTCTTCAGTTCTACTCCCTCTGGTTACAAGAGTCACAAAAATACCACTTTAAAAAACATTAACAGCTACTTACACTCTACATTTCGTAAGTACTGTGAGTCATGATCTACTATTGCTAAGTAGCCTAAGACGTATCCATGAAAAGTGACAAGACATTCGTGAAACGAATACACAATTGGAGGCTGTCCGTCAGGGAGAGCACGCTCTCAATGTCGCCGCAGGTCTTGCTGGGACTTCTGGAAATTGGCAAGTCTTCCATCCCACAGTGGGATGTCCACCATTCCTTCCAGAGGCAGCTCCTCCAACTTGGCTGTAGCCCAGTTAAACAAGGAAGTTTGTAGTAATGTTGGTATGTACGAGGGCAAACCCCATTAAACTGTCCATACCACTGTCTGCCCCTGAAAATTATTCTTTCAAAATGACAGAATGCCACGAACATCCTCCATCGTTAGCACGACCTACAAAGGTAGGCTACACCACTTGAATATTCTTTTGCGATTCATCACAGCGTGACTTAAGACGCAAAAACATTGGATACCTTTTAACTCATCAATAAAACGGGCCGGATGTTGCTCTCCCCTTCTGGTACGGTCAGTTGTCCATCTTGTAGCCGGTCAGTTAGTGTTGGTTCAAAGATTTCAAGCAACTCTTCAACGGTCAACTTCTCAGAGGCGTTAGCCACGTCCTAAAATGCATAATTACATATGTACGGAAGTCGTCATTTATTTCCGGATTTTCTGGTGGTAACTCTAGGCGCCACATGGGCCGGCCTAGGACGACATGCTTTACTCATGGAATAGAGTTAACCTGGGCTCAACATCTGGACAAAGTAACATCTAAAATGGCACGCGCACTAGCAGCACTGGCTAAATCTCAGGACTTCTTCACTAGCGACACGTTAAAAACTGTTGCAGCGCAAGTTTTTGGTTTGGGCAATCGGGGATTCCGATTGCCCAAACCAAAAACTTGCGCTGCTCCACAGTAGGGTTGTTGGGGCCGAGGACTTAGCTGCCTGATCCATATGGCTGCTGCACAGTGGGGTTGGTTTGGCCGTGGACTTAGCTGCCTTGGCCCTATGCTTAGCTCCCTGACCCGTCTGGCTGCTCCACAGCGGGGTTGGTTGAGCCGTGGGCCTAGCTGCAGTTTTTTACTTTGATGACAGTTGTAGACCGGTGTCTTTCTGTGTCCCAAGTGGCTGGCTGGATGTCTTGGATGGTAAGGAACCCTTCTTCTGTGTTGTTTTCGTGAAACCAGGCATTGGTCAAATGCTTGATAGTTTGTCTCTTTGTGCTTCCGACAGATCTTCGTATCTGACGAAGGCACAGGCACGCACGGTGAAGGGTTCTGTAGGGTCCTCAGCTGGAATCCTGTTCAGCTTCACTCCATGATCGTACGAGTCTGCAAAGGTTGCTTTAAGCTTTTCAGGAGCTTTAACCTCTCTTGGTGTATGTAAATGCCACGCTGCTTGCAAAAGTTGTATAGTTGTGATACAGCTATGGCAACGGCCTCGACGTGCCCCTCTCCTTTCACAAATGTAATGGACAAATGTCAGTATTTCCGGACTTGCGCAGATGACCCAGTTTTAGTGCCCTCAGAATGCTTAGGTAGGCTTGGGAAAAGTGGCTGTAAAATTGTTTTTCTTGGGATATGTTTGGATTTTGGGGGTGCATCTTATAGGCAAGGGTTGTAGCTTCTATATTGTGTTGAAAAAACAGATTTTTAGTGATATTTGTGGTTGCAGTAGGCCTTAGAAGTTAGGTGTTTTGGTGTTGTTTACATGCAGTGAAAGGGGGTGAAAAGGTCTCCCACCTATGTTTTCATGGCGTATAATATAATTCCGCCGTAAATTTTTTCCCTTTTTTGTCGTTAAATTACTCTTCAGAGGTCGGACAACCTTGCCAATGTGAGTTTTTCATGTTCTAAAAGTCAGGTAGGTGATTTTTGACAGCCTCTTTCTCCCATGATTCCCATTATTAAGAATATGCATAGGAAATATTGAAATTTAGCCTAATGACTGCCTTTGTGCTGATGGTACTGCATGGCACGTCAGTTCCAACCTCCTCGGTCTCCACCTTGTAGCTGTGGTCTGGAGTGATGTCATACCACTGTACTTTGATCCGGCTCCTCTTTGTGACGGCATCAACTACTCTGCCGAACCATGGCACTGTGTCGCCGTCCTCTGCCTTACCTCTCTAGGCCACCATCTTGCCTTCCTCGTAGTTAATATATACACGAATTATAAATGACATCGTCTGGCTGAGATGAGTATGTGTGGTGGATTGTCGTCGTCTTTTGCATTCCCAGTCACAATCCTAAAGCATCTGTCCAGGAAACGCTGAAGGAACACAGATATAATGAGCGCCACACTCTTCTCAGCCATAGTCAATCGGAGATTAACTTTGTTATTGTGATGGTAAACATTTGATTCTGAATAACGGAAGGTTTGTAGGAAGAATGTTATATGAGGTACACTGTGGTCGTTTGTTACAAGGTTCGAACAGGGCATTGGCATTTGTCCTTTCTTCGAATGGTGGAGAACAGGCTCGTAAACGTAGTAGGGTTTTCCTCCACCCTTCTGCCCTATTACATTACCCGTGGTGTCCAGGTAGACGATGCCTTCCTTTGCCCTGTCGAGGTAAATCTTGATGGTCGAAGGAGACGTCATTACTCCCTGAATGTAGCCCGCCACGCCAAGTCCTTGTGTTGTTTCTTGTTATTTGCACATATGGACATACTGTATGTATCTATCTATAATCTTTGGATTTTGAAACATCTATATAGACTGTTTATACCACATTACATACAAAGACATTCAGCAACAACTTACCGCAAGTAACCAAGCATGACTTTTTGGCCCATCTGATTAAAACCGAGATCTTCCTTGGCTGTCTTCACAATCTCTCGGAGTTGGGTCTGATCAAGGTAAGTGTATTTCTCCTGTCTTATATCAATGCCTTTTTCTTTCAAACGTCGGTAAATGGTGGATCGATCAACAGCATACTTCTTTGCCAAATCAGTTATTGTGTAGTCCAGCTTTATTATATGATGTAAAACATCATCAACATCTATGAATTTGCTTGGACGTCCGGGTCCGTCTCCTCTGACATTGGCTACTGGTGTAAAACTCTCTGCTACCTTTGCCCTCCGTGAAGATCCGTTATTTGCTAGGACACTGATCCTTCTATCATTCCATTCCTGCAGTTCTCTTGCTATCTGCAACACCCCTTCTCGAATCCATCATCTATTGGGAGAGTACGGCAAGCTCTCCAATTTACTAGCCTTTGCTGTCAGAACAAGGATCCGTTCAATGAAAACATTGACTTCAGCGACATCGGCTGTTTCCCTTCTTCTCTCGCAATCTCTAAGTAGTCCATCCAGATGTGAAATGAATGTATTCCAATTTCTTTCTATAAAACAAATGCAAATGAAAGCATTGTTACATCAGAATATTATGAACATAAGCTTGCAGAAGACTGACGTGGGAGGTTCTGTGTGGGAGAATGATTATTAAATACATTTTTGTATTGATGCTACATGTTCACCCCTCTGTAAGACTGTGTATGGGTGAGGCTATTGACACACCTGGTTTCTGGCTATAACCGGGTGTGTCAACAGCCACAGCGTTTCTCAAATTCAAACTTGTGTGGTTTATTCTTACAATTGTGTCTGCAAATTCAAGACAAAGGCAAAACAAAAAAGCATGCTTTTAAAATTTTCCCCATTTATTTTATGAAGGGAAATATAAGTAGGAGGATGACATCACTGCAGTGAAGACCTGACCTTGCCAACATGACAGACTGGCACACAGAAACCCCCATATTGTGCGTATTTCACTATTTGGGCTTGAACAATGGCGGAAACATAGGAAAAAGCCGTGGAAAATGGGTCTACTTTGATTTCTTATAGCTGAGTACAAGTCTCACTCTGTTCACAGGCGATGCAGGGATGATTTCACGTGGAACCACTGAACAACACCCACTGATATTTTTCTCCTCGCTGTAGGGATGCGGAATGTGTCGCACGGCTGATATCTTAAGCAGTTCGAATGCAGCCAGATAGTCGACCATTACCCTGCTCACTATGATGATGATCCTGTATAGCATCCGTAGGTAGGAAGTCGTTGACTGACATGGAGTGGCTTCTGCGGGGTAGAGTGTCAAAGTCGTTCAGCACCCGCCTTTCGCGCCATATTGTTGGGTCCAGTGAAGTGACCTGTTTTTGTTCCTCTAAGATTGGTGCTTTGCCATTACAAAAATGTCCACATTGTCAAAGATGACCTGGAAGGTGGGCAGTGGCATGGCCTTGATGGCACAAGCGATAATGTCCTTTGCGCGTAACCGTTGGTAAAGATCTTCTGGCCTTTCATTCGGTTCGAGTTTGATTCTGGAAATACCTCCAGGTAGACTGGTAACCGAGGTGCAGCAATTAAATTATGTTGGCAACGGTTTGTTGGTTTTGGATTAATGAAATGTATTTTCAAAAGTGAAGTCGGTGTTGAACTTTGAATAGATTTGTGGTTTGCTTTAAGTTTCTTATCTCTTGCCGCAAGCCAACCTTTCTTTGACAACGTGTCTAAAATGTTTGGCCACTTTGGCGTTATGGAATGGGTTTACCCAAACATCTTGAAAACCGTGTCTGCACCTTTTGTATGTGAAGACCCGGTACTGATCCTGTTCTACCTCAATATCGCAAGCTTGTGTAATTTTTCTGTCATTTGAAATGTCTTTTAGTCTGAGCCAATAAACGAGACATTCCACTCACCCCGCATTGCCGCCATCCTGTTACCATTCAACTGTCTGAAGTGGGCCTTCTCGTTGGCCTCGTATAAACTTGTATGAATCTGTACTGTCGGTTGTCACTGCAGCAGTAGCGTACTGTCTGTTGTCACTGCTGCAGTAGTTGTATTGTCGGTTGTCACTGCGGCAGTAGCTGTACTGTCGGTTGTCACTGCGGCAGTAGCTGTACTGTCGGTTGTCTTCTTCTGCCTCTTTCTGCAGCATTTGATATAATGCCTTACGTTACCGTCGAATGTTCACAATACAGTTGCCAACACTCAGCCACCTCACATTGCAACAGGAGGAGAGAGTTCTCCTCTCCACTAACTTCACCTATAACTAAATAGCCAATGCCCCTGTATGGGACATTGGAATAGGAGGCGAGAGATGGTTGTTTTATCACGTTCCTCAAAACTATTGAACAGAAATCATTACACGAGGATGAAATCAGTTCTACCAGCAGAATTTAAGCATTTCCCTGAAAACTCTTTAAAGTAAGAGTAGCAAAATTATCAAATGTCAGTCAGTCCTGTGAGGTCGCCCTCCTTTGTCATGCGGGTGAGGATGGTGGCCAGCAGTGGCACCTCAGTACCACAGGCAGCACACCTCTTCATGTTCTTCTCTCATCTTCAGCTACTTGCCTATCAATGTAATCCGCATACTTTCCATGTTCCATCTGCTGTTCATTCAGGACTTTGCTCAGTCTATTGTGGATTAGCTTGCTCACTTCAGCCATATGCATGTCTTTTGATCCTCTGCAGACCATAAGGGAGTTTCTTAAACAGTATTTAGTCTCTTCATCATCCCCTGCCCTTTCAATGTTCTGTAGATACTACCACGGACGTTATATATTCTTATATAACGTCCTTTATACTATTGCATAGGCGGGTAAGGTGCTTGTTGCAGAGGGGCGTAAGGTGCTTGTTGCAGAGGGGCGTAAGGTGCTTGTTGCAGAGGACCGTAAGGTGCTGCTGCAGAGGGGCGAACGGCGCAGGCGGGATGGGAACAAAAGGTGCCTGCTGCTGCGCCGTTTGGGCTTCGCACCGATGTTCCCGTCGACCTCCGAACCCATCGCACGCAGAACCATCTCTCCCAACATCGGGTTTACATTATGAGAGTGCCAGCGAAAGTTGGGTGATTTTTGTGGCCGAATGCTCTTGACCTTTCCTCCAATCCCTGGAGCGCGGGGATAAGCAGTGCCCTATTCATTTCCGACTTTTTTTTGCCAAATCCAAGACTTGGTCCAACGCATCCTTCACCGCGTCCTGGTAGTGGGCCTGCTGGAGCATCTCCAGCCGTTCCATTACCATTGCACCTTCACGGATCAGCTTATCTGGGCTGTCGAACAGCATCTCCAGCGCGCCCTGGATACGGTTTTTCTCTCCCCACTGTAGCTCGAGCTGTCTTTGTCGCTTTTCTGCTTCACTTTCGTCGTCATAGTCGTACTAAATATGTCAGACGACACAGGGACGACGATTGAAAATTTGAATTTCCTGTCCACTGGGACTGCCTTTGATGAATCATTCTTGAATATGCCATATTTTGCCACGATGAATTTGATATTGGCTGTGCTGGCAACAGTCTTCACCTCACATATGAACCAACCATCGTCTGCACAACCGCCGACATATTCTGTTATACTCACCTCGAGAATCAGCAACCCCATATAGGTTGCCCTGACGTCCGCAGTGTATGGGCTGCTTTTGTGCAGCCCATCTCTGAGGTTTATCTTACGTTGCTCTTCTTTCAATTGTACTGCCGCCTTCATCATTTTGAGGATTCTGCAGCCTTAACTTCCATTTACACTTCAAATGGCATTGTGGCCTTTAGAGAAAGAAAATGATAATTTACTCATGTTTAATATACAAAGTCTAAAAATGGTAAACCTTTGCTTTTCTTGTCAAATAAACTATCAAAACTGGAGGGTAGATGCCATAGATCCCACAGGTGTGGGAATGGCTGTGTTCTGCAAACGTTTCAAAGTGGAAGTACCCATTCAGGACAGTATTGTGCTTGAACTGGACATCAAGCTTGGTTTGAAGTATACTGAGCCAAGAGCCAATGGTGACGTAGTTCTCTAGAAAGGTACAAAAGTCGCATGTTAAACTTTGTAAATTTAATCCTATATAACTTGTGTTAAAAATAACTAAAACATGTGTCCACAGTTACATGTAATGTATCTAGAAAAGAGCGGGCTTTACGCTTGAGTGGCGACTCGGTTTAAGTGGCTTCAGTAGGCAACCATATCTCTGCACCCACCCCTCCTCCTGGACTTTTTGTTTTTTGCTTACAGCTTCAGTTTCTTTTATCTATGCTGTATCCATCACCCCATCATTAGGTGTGGGTACTGCTGGACTATACTGCCATAGGCCATCACCATTTCCTCACCTATGCCCTGACAGGCGATTCGCTATAAATGGAGAACCAGATCTAGATTAATACTAAACGTGGAGTTTGCAAGAAGTTATATATACACCCGCTCACGTTTGATAGCGGCGTTTGCCTCTCTCATGTCGATGCATATCCTTATAGAATTCGTCTTCGGTTTCTGTACTACCACTATGGGTGATACCCAGGGAGTTGGACCATCAACTCTCTCTATGATGTCCTGTCGTTCCAGCTCTCGTAGCTCAGCTTCAACTTGTTTACGCATATGGAACGGGGTGCTTCGGCTAGCCCCCTACCCCTTGCAGCAAGAGGCGTCGACGGTGGCTACCTTTCACTTGTCTCCATTTAGAGTAGGTAGACAGACAACGTTTGTCAATGATTGACTTTTAAGAAAAAAATATTTCAACAAAAATTTACCATTCATGGCTTTGGCATATAGTAATGATAAAGCACCGTGGAGTTCTTGGTCCTTAAGGAACTGTTTTCCTTTTCTCGTTCCAATATGGGACAGACACTCCATCCAGATTCAGGGCTTTCAGCATCTTGTCTTTTGCAGACAGATCTTCCAGGGTTACAGCCTTGATCTTCTTGTGCTCCACCTGGGCCGCGGCTAATGTTGCTCCCTCTATATTCACATCGGATATGATAGTTTGGAGTTTAGTAAAATGTATGTAGTTAGTACAAAGTACAGTTAACTCACAATACCTTTTACAAAATCACTGTGGTAACTAAATTCTTTTGTCAAATTAACTGGTAACTATTTTCTAAAGTTACACTTTGTTGACAACAATTTGAACAATTTTTTTATTGGCTAAATAATGCTCTGAATAATAATCATCATTTTCTGAACTACTTCAATAGGACAGCTATCATTCAAATAATCCTTACCCCAAATTTCACAACCGCACAACATGATAGACTTAATAATACATTGGTTAACGTCATTACCAGACGGGAGCAGTCCCGGACGATGTTCAGTATCTCGCTACTGTAGACGTAGTAGTGGCAGGGGCAGCGTGTCGAAGCCCCTGCACATGACATATAAGTGTGTACAATGAATACATCTTTTCTCGTGAAAATACAAAGTTGTTTTTCTCCAAATCATCCAAGCGGACCTATACTTGCTCAAAAGAGTTTTTACCAGAGTTGTTGCCTAAGTTTGAGAAGTGGCTGCTTCCTACCCTCTGTCACAGTGGTCGTTGTTTAAAATCGTTTTGATGTTTCATCCATGAAGTAGGTCTTGTATATTTTCGGTACGAAATTATCTCCAATTGGCACCTCTCCTTCACTGATGAGAATCTTCAGCTCATCCCTAATCTGGGCTTCAGTACGTTACTTTGGTACTGTAATTTTGGGGTCAATGCCAGGTCTTACTCTGGCAAGGCGAGTTGTTTCGTCCCCTGTTCCTGAGTTGAACCTCTCAGTATCAACTCCTTCCTGCTGCAACCACAGCTTTATGAGTTGCCCTGCATCATCTTTTCCTTACACATTGTACTCTATGGCTAGTTCACTCCATACTGCTGTACCATCTTCGTATCCCATGACTTCCTGTTTCATGCCTTTCTTATCAAAGCCAACAAACTTCCCCAGCCTGTTTCGTGCTTTCACTGCACCACTTGATTCTTTTTCGGGAATACGAGGAGTCGGGGAAGTATGGAATATGTGTGTTTTTATGACAAGATGTACGACACAACGTAGTAAAGAAAGATCCAGTACTTGATAGAATTCTTGATATTTCATTTAGTCCTATATAATATTTATTTTAAACATAGATTTGTAGCACGGAAATGATAAAATAATATAAACACATCGGACAACTGATTTCTTAGAACGTAACATCATTTTTTAAAATTCCTTTACTGTTTAATGGATGTTGATGACGTGCTTCACGGAGCTCATGTGAAGCTCAACTGCTCCTCGCAGCTGTGTGATGATAGTCGCCTTCTCTCGGCGGTTCACCTCCAGATACACGGTACGGGGAATCACGGCACCCCCGCCTCTGTTTTCCTTGGGCTTTTCGTTCTCTCCCGGAACTCAGCTCCCCATGCCTCCGCTGCTTCGTAGGCGTAGACTAGCTTACGAAGGCGGCACCGGACACTGTTCCTCACAAATGTCCGGTAGACCTCCTCCTTTACCGGCACACGTGGTCTGACGTGCTCCGGCATGCGTCCCAGTTGCTGGTCGTCCATCCCTTTGAAGAAGTCATTCTTCACTCGCTGGACTATGACCCTCACTCACTGTGGCTTCGTTATTGTATTGCAAACTTGCATAAAATATAACGTTAATGAAAAACACATTAATGAAAATATGCGTTACCGTAAGTTGACTTTTGTGGCATTTATGTTTACAGACATGCAGCTATTTGCAACAACACTTCAGGTTCACGTGTTAAAGTTCCAGTTTTAACTTTACAGTTATGGTCGACTATCTCTAAGCTACTGTAAATGAATTTAATTTGCTGTAGAAAGGGTAGTTTTTTTTAATGAAAAGTCACAGTTGAAAGTGATTACACATATTGTAACACGCTGTGTTATGATTAGGATGAATGAGGCAACTCTGAAACTCACGAAACAAAACCAGTTTGCTTTTTCTGCATTATCCCAAACCACTCCGGTTTGACAAACCCTACGTGAGCCTCCCAACCTCCAGACACCGAATACCCTCCTCGGACAAGATGTACACAAGTGCCGACAGAAAATAGTTCATAACAAGAAGGAAGCATCCATCGAATGAGCTCGATTTCAGATCACTGGAATTATTTCCTGCTCTGGTATAATATTTGCCTAAGAAGTAGAAAAAAAGCTGTTCACGATGAATTATTTGCTGCTATACAGCTGGGCACTTTGATAGCGGATGGATATGTACAGTATTTCCCGTCGCACAGTCAGTCGGCATCAGTTGAAGGAGAAGGACGGTGGCGAGAGGTGGGTTCTCTGTATTGAGACTTTATTGAGACAATTTTTCCTTCCAATTTGTCCTCTTATTTTTGTCATTACGTAGGAAGAATATTTTTAAAGATTGTGGTTGCTCGTATATCTCTGTTTCGAAATCTTGGTTAGGAACATCGATTGATTCTGCCGTATCCCTTTATCCACACCATGTTGTGTAAGGCAACGTTTGGAATGTATCTCGCAACCAACACGTCAGTTTATCCATACCCTCAGGTTTTGTCCTGATCTTCTAGTATTTTTAAAGCTAACCAAGGTCTCTTACTATCTCGATGATAATAACCCGTTTGTCGTCTGCAATTCGGGACAAACTGTCTAAAATTTTGAAAGTGTGTGGCCGCCCGCGGCTGACATCTGTGATGGATTATCTTGTTTACGTGTTGGCGGACCGGATCGGTCTATTCTAGATTTTTATATATTGTCCAATTTATTATTGTAATGTATATCCAAACCATGAAGAAATGTCCATTTAATTTGTTTGTCTATCTTTACTTACCTATATCTACTGTTTATCAACTGTTTGTACTTCTCTTCGCTGGCTAAAAAATACCAGTTATTGGTAGACCTACTTCAATACATATATTTCCTGTCAACTGGCAAAAGAAAAATTGATTGTTACACAAGTACACAACTAATCTTGGTTCTTAATTTGTATTTCCTGTACAGAAGCTCCGGAGATGTGGCAAACATCAATGCAGACGACTTAGAAGGTCAACAGCTGTGCACCTCCGATAGAGAAGTGTCATACTCTGTTTGACAAAGCCTCTATCTTTCTGAAATGAAGTCAGCACAGCTTGCAACAGCTGATCATAAAAGAAGGTTCAAAACCAATATTTAACTATGATTACAATTGGTGGCGGATCAAATTTGGTTATTCGGCTTGTGTCAGAACATCCAACTTACTCAGGGTTTGTTAGTCTAGGTATATTGTTACAGCTGTTCAGCATCTTGGAAACCCAGACCGGGGACTGTGCCTCTGGCTCAGTGGGGGCTGGTTCAGCTTAGTTAGATGGGTATGTTGGATGTTCTTTGTGGGGAAACAAATTAGTTATCAGTTGCTGACGTAAGGAATGGCACTAACTACCCTATCCAGCTCCTTGACTACTTAACAACATAATATCTAGATACTAAAAAAAAGAACACCAAATCTATCATCAGAGTGATTTCAGCTGTCTGCATAAGACTCGGTCACTCTGTAAATGTTTACGAGAGTTACAATTCGCGTGGCTGCCGGCAGTGACTCTTCGTTCGGAGGTAGCGCTACGAGACCTACTCTGAGAAATACCTCTGTTCAACATTCATTTCGCGTAGCTGCCTATTTGTCATCTGGAAAGAAATTGTTTGGTTGAGCAAACCACACTTCCCATACCGGCATCCTGCAGAAAATTGAACGATTTCTCTTCGCCTCAGAAATCTGTAGCCAAACGTCCTAGCAAAACCATATGCCCACTCTACATTACTTTCGGTGATTTACATTCACATAGTGGGTGGGATGAGAACTGAGGAGAACAAAGAAGGAACGACCAATCCATCCAGAATACAAGTCAAATTTATTACCTCTTGGAAAGAGGTACACTTTTTTTTGTGTGTGTGTGCACTAATCATGCAATGTGAACTACTTGATAAACGTTACCATTTGGTGGTTTTGCTGACAAGGTCAAACGGGGTACCTCTGGATGTTGATCCATTAATGAAACGACTGGTGTGAATACAGGTCTGAATGCCTTCCATTGATCATGACAGTGGACTTCTTCTAAGACAAACAAATTTCCTTTGTTGTATTTATTTCAGGTAGTTCACGTTCCAGTGAAACAAACTTTTCTGGGGATAGGTAAACGACATTATAGAGTCCTTTCTTCATGTTCTTGAAAACAGGCTGAAAGACGATGTTCAAGGTTAAGACTGTTCTAACATTAGAGATATTGTTGGAGTAGTGACAAGTATGATTTTATTGTTAAAGGTCTACTACGCAGTTATTTGCGCTCAAATTTGAAATATTCTAGAACTAAGAAATCTCAGATTTACTACTACTTTTTGACACTTTTGTGTCATTATTTCACGTTTGCAACGTAGAGAATTAGCCTACAAACATTTCGTGCGCTGTAACTTAATTAACGACTGCCGAAAATTAAAAATCACTTGAAAGTTTTGTTGAGTATTAAAAATATATAGTAATGTTTGCGCGTGACTGATGGCAGGTTATGTCCCTTTTAACACTTGAACTTTTGAAAGCGTTCCACTTCTTACCTTTGATGGGACGGTAACTCATTTACCGTGAAGTAGACGGGCCAAATCCCAAAGTTACCCTCACCCCATCAGTGTTCATCAGTTGGGACATGTTGTTGGGTCCCACAACTGCTTGATTTTCTTGTACTGCCTTCCATCAGTGATGTCTTCAAAGGTCTGTTGGCTCTTTCTTCTTCTGTTCCTTGTGCTGCAGAACCGTTCACCTGCAGGAAAAATAGCAAAACATCAATAAGATTTCTGGCTTTTTTCCCCGTGAGAAGGAGGGAAACAGTTCCTAAGATCGTCAACTGTCTTATCCAGAATTATCCCGTGCTAATCGCTATTTTGTCAATTACTACTTGGCCATGTTATGTGACAACTTTGGTTTGCAAGGTTTCTCATTCACAAAGCACTCGTGCCGCAGTCTGGAATATAACATTTATGTCCCTTAAGGTTTATTGTAGTGATGCTTGATGTGCTTGGTATTCCAGTTGAAACTGACCCAGGGACGTCGGCGAATGCGGGTAGAAAGCTATGTGGACTACCCATACTGGCGTTCGCGCGGAGAACCGGAGGGGATGACATGTCGACCGTTCTGTCGGGCGTGCGAAACCCGAATGAAGGACATATGGTGTGTAGTGTACCAAGACACTTCTTCATGCAAAGCATCTCGGGATAGCCTCATGGTCTGGTCTATCATTGGGGCGAGCAGGGCAGATGCATGTGGTTGAGATCTGGTGCAAGCAAGCATAGCCCGTCCGCATCTCATAGCTGGATATGCCGGAGAGTCTTTTCACTGCACCATCCTCTGCCAACTCCAGGGCAATGTGCGTTTGACATGCCCGCGGGAACCTTGAATTTGGCAGGTTGTTCAACGAGGCAGGTTGTAACCTGCTTGTTTCGCGTTGTCACCATGACGTTGTCACTTTGAAACAACTAAACAAGATAAAATCCACACACACAGCAATACCAACAATATCTAATAATGCAATTTGAAACTGGGTTTGTATCAAAGTTTGATTAATGCTCGATGATGTCAAAATGCATTGAGGCTTAGGATGAACGGTGTTTCCTCGTTAAATGCGTGGACTAAGGGCTTGGTGATCCTGTTGATGTTGGTTGAGTTGTGGTAGATGAATTGTGGAAAGATGTATTAATTACATCTTGAAGGCAGAAAGAATTGGAATACCCAACCCAGACGTGGATCGGTCTTACGGCACATGGAACACATGCTTTAAGCAAGTAAGCAAGATCCTGTTGAAGTGTTTTGAATATATTCAGGAACGCCACTCCAACTCCACTTCAACCTTCCAAAGCCGTGTTTCTCTCATCTAACTCTCCTGCCCCAGAACCATCCGTTATGACATTTCAAAGGTATCATTTACAGGTGGGAATTACTGCATGATGTCGGAGTCGCATCGGGATGGCCCTGTGCTAACCCAAGAGACCCTTGACTGTAGCGAAGGGGCTCTAGCTTACCCCAAGGTCTGAGTAGAATGCCATTGGAAACCCTCGATCCTTCCGAATTTAGACAGGCGCGGAAGCGTAAAGCCACAAGCCGCTCAGACTTGCAATGTATTTGCTTTGCCCAGCCTACGACAAAGAACCCGAATTTAGAGGGCGCAGGTTTAGTTACGCCCGGCTTCTACTCGCGTTTTGGTTGCCCAGCTAACTCAGGCACATCCAAAGGACACTAGAAATAACATGAACATAACAATTTCAAAATAAGATACGTTACAAGGGAGCGGACAGGTACGGTCTGCACGGTTAGTTCACGATTGAGGACTACCTGAGAATGAACTAGAGTTCGGCGACCTCATACCTCCATGAAAATTTAGAGCTTTCGTAAATTTCATGCAATTGACTAACATATTAACATAATTTATGGATGATGTTCTTCATCATTGACTAACGTACACATGTCACAATTATAAAATCCCATCATCAATCATAAAGCGGTTTTGAATTTTTACAAAAATTATGCAAATAAGTTCCTCATTACCATATTTGGTATCTGCTTATATTCCATCTACCATAATTAACATGTGTTACATTTATTGAAGTCCAGTTATTAAAAACAATTGAATGATACAATTTCCTCATTAATTATGCAAATAAAGCTCTCATTTGCATAACATGTATATCATTATGAACATCTCTGCCTAAGGTACCCGCATGCCGAATATGATGCCAATCCGTCAATCCTTTCTGTAGTTATCCTCTTTGAAATGTCTGGACAAAAACGCCCCTGCAGTTCCAAGATAACATGTTAGGGGGCTGAAACTTGCCCCATTTTGTCATGACACTGAAAGCTATCTACCACCAAAATGTCAAGACCAAAGCTATCTGGAACAAGAAATACATTGAAAAAACTGCTATGATAGAATATTGTCATTAATTATGCAAATGTGCTCCTATTTTGCATAATTGGTATTTCATCTTGTACAACATTGTCTAAGGTACCTACACACCAGAAATCATGAAAATCCGTTGTTCCCTTGTTGAGTTATCCCCTTCAGAAGTTTTTGACAAAAATGCCCCTGCTATCCCAAAACTAGACGCTAGGGGGCTCAAACTTATGTCATTTCTTCCTGAGCAGAAGAGCTATCTGATACTCACAAATCGTGACCATAGCATGTTCAGAACACCGAGATAGCAAAACCAGAAGTTGCGCTGCAGTACCAAGGGGAGCCGATAAGGGTCCCAAAATCTAATCATTTTCAGCTTTCATCACGCACTACCAACACACTAAGTATGAAACCAATCCGCCCAACCGTTCTTGAGTTATCTTGTTCATACATACACACACAAACACACACACACAAACGCGGGGTAAAATATAACCTCCATGAGATTTCATGGAGGTAATAACACTGCACGGGGAAGTGGCCACAAGCACAACAACAATACATGTACATGAACACAAGCAAAAGACATACATCAATAAGGCATTATAGGTAACAATACTACAGTGTCTTTGCCAAAAGAGTTCATAGTGTCTGTTCAGAGGTTTTCCGTGACCGCTTGGAGAATGAGATAGGTCCGGGTCCCGTACCTGAGGAAGGGTTTTAGGTGTTCGAAGTGGGACGTCACTTCTTCTCGCTGCCCCCTGTTCTTCCGGAGTTTGTAGGCAGCGTCACCTATCTTGGCCAGCACAGTGAATGGCCCGTCATATTTCATCGCTAATGTACGAGCGAGACCTTTTCGGACAAAGTGTCACATAGGGTTTCCCATAAATTTTCCTGTCAAACAGTTCCTTCTGACGGCCCTGTGCAGTTGTTATGTTCTCCTGAACTAAACAAAAGATTTCGGGGAACCTCTTGTTAAAGTCGGCCACATACTCTGAGATTCGCAGGGAGGGGAGGGGTACCCCTGTTAAGAGTTGGGAGGGCAATCTAGCCTATAGTGTAATATAGTACACTATACCTAGAAACTGCACGACACAATGTATTAGATACATACTGTCTTATAGCGTCCAACACCTTGTTGAGCTGCATCTTGTCGCCCCGTGCCCCCTTGTTTGTAAATGCTGTGTACTTGGTCAGGTCAACCTCTTGGTGGAAGAAGTCAAACAATAAATGAGTGAGCTTCCTTCCATTGTGGCTTGCCCTGTTGACCAGAACCAGCAGGTCAGCGTTGCTGATGAACACACCTGTTCCAGGATACAGCTGTCTGTCTCCTGGGCTGGGTCCCTGCAGTGAATATGATTCAGGTAAAACAACATTAGAGATAAAACCACAACGTAAAAGCATTGCAGGCAGGAATGATAAAAACAGTCAACTATGTATGCTAACTGATGCTAAGTTTATTCTACAACTGAACAGGACATCACTCAACACTCTTACTGCAAGCAACCAGTAATCTGAATTGTTGCACAAATTCTATTTTGCTTTGGAAGTACTGTTTTGGACAAACTCTTTGGGTCCGAGCAGTATGATGTGGAGTTTAAGTCACCAGGAAGTTCTTTCCTTTGAATGGAGATCCCGACAAGAGTTCTGAGCACTGCGCAAACAACTTTTGAGACATTTCTTGAACTGACTTCAAGTGCCAGCAACTTGTAGTAACTTTTGACCTGGTCTGTGAACAGGCTGTTACAGTGCAGTCCGTCACGAAGATTGACACATCGTTTCTTGTTTAGCAGCTTT
Organism: Branchiostoma floridae x Branchiostoma belcheri; assembly: GCA_019207045.1. Lineage (NCBI taxonomy): Eukaryota > Metazoa > Chordata > Leptocardii > Amphioxiformes > Branchiostomatidae > Branchiostoma > Branchiostoma floridae x Branchiostoma belcheri. The sequence continues at coordinate 23,106,291 of CM033028.1, read as the reverse complement.
ATGGTGAGGTCTTGACATTTAGGAATTGACAGTTTCTGGAGGAACAGCCTCTTGAAACTGCTCTCGGGGAAGGACAATGTCACCGTCACCCTTCTAGAATGCCCCTCCCTGGATGGAGTATACCTGTTTCCTGGGCTGTTGTTTAAGAAAAAGGTTTATTGAATCATTCATTTGAATGTTGTTCAGTTGTAAAAATCAGTTTATTATCAGTTAAAGCTGAACATCTAACTGACAAATACTTACTTGTCATATTTTAGCGGGCGAAGGTTACCCAGCTCGCTCGGCTCAATCCGACAACTGTTGATCCTTGAACGCTGTAAAATACAAGCACATGTACATGTATGAGATTTAACATAAAACAGATGATAAGAAATATTGAAATAAAGACTGGTCAAAGATACATCTTGTACTTTTCTGATGATACCTATTCTGGGATTAGGTGAATTTCTTAAGTTAACTTCATTACTAGCTCCAAGTCCACAGATTAATTCATCTTTAGGTTACTGGTTTATATGGATGGATTTATTGATATATTGATTAGAGCAGATATATTGTTTAGAACAAAAATTCAGCTCATTCAGAAAGTTACTTGTAAAATGTAAAGAACAGAATCACCTTTGACTTCAGGGTTACACGCGTCCGGAGCTCTGGATTGATCCGAAGATCCAGCGTTCCGTCCGGCCACTCCCTCCCGTCGGTTGGTGCCCACCGGACAAGCACATGGTCCTGGTCGATCCTTGTTTGCAAATACATGTCAACACTATGCTAACAGTGAATACATTTGCCTGCTCGCTGATTTTCTTAAGCAAAGCCGTGAAAACCTGCAGATGAAAAACTAAGGTGTCGACAGTAGTCAATGTCAATTAACGAACAGGTTCTTGAAATGTTAGAAATGAAAAACTTTTAAAGTTCTTTTGCTGAAGAGCTTGACTCCTGAACGTAGCTTACAGGTTCTTTTTCCTTCCCTCCTTACAACTCAAAGCGACAGCAATATACATTACTGGGGTTACACAAGTCTTACCTTTAGGCCATATTTGTCTTGAGTATTAGGATTATTTGTGCGGAAGTGCACGTTACCTCTGAAGGGCACCATGCAAATCTCAGTCTCTGGGAACCAGATGGTACTGAAACGCTGCAGAATTATGCATATTTCCTTATTTCTTTTGGATTGAGTATTTGAAAATGGTTATTAAGGGCTTTGTTTTCCTACATACTTCTCGTCTCACAGGTTGCAACATAGCTTCATGCTCATGATTTAGTTCAAACTTCTTACATAGACCAAGACTGTTGCAATGTGATAAATTGTTTAACGGGTCCAACTACGTTTCACTTTTGACTGTCTGTGCATCATCATTTTCTATACTTTATTTTGAATGTATTACAAAAAATTATCAGACATTGACGAGCATTCAAGTTGCTCTTCTGTAACAACCCTTGCTAAAAGCAGCCTTGTAGCGGACAAAAGTATTCGCCAGATGTTGCCACCGCCTGCGGTATGAGTCATTTCCGAGCGAACCTGCTTGGGAAACGCTGTCTGATGGTTTATCTGTTAAACTTAATCCATCTGCTCCGATTGACTCTGGTTGTTCTGCACTTAAATCCATCCACCTTTCCACTTCGTGAAAGAAGACTTCTGCCGATTCAAACCTGTCATCAGCCCACTGCTTGTTATCTTCTTCAATATATGATAATTGTAAGGCAACTGCATAATGTTCCTTCCCAAATTATGGGCAAATATGAACAATATTGGCAAATCCCCGTAGACAGTGTCAATTTATTGTGTGCCTGAAGTTCCAGAAACCCAAACATGATAGCCCCATTTATTATTTCCCAATAACTAACATTGACCTTGCAAAGTTTTTGGTCAAAGGTTTGGACATTCAAACGGCAGAGATAGAGGGGGGAGCCACTTAAATCGTGGTCTATTTCTATCCCCCCCCCCCCCCGGGGGGGGCAATATTTTGCCGGTTTTTCTAGTGCCTTACTTAATGTTCAACCAAAACTTAATACAATTGTCAGACAGTGACAGGAGACAGGACTGTCCAAAATCTATGATCTTCACTGCATCATTGGATGAAATGATGATGTTATTAGGCCTAAGGTCACAATGCAGGATGCCACGCATATGGATGGACAACACATGGCAAAGATTAAAGACAATGAGGCACCAGCACTTTCTGTCATAGTCCATTGGCCTGCTTGTGATGATGTAGTCAATTGTTGTACGAACTCCTTCTTGCCCCTCAAATACCGTCAACAGATTGTATGGCACACCCCTTGTACCCCCGAGTGCCCTCAACATGTTCAGTTCTTTCAATAACAGTTTCCTGGTCTTGTGCTACAAGAGGGACATTCACTTTACACACCTTTCCAACAGACCCTCTTTCTACATATTGTGCTATCTTAATTACATCAACAAGGGAATCCCTGCCATGTATATAAGGGGATGGAATGTCTTCAAAACGAGAGAGGAATGTAGCACTGGTATGCTTCGACCATGCAGCATATTGCATGTTATTTTTTACATTCACAGCCACTAGCTTCTTAAGCAAATTATCATTATTAAATTATTAATATATTAAACAGCCTTCCGCACTTGTTCCTTCAATTTGCACTTGCTACTTTCTAACTTAGCCATGGCCTTTGTGTGTTCCTCCATCTGACCTTACAAAAGATTAGCCTTTTCCCTCGTTCTCTCATTGTCAGATTTTACACCTGCGATCTCTTCTCTATACCGATATTCAGAAGTACTCGTGGGAAGTGATTTCCTCTTCTTTACGTCCCCCTCAATTAGGTTATTGCCATAGTAGTAATATTCTCTTCCTTTTGCACCTTTGCTTGGAACACAGCAGCGATGACTCAACCCATTGTGGTTTATTATTTTGTCATTTCTTATAACTTTCTTTTTAAAAGTATCACTATAGAACGCAAGTCCCTTAGATGAAATCGTTGCCGCACAAGTTGTCTTACACTGGCAACCCAAAAAATCTAAATAGTGTCTGAAGGACATTTATGTTCAGAGCTTTCTAACCAACATTCATAATGATAACAATAGCGCAACTGTGAAAGAAAACTCCGAACGCACATACTATTCAAGTGATACAATGAAGACCAGTATTGAAAATACGTCAATTAAAATACATTACTATGTAAATCAGTTTGCAGTTAAAATGTATGGTAAACAATTCGCATGTACAAAGCGATTGTATACACACCGATCCTCTGTATCTTCCTGTATATGGCTTGCGTGAGATGAAAGGCGCATCCTTTCCTGGTGCAGTCGGGGAATACAGCTTTCACTCCGTCATGGATTTTGAACACGGGTTGTAGGGCGAAGTTCTCGACCCGGGGAGCCCTTGGGAGCAAGTCCTTGATGGTCTGGAACACCTATAACGGCAAAACAAATACTGCTGTGTTATCATCCCGAAGAAAGGAAATCTTGCTGAGTGCGACAACTGGAGAGGGGTCACCCTCCTGTCCATACCAGGAAAGGTGTACTGCCAGATGATCCTAAATCGCATGCGTGAGGCAGTGGACAGAGAACTCCGGGAACAGCAAGCGGGCTTTCGACCCAAACGATCCTGCGCTGAACAAATCTTCACCTTAAGACGCATTATAGAAAAGTGCAATGAACTTCAGACCCCACTCGCTATCAGCTACATCGACTTTACTAAGGCATTTGACTCCATCCATCGGCCCTCATTGTGGAACATTATGCAGATGTATGGACTGCCTCCCAAGTTGATATCTGCAATCAAGGGGATTTATGCCAACTCAAGATGCTGCGTAAGGACCAGTGATGGGTACAGTGACTGGTTCGAGGTAGCAACGGGGGTACGTCAAGGATGTGTGTTATCACCCATCCTCTTTGCCCTCGCCATTGACTGGGTCCTATCCAAGGCAACAGACAGAAAGGGTATACAGTGGGTACAAGAACAGAAACTGTCGGATCTGGATTTTGCAGATGACATCGCCGCCCTAGCAGAAACCACCCAAGAGCTCCAGCCGTTAGTAAGCGACATAGGTTCCTCAGCAGCTAGTATTGGCCTTAAGATCAGTACGAAAAAGACCAAGAACATGTTGTCAGGACCCCACCCACCAGCAACAGCTGTATTCATCGATCAGGATGAAGTAGAAGTGGTTGAGAATTTCACTTACCTTGGAAGTTCCATTAACAACAACGGGGAGATAGATAAGGAACTGGACTGTAGGATTGGAAAGGCTTCAGCAGCATTTAACCAACTGGGAAAGATCTGGAGGTGCAAGAAACTCTCTCTTAAGTTAAAACTACGCTTTTACAACAGCAACGTCCTGTCTACACTCCTCTACGGCTCTGAATCATGGAATTTGAAAACCAGCCATGAGAAGAAGCTTGACGCCTTCGACAGCAAGTGCGTGAGGAAGATCTTGGGTATTAAATGGAGTGACTTTGTCTCAAACAAAGACATAAGAGCACAAACAAGACAACAACCAGTGTCCTCCATCATATGCAAACGACGGTTGAGCTGGCTAGGACATGTGGTCCGACTCCCACCCGAGAGATTTGCTCACCAAGTTCTCCAGTGGAAACCTCAAGGTCGGAGAAGGAGGGGCCGTCCTAAGATGAACTGGCAGCAGACAGTTGACAGAGATCTCCTGCCAGCAGGCAAGAGATGGAAAGATGTGTGGAGACTGGCTGCAGACAGGGCGTGCTGGAATACTCTAACTGCCTCATGCGTCGCACGACGTGGGAGCTACTAAGTAAAGTATCATGTGCTAGTTCGGCAGCCATGGCTGTTTGTATACAGCTGAACAAGCAAATAACATAGCAAAACGTTTTCGTACCTCCTTGTCCCTCCTGCTTATCAAGACGAGATGAGTGGCTTGATTGTAGTCCTTGTCCTGGCGTATGAACGCATGGATGCCGAAGAGTTGCGTGAACGGCGGCCGCACATCGAAGAACGTCCCGTCGCAGAACCAGTTCTTCGCCTTGGCCAACTGCCCCAGCTGTTGGTCAGTTGCAAAGACAAGATGTCTTTTCCCCCTGACCCACACATCCGCATTGCGTACGTTACATTATTTTGTTTTACAAATGAACAGTTCATGAGCGTTCGACCCCCGATGAATGTCTCAGAGACAGATGAGAGTGATATTGATAGCGAGGCCAATGATGTCTCTGCGGATTGGGACCCTAGTTCCACTGAATCCATGTTGGTTTGGAAGAAGAGTGGTAGCCGTGTTTCCCCCCTCCAGCTGGTATGTCAGGATGCTGAATCTTTGATCAATTTTGTCATGGGTGTGGCGAACCATCATGTGGCTGACTTTGACCTAATGTAAACAAGGAAAAAAAGATTAAGGCTGATGTTATAAATGCTTTTGACACATGTAACTGCAAAGAAAAAAGTTGAACCTGATAACTTAAGGCTAACATGTACGTGTCTGGAAACAGACATCGCTTTTGTCTCGTCATACTAAGTTTATAAGACAATGTCCTCATTGTGTGTAACTATGGCAATATTAATTCTACACACTATAACATGCTATGATTGCAATCACATCTAAGCGAATATATATCATTCACATGATCAATAGCAATTTTCTATATTGTACATCTGGACAAAACTAATGCAATTGCCCTTCCTCAAGCAAATCTCAATTGAAAATATAAATTTATCTTTATGTAGGGATGTCACTCAGTGTCAGTTAAGGCCATAAAGAGTGGTAACTGAGGCGTTTGGGGGTGTTTTTGGTGTCATGAAAATATCATGTTTGGATAATGCATGGGTCTTTAGTTTTTTTTAGGAAGTACCTTATTGCCTAAAGGTGATTTATGCAAATTAGCATGACGTCATGATGATGTCATAGAGAGCTATATGGCCACGCCCATTTGGGGAAAAAATGCCAGAAAAGTGTTTTGCCCCGCTTGTAATTCGACGATTGTTGTTGATACTTTACAGTAATGTATATAATGGTCATTTAAAAAGATCTGTGCGTGGATTTCGTCATATCGTGTAATGCTGATTTTTTATGAATTTTTTTCCTTGAATTTTTATTACCCCTTATGCTACCAGCAATTGGGAGCACTAAATAGCACCCTTTCGAGGCGGCTGCGCGAGACATTCTACCTTACAGGGTATATTTCAAAATAAGATCCATTTTCACTAATTTTGATGAACAGTTTTTGGGGCGTGTCGCTCCGATAATCACATTGTGGTGGTAGTAGTGACACAATCCATTTTTATAGATCATAAAAAAATCAAAATGATGTTTTGAGGTCAGATTTGTATTCGGCATGTGCTAAAACCTCCGTATACCAAGTTTTGTTCTTGTATCTTCAAGGAGAGGGAAAATATGGTGTTTTTGCATATTTAATTAGCTGACTCATATTTTATTACCCCTGGAACTCAATTATTCAGGATTATTTATCATTTATGAATTAGATATGTAAATTTCATGGCCATAGTTAAATTCAGCCTGTTACAAAACCCCAGTATACCAAGTTTTTTTCCTTGTATCTTGTATGACTGTGGAGATATTGTAATCTTGCATATTTAATTAGCTGACCCGGAGAAATTATGGCGTAATTTTTAGGCCGTTGATGGCCATAACTCTCTAACGGTATGTCCGATTTTTTCGCAATAAAAACCATTCTATTTCTTTCAAGACCTATCCAATGATGTCAAGTTTGAAAAGCTGTGAAGAGTTTGAAATTTTTGTGTAATTTGAGACAGCTACTTTGACCTTGAAATTTGGCCAACAAAAACAACATTTGATGGCAAAGTGTTCTATTTTTATAAAAATAGAAGTACCTATCTACTAACATTGATGGTTATTTTTCGGAAAGAAATCTTGCTCAGACATACCTCCTGGCTACCTTAATAGTCACCATGCTTCATCTTCATTAACATACAACAAAGAAGCACTTTAAATAGCAAAGTGAATGTTAAGCACATGAGCAGAAACTAAATTCTCATCTATGAACAGGAACATCTTAAATAAATTATGAAGCAGGTGATGTTAATTTTGAATTGATTGGCACTAACCTTATTGAAAATTTTCCACTTAACTAGTAACCAGCAGACGAACAACATATATTTGACTTGCATTCCCGGTAGCAATTATCCATCTGCAGGTACAACGTTTTTCCCAGCCCTGCCCCACTTAGTACCATCTTCAGGAAGATGGTTAGCATGACCTTTGATGGTCCAGTTGTTCCCATGGGGGAAGATGTTGGATTCCAGGAATAAAAACAGGAGGGATGGGTTGTACAGAAGAGCCCCTACAATGTAGATAGGGAGTGGCTTAATGGTGACTGTATCCTGGAAGCAAAGAAGTGATTTATGATTAAATGCACGGATAAATAAGGTTACGTTTCCAAACCATGTCAATAAGTTAGACAATGATGCTACGTATAGTTCAATATACTTGGTGATTTCATAGGTGTCTTGGTGCATCGTGTGACCTAAGTCAATTACATGTGGCTGTCATGTCAGAATGTGCTGTGGTACAATGTTGTTCCACGATGTTAAGAAAATCCATGCCAATTAATGTATAATTGATCAAATTGCCCTTTGACAGATATTGGAGTGTACACGTAGGTCAAAGCTTCGGTGGTCAAAGATGTTCCAGTACATTTCAGAATTCTAAGAGTATAAGCCCACGCAAGTCAAAGACCTGCTCAAAGAAATGCTTATGCGATGGTGTGTTTGTCATATACATGACTTTGTATATGCAGTTTATTTGTTATGCATCAGAATGTGCTTTTGTAAACCTTCGTCGCGGAATGTTGTGCATGTATACATAGTACTGTTGCACCATGATCCCAACAGCAGCATACAAGTTCTCTACAACAACGTTTTGTCGTCACCGTGGTGATATGGCACCCGACAGAACTATGAGAGTAGATGTTACATTGCTATGAAATGTCGGCATTCAATCAAATATCATTCCTATAGGTAGCAGGTTCCTTAGCCTGCGGAATGACATACAATGGTTAAAGCAATGTGTGTTAGGCCTAGGGGCACAAGTCTGCAATGAATAAGTGAATGTGTAAGATATAATGATTACAATGTACATGTACCTTTGTTCCCTTCCCAAAAAGGGGGACACTTGTGAAAGTTCGGTCCATTCCATCTAACACGATACTTGTGTATTTGGCATGCTCGTCCTAAATCTTCTGATTGTGTTTACAGAGATGCATAGATGCCACAAAGCTATTTTGTTTACATTCTCGACATTCCTTTTGATATTTTTTTTCCAATCCATGCTTTTGTCTTTGTTCCTCACCTTCCTTTGAATATTCACCTGTATGTCTCATACTTCCTTTGTTACTATTATTATTGTGGCTTGCTCATGTGCTAGTTTCTTTTCACTTAACTCATTTTTGATGGCTTCATACTTGGTCATTTAAAATTTTGGTTGTTTTTCAGGTTGTTAGCAAAAGCAACCTGGGACATTTTTTGGTTTCTATGTCATCTTTCTGCACACCAAAACAGTGGTTTGCTTCGTGTGTGCTTTCCATCACGAAGCAGTTCCAGAAGTGGGCAAAGGCACAGAGATAGGGCAACTTCTGGAACTGCTTCAAGAATGTCCCTGCACACGTCTACTTCAGGTTTCTTTTTATGCTTGCGCTCTGTTGATGATTCCAGATTTCGTTTTTTTTATTTTACCTAAAGAGTTGTAACTTTTGCTTATATTTTCCATTGAAGAGAGTAGGGGTCTTAGCTGGTTGTTTACTGTGACATCATCTATGATTACACCCAATAAGACAGAGTCAGTTGTGTTGGCCACACAGCTCAGGCTTTGGAAAACTCTGAAGGCCAGCCCAGCGAACGACACCCACAGATGCACCGGTGTGCAATCGGGAGTGCTAAAAATTCTCAGAAAACTCTCGCCCGTCCTCTTTCAATCCACCCCGGCACATGCGCGCTGCACCCGGTAAACTACGTGCGCTACAAGTACAACTATACCATTAAAACACTTAGTTACTGTCACAAATATCAAGATGACATGACTAGAACAGAATAGCAAAACCATGTACTGGAGGACAAGCTTCTCGTCAAGCCCCTTGGTAAATCTGTAGGCATGAGTGCAACTGTGCTGCTCCAAGTCGTTGCTTACGATGCCGAGAAACCCCTTCACATCCTCCAGTGCGTCGAGCTCCTCCGTATGCGTGTTGACTAACTATGATTGATGACGCCAACCAGCTCTTCAACAGTTGTCAACGTCCTGCCTTCGTAGTGTAGACGCTATCTTCGTCTATGCTATCGCCGTTATGACAACTTCAGGTCAGCATCGTTTGGGTCGATTTTTCCCTTTGCCTTTTCTTGTAACTCCTGAAACGACCAGTTGCACACAAGAGAACCATCTGCACATTTTATTTATTTATTGAGATTCTCCATTTTCATAGACAGTGGAGGGTATGGCGGGACAAGTGTCAGAAGACACCTTTTCAAAGCCGCCATACCGAAATCATAACAATGACACATCAATGGTGCATGCACCTTCTTCTTTGTCGCCTTTTCCTCACTGAACAGAGTATCCAAATCTGGAATGATGGACTCAAGCGTTTTTCCTTTTTCATTTCTGTTAACAGTCTTGTGACAGTTTTCTACAGCAGCTCTAATTCTATATGTGTCAGGATTTGACCTACATGTGCCAAACTTAAAGCATATCCACCCCTACCACAGAACAAACTTCCTGAATAGCATGTAGTGTTTCAGTCAAATGTTCACTGTCATATCTGCTGTCTCATTGCTCACAGGAGCAATTGCGATTAAGGAGACTCTATCCTTTGACTCCTCTGTTTCCTCGTCCACAGATATATACCATCTTAACTGGCCTCGTGTTGTGTGATCGCCTTTGGTATGCAACCCGTTTGCCTTGACACTTGGCCCAAGTTGTGATGCCCTTTATTGTAGCAATGCACCCTGCTTCTACTTTCAACCTTTGAGCTGTTGTCCTTTTTGATGGTATGATGGTATCTGTATCAATGTTGGTGAGATTTTTTAGAACTGAAGACACAATTTCCTCTATGATGCTTGCAGACACACCCTTACGTTATTAGAAAAATGTAGTATACACGTCTAACTTCTGCAGTGTAGGCGTTCTCACACTTCTCCAAGTTACTAAGTGTCGCCACTGTTTCCTTCAACTCCTTTTCCTTGTCTTCTGCATTCTTTAACTTATCTTCTCTAATGAAGTGTTGAAGTACTTCAGGTGGGAGGCGCTGCATTGTCCGCAGGTAGTACAAGCCGTATCTTGCGAAACAGAAACATAACCAAGTGTAAATCTTCGACTGATGCTTCTATAGTTTTGTTCGGCGGCTTGAATAGAAATTGTTTCTATGCTCCAACAGGGTTTTAAGTTTCTCAGTGCCCATGCCAGATGCCTTCTTTAGGAAAAAGCTTTCTGGGAGACCTTCCACCACCACCGTACCCTTCTTCATTGCTCTGTAAGGAAACCGACGTTTCTGCAGATCTGGATGTAAACCTGAAACAGTACAATTCTGATATCGGCTTGAAATGTTCATCATGTGTTCCATTGTCAAAGCTTTGTTGAAAGCAGTATTCTGAAACGCATCGTCTCGTAGAAGTGGCCAGCAAAGGGATCTGCAGACGGTGGACTTAGAGAAAGAAAGTCACTTTGGTCCGTAATGTAGGTGACGTTGCCGTAATGTAATGATTCGAATTCAACACAAATTTCAGTTTCATGGAGGAAGAAAAACAAGACAGTACGTAGTTCTAGTCTTACCTTTAAGTTGAAATTAATAACAATATCTATGACAACACAACAAATGTTTTTCTGATCCCCACCCACCCTGCGCCTTGAAACATAACGGTCATCTAAAACTGTTACAGCTGCTTTGGAATATTAGACTTCATTAATAGAACAGTGTTTTTTTCCTGAGAACACGCAAGCACTTGACATATAGATTTATAAATAAAGATATAAAATGTCTATCCATATCTAGGTTTTCTACAACCGATGCAAATACCTGGGTCTGGCGGCTCGGACTTTGCTGCAGGCTAGGTTCCTCTGACGTAGCTCCTGGGTTTGAAGGCATCTTCCCTCCTGTCCCCGGGTCTTCACGTGGACCATGCTGTAATGAAGACCACTTTCAACATTAGCACATTTTAATTGCTAACTAGTGGCAGTGGGTACATCTTAGATTTACTTTGCTATATTCCAAGAAGAGGGAAGTACATCAATAGAACAATGCTTTCTACTTGAGAACAAACGCTCCTAATTGAAATATAGATTAATAAATAAAGATATAAAATGTCAATCAATATCTAGGTTTTCCACAACCGATGCAAATACCTGGTTCTGGCGCCTCGGGCTTTGCTGCAGGTTAGTGTCCCCTGGCGTAGCTCCTGGGTTTGAAGGCGTCTTGCCTCCTGTCCCCGGGTCGTCACGTGGATCCTGCTGTAATGAAGATCACTTTCAACGCAGATTTTATGTGCTAACTAGTGGCAGCGGGTCACATCTTAGATTCACTTTGCTATATTCCCAGTCACATTATTGACATGAAGAAGAAGTAAGTACATTAATAGAACAATGTTTTTTCTTTAAAAAAAAAAACGAACGTCCTCATTGAAAAATGAATGTATGTACATATTTGCGAATTGATAAAATGCAAAAGTTCATGCATAGTCTCCTTGCAACACTATGTTATAGTAGGCCACTCTTTTACGGATTAAGATCAAACCAAAGTTAGCCTGCTTGATTTCTTTTTAATGTTTATATTAAAATCTATTGACAAGTATAAGCATGTGAGATACTAAATCTGAGTCAGATTTGGGGCCAGTGTTTCCTTCTTGTCATTTTGCGCCACCTTAGGAAGAATAGGATAAACGATAGGATTGAGATTAGTTTCATCTAGATTTGACTATATTGCAAAGCGATTGTAAAGTAACATGGCGGCCTACGATTCCACCTGTGTTGTTTTGCTTAAACATGATAACTGTTTATTACAAGTTTATCAAAAGTTGAATTTGTAGTTGTTGATTTTTGGTGTCATTTACACTGACATGTGGTTTGAGAAATAGAACGCCTGTGTGTAATGGATGGGGCAATCCGCGGGGCAACCTTCATCCGCTTTATTTAAGACTGGACATTCAGGGATGTCAATTCAACGGACGGTGGTTCCAAACTGCGCATTGTGTAATCATTGCACTTAAATTTGTAATGTCCTGTTTTAGATAAAGGTCAACCCGCGGATAAAGGTGTACTAGCTAGCTTTACATTGGACCTGATATGGTGCATAGGATAGTCGTCTCCCTTACCAAAGTAAACCTCTCCTGGACATTGCCTGTATTCCTTTTCCTTCTAGTAGTCCACAACAAGAACTGTCATATTCTTGCTGTGATACCCCCTTGTGTGGTACACCCCGTCCCCTGAAGTCACTGCTTTCTTCCAGCTGCCAACCACAGATGGATCCATCTCTTTCATGTCCGAGCGAGCCTTTTGGATCTGGGTGTTGAGAATATCGTGATGTGTGGATAAGCTTTTTTCAAAATGTCATAGTACGTTGTCTTTGAGAACACAGGGATGCCGAGCCCTAGCCCTAGGACCTTGTTGTACCCCTCAAAAGTGTAGGCATTCAGTATAAATGAAAGGGCTACAGAATGGCCGGCGATCTGCCTCCTCCCTTCTCTCACAAATGTGGAGGCATCAAACTCCACACCGCCACCGCTACAACCGTCACACTGAAAATCCACTCTCATGCTGCCGCCACGACCAGTCCTCTCCACCTTGCTCGGAACCAGGAATCCTCCGCAGTGAGACGTAGCACATTTCCTCTTTTTATTTACCTGAAAAGGAGGGGAAAATTAGTCCTCTGTCAATGATGGAGCAAGTTCAAAAATATTGCCATGTATCCAAATGTAGTATAGCTCCTGTCAACTTACTACAGAATCTCTGTTTTGATGCATATTTGATTGGCACAAAATACATGTTGGTTCTCTTTGTTCAGTAGTCCCTGAGTGCAAATAAGAAGAAAAAGACGACTTATTCAAAGAAGATCCATATATGTGGCTTGGGCTTCCTACAATCGGAATGGGGTAAGAAGTTAAACTTTGTTGCAGGGAAGACATTCATGAAATGTATAGCATCATTATATAAAAAGCTAACTAAACCAACAGATAATTAATTGCTAACTTAATACAGAATTTCTGTTGTGATACAAATTAAATTGAATGGCACAAAATTAAAGATTGTAGGTTCTATTTCTTTGAGGTAGTTTATTGAAATATATAACATAGTCTACACACCTGAGTTTATTTTAAAGCAGACATCCCCCAGTGTTGCAAGAACTGTGCAGCCAACTTCCTCTTTTTGAACAGATCGTCCACATGTTGTTTCTTTACATCTTCATAGCTGGGCTCCCTGTTGTTTGAAACAAAGAAGTCCGTTTCCCATGCTTGAATGGCCTTTAATTCACCATACTTTCTCAGCACGTTAGACTGCACAATGGCCAGTTTCTGAATGTACATGTTTCAACACATCAAAAGAAAGGGATAAAGTGGTGAATAGGAATTGTGACCTGTTTGCCTGGACCTTTCCAAAAATCCTCAGCCTCAATTATAAACCACAAAATGTCGTACATCTCTAACATCCAACAGGAGGGCAGATTGTGTATACTAAATTTACTTCTCAGCACATAATTTTGACAGCACATTGTTTTTGTGAGAGATAAGTACCCCGAATTGGATTTGATTCTCTACACCTGAAGCTGGACTGGAATGAATTGTGCTGTTGCGTTCTTCAGGACCATGTCGTATATCAGGCTGGGATGTCTCCCAGGACGTCGTCAAGCATGTCCTTCGCATCTGCTTTGACACCTCACCTATCAGTTCTGTTCTGAGCTCCTGTTTTTTTCATCACTCCTATCTAATATTTAACCGTGGTAGGAAAACGGAATCAAGTGCCGCAATATCATTATTGTTAATTACTGTGCTGTGGACAGGGACAGGATAAGCTGTTCTATGTCTTCAACAGTAGACTCTCGGGCCTTGAAATTAACTTTTTTTTCGCTATTGTCCTAGAAGTGTCCCTCAAAATAAATTCCTATGGTTCCAAAGTGAGGATGGAAGGTCCCAACTAGGCTATAGAAAGTAATAAAGTTGAGTCAAAATACAGTAATTCAGTATATACTAACCGTCATTCATTAACTCAAAATCAGCACAGATTCAAATGTGTCTTGTCTGATTCATTATTTTGCAAAACAAAATGAAACAGATCTCCAGGAGTTTGAAACTTCTACACATGAAGAGCTCCTGCGCTACCGCGACCTTTGAACTTCACACTACAATATGTCTCTAACATACACAAGACACATTCGTTGTATAGACTAATACATAGCCTTCTGATTCAATTAGACCTGGCTACATCTATTGATTAATATATGCATGACAAATTTAAAAAACGCGTAACTCACATCACGAACAATAAAAAAAGAAGACATAAATGAAGACAAAACATACATACAAGTCTTATCCACCTTTAATATATACAGGATAAACCCAACAGATAAATATCCAACTGTGTGTATGGCTATAACATCTACCTCACATACCTAGCCTATATATACTGCAAATGTATTCTACCACATACCCTACGACCTATCTCCACATAGAAACAGTCTACTGAAATAGGCAATACATGGAGGGACACTGATGTGCCTTTGATCTGAGCCCGGCTTAGACCGGGGCGAATCAATTACACAGAAGCACTTGAACCGATCATGGACAGATCATAGGAGACACTTGAACCGAGCATGGACAGATTACAGAATAGGAACAGGCATTAAACACAGGAAAACTATCACACTGTCGTTCTGTTCTGTGTATGTGGCCAGTTACGTTTGTCATCACAGACACCAAGTCACACAGTGGTTGCTTGGTTGACTGGTTGGTTTGTCGGCTGGCTCGTTGGCTGGCTGGTTGGTTGGTTGCCTGGCTGGTTGCTTGGCTGGCTGGTTCGTTGCTTGGTTGCTTGGTTGGTTGGTGGGTACGTTGGTGGGTTGGTTGGCTGGTTGGTTGGCAGATTCGTTGGCTGGATGGTTCGTTGCTTGGTTGGTTGGTTGGCTGCTTGGTTGGTTGGTTGGTGGGTGGGTGGGTGGGTGGTTGAGCGGGTGGGTGGGTACGTTGGTTGGTTGGTTGTTTGGCTGGTTGGTTGGCAGATTCGTTGGCTGGATGGTTCGTTGGTTGGTTGGTTGGCTGCTTGCTTGGTTGGTTGGTGTGTTGGTTGGCTTGTTGGTTGCTTGGTGGGTATTACTACTTCCCGTCAACCATCACCCCTGTAAGACATAAAAATTACGTAATATGTAAGTGATCTTGGACTACTGATATGTGCCATTTGTACATTGTGAAACTTTACACAAAGCTGTTTACTCAGGTAAATATGAATTCTTCGTTGGAGAAACATTTTCTATTCAGCATATCATTCTAGCTGCAGATTAATGCCTACCTGAAGTTTATTGCGGCATCTCTGCTTTCACATTCCGCATACTGTCAGGCAAATATTCCGGACCCACAGTCACTGCTGTTTTTCTGCTTTGGGACGTTTTGTAGCTATTGCCTTTGTCATACAAGTGGCTTCGCAAAAGGAACAAAATGATATTTTTTACTCTCATCCTTTTTATGGTAATAGTCATCTATACACTCAATCAATGACTTCAGCCTACGTTGTTTAACACAGTGTCTAGATACATCATACAAACGTGCTTTACATAATGGTTTTCTCTGTAAGCTCTCAGGCGTGGCCCTCTTCTTAGTGTCATCAATTTCTTGCTGGCATAAAACGTTTCATTGCATGAACCGCCTTTCCATCTACACTAAATTATAACAGCATCATTCTGATTCAACTGTGAAGACTAACGATCGCGCATATGACGTTGTCACCTCGGCTAGTACAGATCCCATCTTTTCAATTCGTGCTTTGTATATCATCTTCTTTGCTGTTTTGACTGCATTCTCGGCTTTTCAGGTACTTTGCGGATATCGCAACTTACTTACTTTTTCATCTCCTTTGTCAGCTGGCTGAAGGGCCCAGGCAGTGTGGAGGAGGCTTTGCGAGATGTCACAGGCCTTTCAAGGAGAAACTGTTGGCGATCTTCGATAGTTAGTGCAGGGTCGTCTGTGTGGGAGCATACTGAAAAGTTATGCAGACAACTAATGTCAATAGAGCAGGGTCAAGGATGAACACCTTTCTGTTCTCCCAATTAAAACTAACTTGCAGGATTTTCACCCTTAAAAAAACGCAAATGTCGTGTGTAGAGGAGTTGCTCAGCATCAGAGGAGCCACTATGGGCAATGGTTGCTCTACATTTGATTGTACAGATAGGCGCACTTTCATCTTGTCATAATACTCGCTGTCTGTCAAGTAGATGGCTGAGTCGTATACAGTTGCGACCATGTATACTATATACCCGTGTTTGGCCAGCGTGGCTCCATCTTCTCAATACATTAGATGGGGGGTTGTCCCGATTGATGATAGGCGATCAATCATGGAGGCTTTGTCAGATGGCACATCTTCCCCCAGTTCCATCAGTCTTTCCTTCAGTTGGTCCTCTGCCATGCTGTTGTAGTCGGCAGCATCTCTTATGAAGGGCTGCTGTCATGTGAGGAGCTTCTTTCTGATCTGTAGCCATGGTAGCAGTGTCTCTTTCCTCAATTCTATTGTAACAAACGCTTGGCTCTATTTTTTTTTGATTTGCAAAGAGTACGGGTCAAGAAACGTGAGAGATACATACGACTAGAAGAAAGAAAAGGAACTTACAAAAGTAAGAAAGTTGTAGGACGTCACTCTTAATAGTACTAAGTATTTCTACGTCTAGATCTATCCGTCTACATGTCCGTATGCCCTGACCGGCCTTATCTGTCCTCGTGTGACATGCTTTTACACTTCCTTTTTGTTTTTTCTTTCCCGTCTTGTTATGGTCTACCGCCCCGGGGGTGGGGACAGTCCTTGGTATGGTCGCCCGGCTCATTGCAATTAAAACATCTTCCCTTCGGGCCATCCCTTCGGGGGTTGGGGCCGCCGGAACTGAAAGGCCGGCCCTTGCCCTGTCGCCCACCAAACCCTCCGCCGGCAGAGGCGTTGGTCGGGAACGCCAGAGCACCGGCCCTTGACCCCATGCCTGGTCATGATAGCTGGGCGCCGGTGGCATCCAGGTCGGTGTGGGGGGCATGCCCTTCTCGGCTCGTCGTATATCCGCCCGGGCCTTCTCCGCTTCCTCCGAGAAACGGAGCTCCTCCTTTGTCATGACCACTTTTGCTACGTATTTTCCTATGGTCGGGCTGGCGGCTCTAACCGCAAGGAAACTCTTAACCTCCTTAAACCGCCCCAGCCTCTTGTGGCCAGCCTCCTTGGCCGTTTGCAGTCTGGCAGGGTACAGATGGATAAACGGGTCCTGGCACACCCGCTTCACCCGACAGGACTTTCTGAATGTCCTTAACATGAGGAGTTACATACTGACAGTCTGCCATGGATGAGGGGGCAGGGTGGATGAAGTGCACCTTCAATTCACCCCAGACAGAACCTTCACCACTCTGCCTGGGTACCATACCCCTGGAGCAGTGGGCCCGGGCCCCCACCTTCATACCACATGACAACCCAGGTATCCAGCTGTACCGGAGGCCCCACTGCTTCCTGCCAGGACATTCTGTTCTTCGGCAACTTAACTGGCACCTCTATCTGCAGTTCTTCCTTCGTTTTCTGGAGTTCAGCGTTCTTTTTGTCCAGCACCTCCCTTTGTTTTTTTAGTCCATTCACTTCCCTTCTGTACATGTTTTTTAAGTTAACGGCATAATGTAGATGTGTTTGTGTCATTCAATATGCAGTCTTCTATTATTGAACATATTATTGAACAATATGATTCTTTATGCATTAGGTTTAATATTTACCATTTTCCCTCAGTGGTCATCTGCTCATGCTCCAGAGCGTTAAAAATACGCAGGAACAGTCAGAGGTTTAACTGTTTCACAGCTTCTGCATCGATGGCAGATCTCTGGGGCGATAGTGTCCGATATCTCCCTAGCGCCTCTCTCCTTTCGATTGTCCCTCCTCTTCCTTTTCCTACGTCGCTGCTGCTTGTCCTTACTGGGTTGCTTTTTCGTTTCCTGCACTGGGTACAAGCGCAGCACCTTCTGCAAGGCCCCTCCAGTTTTTCCAAGGCAGAAGATGGCTTGGCCCCCTCCCCCGTAGGAGGAACCGCCCCCTGGCTTGAACAGGCCTTGTCATGTTTTTCAAGTTCATCCTGCAACTTAGCTGCCCCTTCTTTCTTGTCGTTGAGTATTTTGATGTTGCGCTCGATTGTGTTTCTGTCCTGTTTACCCTTTTCAACAAAGTGCTCAGCCAAGAACTGTCCAGCAGCTGATGGGTTGTTGCCCCGTGCAAACTCAACCTGACTTGACAGCTTTTCTACCTTCTTCTTGATTCTGAAGAGCTTGACAAACTCTCAAACTCTGAAGGTCGCATGACATAATACTGTTGCCAAGAAGTCTCGGTAATTAAATTCATTCGGGAAAACAGCCTTTCAATAGACTCCAAAAACAGCTGCTCCTGTATGTTTTCTCGTTCCACCTTGTGTACACGTTCCACCTTATGTACATCCACCTTATGTACAATTAAAGCACCTCCCCCTTTACCCCCATGTTGATAGCTGACTTCATGAGTGTCAGTAAGTTACATTCCGAGCTCCTCTAACACAGGTAAAATTGAAAGGCAGCATGAGAAGGGATCGCACTGATATATGCCCAGAGTTTCTTTTCCAGTTGTATCAATCGGCTGGCCATTGTAATGTTCAACAATCGAGGTGTAATCCATATGTCGATTTGTTTCGAATCTAATGTATCTGAGAAGGTTTGGGGACTTGGTTTCCTTATTGGTTGTCGTCCTTATTGGTTTGTTAAAAGAGATGATCCAAAAGTCTCTAACTTAGAATTTATGATGTGTCGACATGCAGAATGAAGAGCTAACATATCAATAGAATAAGATGGGTCCAATATTCCATTTAATTGAAATGAATTGAAAAGTTCCTAAAGTCGCCTGTGGCCTCGTTTCGCATGGTACGCCAAAAATGTTCGATCCGTGCATTATGGACGGATGTTCCTTTTTTTGTGTTCGCTGTGTCCTTCGCCTAACCATAAATCGTCCAACATGTTGTCCTCCGAGCCCTTATCCGTGCGTATCCTGTTTGGGAGTCCGTGTTATACAGCACCTCTGAGGAACATCCTCAGGGTTGGAGCATCTGTGTTGTGTCCGGATGCTCAGGTACACACATGTCCTGCTGTACCCGCCAACTGCCCCTTGAACTGAAATCTTCCATCGGCTGTGATACACGCTAGAGAAAGATTAGAATCAAAATCAAAACCAGCATGTATTCCTTCTTGTCCTACTGCCAATCACTGTCAATGTCCTACTGGTTTTTACGTGATTAATCAAGCCACACTTCTCACTTCTTCGAAAGGCAACAGTTTTCGCATCATTAAGGGGAGACCAGTTTTAAGCTGTAACCATTGCTTCCGCTTTTTCTCCACCTTGAGCAAGGTACTGATTGCATTTGGCATTTCGTTGAGTATAAAGGCACAATACACTGGAACCTTCTCACAGGACCAAAATGCAAGGTGCTCTTCCTAAGACTCCAGAAGAAGGAATGGCAGCTTTGACATCTCCAACAGAGCACCATCCATTCTGTCCTGATGTCTACTGTTATACAGGACTGTCGACACAAACGACTTTGCAATGTCGTCAATGCTGTCTCCTCCCTGGTAGGTATCATTCACCGTATTGAAAGAACAAACCGGATGTGTCAATAGCCAAAATGTGTCTGGCTATTCAGTGTGTCATCAATAGCCAGGAAACATTCGGCTATTGAGACTCTCAAACACGTCTTCAGCAATCCGCCGCTCCTTCTTCCTGAGGTACCGGTCGTCGAGCCATGGGCTAAGGGTCCATGTTGGCCATTGTGCGCCAGAACAACGTATACTTAGCTGTCCCCATTTTGCCTCACGGGCAGGCTGCTCCCCAAGCCACAAAGGTTCGGGAGTGGGGATGCGAGTAGCAATATCTGCACTCAGCCACTCCGTCTGCCTTATGTCATTTGTCTTAAATGTTACTTGCATGGGTTCATAGGGTTAAAATCTGGTCTTTTGAACACCTGTGTCCCATCTTCAATGATAGTGTCGTATTGTGTACACCCTATTCGGAGTAACCCATCTATCTAAACTTTGTTTATATCAATAGCAAGACTTGGGCCACATGAGGAACTAACTGTACTGTACTGTTGTAAGATTACACTTGATTCTGCATGTGACAAATTACTGTAGGTGTTGTTTTTAACATACGCTGTGATATTATCAATCATCTCTGCAGCTCATAATTTCCCACAAGACTATATAACTCGCTTCCCGGTAGAGGAAATTTCCCTAAATACCTTTCTTGGCTTCAAGCTGTGTCAGCGTCTGGCGGATATAATCCAATTGCAGTGTCATCTTTGTCGTTTGGGACGTTGTAGTTGTCAGCAGGTAGGACTCCTATTGAGTTGTTATCCATTGATACTGTGCTGCTATTCGTTGCATGTCATCAACTGTATTTTGTTGCCTTGTAATCTCATGCGTCTGCCAACTTGTCGATTTCAATGAAGCGTATCCAACAAAGGTTAGTATCGACCGAGGGTCCGTAGAGTGAAGGACGCGAAGTATGTCCGCCATGGTAGTAGCTGATTTGCTGGTGCCCTACCTCTTGTAACGTTTGTTTGGTTTACATTAGTCAAAGACCTGTTTCTTAGCAGCCTCAACCTCGTCGTCAGAGTATGTTTCAATGCACAGTTTGGTCATTACATCGGTTGGGAGTACATTCATCTTATTCACATCAAAGCATAGCATAGGCCGAGAATCGCTTCGATCTTGAAACCGGCGGACTCGAAATAACTGGTGAATACGCAGGACTTGCTGCGCTTTTTAAATTCATAAATGTGTAAACAATGTCTCCAGAGCGCCACACAAGGTCTTTGACCCATATACACTGCATACTAGAGTCGTTCGTGGTCGTTTGTGGTATTTAGGCAGACCGCATGTGGGTATCTGACTTTGACTCTTTACAATTGATGAGTGTCTTCTTCACTGTCTGCACGTGCCTCTCTATAAATCCATGTTCTTTGGGACATGTCGACAGTGTGGTGAGGACGTTGTGATCTTGAATCCATACTCACCAGCCAGTTGTTTGAACTCGTGTTCCGTTGTCACAGATGATTTCTTCCGGTACTCCTTGTTCTGCGAACAGACTTCGGACGATTGACGGTATAGTTCATGTCCTTAGGTTGGGCACGTTCCTTACGAATGGGAACTTTGTAACATTTCAGGCCCAATGGTGAGATTGTGCATTTCATCTCACATCGGAGAACTTCCTCACCCACATATGATTTTAATTTGCTGTAGGGGAAGTTTTTTTTTTATGGAAAGTCACAGTTGAAAGTGATCACACATATCGTAACACGCTGTGTTATGATTAGGTTGTATGAGGCAACTCTGAAAGTCAAGAAACAAAACCAGTTTGTATTTTCTGCATTGTCCAAAACCACTCCGGTTTGACAAACCCTCCGTGAGCCTCACAACCCCTAGACACCCTCCACAGACGTATGTACACAAGTGCCGCCGGAAAATAGTTCATAACAAGAAGGGAGCATCCTTCGAATAAGAGCTCGACTTTAGATCACTGGCATTATTTCCTGCTTTAGTTTAATATTTGCCCAATGATTAAGAATAGATTAGCTGTTCACGATGAATTATTTGCTGCTATACAGCTGGCCAGTTTGACGGCGGATGGATATGTAGAGTACTTCCCGTCGCACAGTCACGCATCTTCAGTTGGAGAAGAAGGGCGGTGGCGAGAGGTAGGTACTACAGAAGAGGTTATATATATTTTCTCTTGCAAATTGTCCTCTTATTTTTGCTATTATGTAGGAAGAATATTTAAAGTTTGTGGTTGCTCGTATGTCTACGTTTTTGTATTCTTGGTTAGGAACATCGATTGATTCTTCAGTATCCTTTATCCTATGTTGTGTAAGGCAGCGTTTGGAATGTGTCTGCAGCGTTTGGAATGTGCCTCGCAACCAACACGTCAGCTTATCTATACCCGCAGGTTTTGTCCCGAACTTGCAGGTTTTGATGTTAGCCAGGGTCTTGTACTATGTCGACGATATTAATCTGCTTTTCGACCGCAATTCGTGTCAAAATGACTCAAAAATTGAAAGTGTGAGACCGACCGCGACTGACATCTGTGATGGATTATCTTGTTTACGTGTTGGCGGACCGGATCGGCCACTTTGCAATTTTCTCGAACTCGACAAACATATCACACATTATATTCGTGTTTTATTTTGTAATGATGTATTTCCAAACCATGTATTTTATGTGTTTATCTTATGAAATAAAATGATTGTGTATCAACTGTCTCCTCAGCTCTCTGGTGGCTATCAAATGCCATGTAGATTAAGACATGTCTACCGTGGCAACTGGCATAAGAAAAATTGAGTGTACTAATTTTGGTTCTTAATTTCTATTTCTTGTACAGACTGCTCCTGGGATGTGGTGAACATCAAACATCGCAATATATTGCTGCAGACCATATAGAACACCAACAGATGGACACCTCCGATAGAGAAGTGTCCTACCCCGTTTACAAAGGCAGTATCTTTCTGAAATGAAGTCAGCACATTCTACAACAGCTGATCATAAAGGGGGTTCCTCAACAATACTTAACTACAATGAAACGTCACCATTGGTGGCAGATCAAATCGTGACACATCATTGATGATATCGATGTTTAGTAACTATGGCAACATCCAACTTACTCAGGGTTCGTTAGTCAGGTCTATTGTTACAGTTGTCCAGCCTCTTGGAAACCCAGACTTCGGGGACTGTGCCTCTGGCTCAGTGGGGGCTGGTTCAGCTTAGTTAGATGGGTGTGTTGGATGTTTATGTTATAATTCTTGGGGAAGTATCCGAAGTAAGCCCCTTCACGGCTACTTCACAATCTAATGTACCCATTTTTTTTTGGACATGTTATCAGTTCATAGCAAAAGATACACAGCCTATAGCTGTTTTATAAATTCATTTCCCAAAACCTGGTACAACAAGGAACATGTCACAAAAAGAATTTTGTAAATCGGTCAATATTTGGCGAAAATATTGACCAAAATATAACAAAAAAATGCCCAATTTTAGGCGTTATCGGGGACCATTCAGTTTTTACTAATTCTTAGACCTTTGATCTAACAGAAAAATTGTAGTTGGTAGTTAGAAACCACTTGCTTTTGATATGCGGTCATGTGACTACTAGTGATTTTATGCTTTTTTTTAAGGACATGACCATTTTTTGGTTCCATAGGGACTATTTTTCCATTTTACCCACATGTTGACAGATTCCAATGTTGTTTTAACTGGATATATCTGTAGTCTGTAGCAGCTAATTGTTTGGTACTATTGGTGTTGTCTTTGCATGTAAAAGTAAGGTATTGTGTGTGTATAAGGTCAGAAGTAGAATAAGATCAGTAGCACTCTCTTATGACATATTATTTACAAGCAAAGTCCAGGATGTCATTTTCCGAAAAAAATCTGTAGCGTCCGTACCCCCTTTAATTTCTGTACTGAGTAAATCCCACAAGCTTGTGATTATGACAGTATAGAGGTCTCTATTACCACATACTAGAACACCCTTTAAACCATTGCTGTCCTGAAAACTCTGTCTAGTATAGCACCGTAAACATCAAAATGTAGCGTCCGTACCCCCTGTAGCGTCCGTACCCCCACCTGTAGCGTCCGTACCCCCATTTGAAGCTTTTTAGCAAAATGCTGTTAAAATTGCTGTCCAACTGCTACAATTCTGATTCAATACATTAATTACAGTTCTTACAGATATGATTGGTTAACTTTTTTCTCTAAAAATGTGACTTTTCAATGAATTTGAGCTGCATTTTTCTGAGATTTCCTCCACAAATCCACATTTGCTACACCCCCTCAGACTTCATAAATGGTTCATTCCAAAGCAGCCAAAGATGGATGTGAGATGATATTTGATATTCCCCCATGAGTTTAGCTGATATAAGAACACCAGTTTGGTAGATCTACATTATACAAGGCATAAATTAAACATAGTATTACATAGTATGTAATGTGTAGCGTCCGTACCCCCTGCACTATTGTTTCTCTTGTCCAAACCAATCTGTACATAGCATGTATTCAGGAAAGATGCAAGTATAAATTGCTGGTTTGATGGCATGGGAAGCACTGTGTTATATTATTTTATGTAAACCATCACTCCTTTATCACAGATTCTGTAAAATCTTCTATCAGTAGGCCTGTTATCAAAAAGTAGAGTACAGATCCAACTGGGTGGAATCTCAAAGGTCTGGCATATTTATATTCTCATTTTCTTTGTTAAACTGCTGCAGTAGCATTAATGGATGCTTCAATTAGTAAATAGTTAATGATTATTAGAAAATGGATATGTTTAGTGGGCTAATTCCATTGTTCACTACCAGTCTTTACTATAATTGTGTAGCGTCCGTACCCCCCTTGAAATGTTCATTAATGGTCATATGAAAGATTCTATGTTATGTTATACACTATGTCTGTTGTAATTTTATGTAGAAGCCCAATAGGGATAGATAACCACCAAAATTTAGCTACTATGGTGCCTGGATTAAGAATTATAGTATTTGATCTTTGTTTCAAGCCAAAATACCCGCATATCATTATAGCTGCTTTAGTAACAGATGACCAGAAAATGACCTAACATAGTCATACTGCAACTTGAGTTGATTTTCTAGCATAGAAAATGCTAATTATACAAGAAGATAAGGATAAAACACCCATTTTCTGTTCTAATGTTGAATATACAGTATGCTGCAGTTCCAGTAATTCTACAGTTGTAGCGTCCGTACCCCCTTAGTGATCCATTTATAAAAGCCCATGTACAGAAGTTATGAAAGCTCGTTGTGCGGAGATCCTTTAGGATGGTAAGCCCAAGGTATGTACCTTTGAACTGCTAACAACAAAAAAAGAATAAAATGGAGTTGAATTTTCACCCCTAGTGACCCCCTTTTGGTACATTAGATTGTGAAGTAGCCGTTCAGTCAGTTGTCATCAGCAGCTGACGTTAAGAAACGCACCTCAAATGTCCTCAACATATTTTGGTTTGATATGACATTTTAGAATATAGGGTTGATGACCCGACCTGAGGTGTATAAGGGCCACAGCCCACGTGCAGGGGGGCTAGAGGTCGCAATCCCCACGTGCCACAGCCTGACGATAGAAGAATTAGCACGATTGGGGAAATCTAAAACGCTAACTCAGTAAGGTTCCATTTGGAAAGTTCGTATAAATAGAAACCGTCCAAAAGAATGGGGAGTATCCGGAATTGTTCCAATTCCAAAGAAAGGGGACCTTAGATCTGTGAACAATTATAGAGGTATCTCCTTATCACAAACTGCATGTAAAGTGTATAACCGATGCCTGCTTAACAGGATCCGACCTATTATTGATGAAATTCTACGCCCTAATCAGATTGGTTTTCGACAAAGTCGCTCTACTACTTCACACATACTTGCGCTGCGTCGCATTGTCGAAGAGCTAAAGAATTTTGACAAAGAACTTGTCGTAGTATTTATCGACTTTCGCAAAGCGTTTGATTGTATTAACCGTAGTAAGATGTTTAAGATCTTAGAGGCATATGGGGTTCCAAAAGACATTGTTAATGCTATAGCAGTTATGTACAGAGACACATTCGCAGTAGTTATCACTCCAGATGGAGAAACTGACATGTTTAGCATTGACACTGGTGTACTGCGGGGTGACCCTCTTGCTCCATTTTTATTCATTATATGTCTAGACTACGCGTTAAGGTGCTCGATTTCAGACACTGATGGTTTTACACTCCGTCGTCGGCGTAGTAGTCGCTACCCTGCAGAAGTCCTCGCTGATATCGACTTTGCCCTTTTGGAAAACTCATTACTTTTTGCACAAATCCTGTTAGATAAAGTAGAAGTGGCATGTCAGGCCATCGGCTTATATTTGAACCCGTCCAAAACAAAATACATGCATATAAACCCATCTTCTTCCCAGCAACTAACTACTTCCGACGGTTCTGAAATCGAGCGTGTAGTAGACTTTAAGTACTTAGGTGGCTATACCAATTCTGAGAAAGATATGGAATGTATGATTGCTCAAGCCTGGAGTTCTCTCCATTCCTTATGAAAGATATGGAAAGCACCCATCAGTAAGCACACAAAAACCAAAGTGTTTAAAGCATGCACTGAGTCCATTCTACTGTATAGTTGTAAGTCATGGACTATGACAGCAACCCAGAGCAAAAAATTGGATGGTACTTATACGAAAATGTTAAGAAAGGTGTATAATGTTTCATGGAGAGACTGTTTAACCAACAAGCAACTATACGGCCCACTCCCAGCCATTTCATCTGTGGTGATGCGGCGCCGGCTCGCCCTGGCAGGGCATGTGGTTCGTGGGAACGAGCCTGCAGGGAGACTAATGGACTGGCTGCCAGAAGGAAGGCGCAGAGTTGGCCGACCATACATTACCTTAAAGACAATGATAGAAAGAGACATTGGACTGTCAGGGTCTAGTTTAATGTCTGCCATGAAGGACAGATCATACTGGAAAACTTGTGCTTTGGACTGTGCCTCACCGGTGTAAAACAGGATGAATTATGTATGAATGTATGTATGTATAAATAGAATCATCATTTTTCCTGTATGTCTGTAGGACTTTTGGTAAACAGAGACTCTTGGCTCCCTCTGGTAGATATCGTGGTCCCAAGAGCACTCTGATGGCCAGTCTGCAAGGCTTAGAGATTCTCTTAGATACTGCCGTAACGGAGAAAACACTGCGTGTTCGGGCAAGACCCGGATTAGCGTAGCTTGGTAAGTGTTTAGTGGTGAAGCTTCAATAATCGCCGGAGCACAGTCTAGGTACCCGGTGTTAAAACTTCTATTTATACGGACATAAACTGGACTTGAATATATACGCACGTGTGAAATTCACGCGTAAAATCAGCTTGCTTGGCTACGTGCGTAGGACTAATTTGGACAAATAAAGTCAATTGACAGTGAACTGTACGCTAGGGAGTCGGTCGGCAAGAGGAGTTATTTCCTCATATGACCGGAGCTTCCGAGTTGCTCGCTAAGGCTTAGGTCACATTTGCAAACTGGGGCCCGTTCGGGATGTTTTAAGAAACGAAAAATTAAAATGTATACCTAGAAGTACACACTCTATTTTTTTAAAAAGAGATTGTATTCTACATGACAGGCGGAGCGTCCAAGGTGACCGGGCGGGGTCACATGCCGGGCGCTGAAGGAGAAAAAGGTGGCTCGCTAAAGCAGTGACGGTTACCTTTTCGTTGCTGGCTAAGTGAAAAACAAACTTTCTAGCCTTGTTACATAGCAGACAGCCCGCGTTATGTACGTCAAAGACTGCATCTTAAATCTTCGATAACGTTAAGGGAAAATATCGAGTCGATCCTCTGGCAACATCAATAGCCGACCGTTTCGTGGTGACCTCCTTTGTTTGGCCAAACTGCCAGTATGGTATGGCTGTCCGAACATAAACCACGAGACTCGTTTCCTTCTCCCTCAATATTGCTGTTTTTGCAAACCCTGAGAAATGCAAACAAGTAACGTTGTAACGCTGTAGAATAGCTATCAGTTTATTTTGCTTATGAGTAGGTTTGACAATGCGCTAAGTCGGTACATGACTGTAATTTGTTTGTATTCCGCTAGAGGGCGCAGCTAGGCTGAGAGGCTGACGATTTGTGGGGGTCTGAATGGGGGGATCTTGGTGGCCAGGCCAGGTGGACAGCCCAGCCGTTTAATCCAACCCTCATGTGTAGACGTCGTGGGTGGGGAAGGAAACTTCGGAATCAATGATCTCAGTGTACCTCAGTGGTGCTGGTACTCCACTATGTCCATTACTCCCTCAGTGGAGCTAGGATTGGCATTCACGACACCAAGATTGACCTGGAAATAAGAGTTTAAGTTATCATTTACTTCAACTAAATTATAAAAGTCAGTTTCAAGAATACTATCTTCAAATGTACAAGTAATGTTACATAATAAGATACTCATGTTAAATAAAAAGCGATATGGCAGAGCACAATTTACTTTAATAGTAAGTGAAAGAAGATTACTTCATCACTCCAACATTTCTGACACAAAGAGTGATGTCAACCAATTTAAATTTATTTTTCATACTGCTGAAGGTCAGTTATAACACTAATCGGTTGTAAGAATACTTTGAATCTAATTTCAAGCATACCATGTTTTATCTAGATGTATGTGGTATAGACTTCATCACTGTTCAAAAAATGGCAATTTGCCACCAAGTGCATCATCTCATCTGCATTCATCCTCTTTTGCATGGGCCACAGCACTATGGGGTCTGAAACATCCTTAGAGTTGCCAAGCTCCTCTTCAGAGCTGTGTCTGCCATAACTACAAAACAAGAAAGGAAAAGCAAACTGTCATTCTTGGCAGTGCTTAAAGAAAGCATAGTGGGGAAATATACATAGTGGGGAAAAATACATGATTGCATGTCTTTAAGACATACAATGATAGTAATCCAAGATCATCACTTATTAGTGCATCATTTTCAAAGGATTTGTATGTATTACAGTTATCTAAGCTATCTCAATCATTTATAACAGCTTAGTATAATTATACACAACCCATACTTCATAAAATATATTATTAACAAATATCATACTTTTGTTAAATATTTGGAAACTTCATGTACCAAATTAGGTAAAAACCTAACCAAATGCATTTGCATATTATATTGCAACATGAGTTCACCAATTTGAAACCTGGCTAATACAATTAACTAGTATATCATGCAAAAGGACTATGATACTAAATGGTGGTGGGAGCGTGTACAATCGGATTCTTCTTTTTGGTGTGCATGGGGTCTAAGGGAGAAATACACATCCATCAACTTTTTCAAGTATGCACAAGTTTCTTGGGTTAGCCCAGTCTTGCAGTTCTTGCTTGTAAATGATGACAATGACAACCCTTGCGGTGACTTGAAATCGACTCTATGCCTTGTGCTAAAAAATGACAGAAAAAAGGAGAGACTTATGTGTCAGTTCATAAACTTTATTTTATTTTATTGGCATTGCTTGATTTTTCCAGAAGCGCTCGAAACAGCGACCTCACTCCTCCCTGTGGAAAGAAATGAAGGAATTTGACAGATTTTACAGTACATGTGCTGGAAGAAGTTCAAGAATTAGTACGAATGAAACAAGGTTTCTACTAGGACCTCGCCTCGCTCTCTGCAACATATAAACACATGACAGATCGTTAAACATAATTTATAGGAATAACTAACTTTTTACGCGTTGTGTGTTTTGCTGCCTTTTCAGTCACCTTACAGTTTGTATGATATACCCAGTATGAAATCGACGTCACACACATTTGTTTTAGGCCGCAGTGAGAGCGGTACTAAATCGCCGTCCAGTACAGTAGTCAAGGGCCTTATCATTTTAGAAAACAGGCCGGGAAACCTTACTCACGTTTCCTCTACGTCATCTCCATCCTCCCCCTCCTTGCCATTCTCTGAGTCTGAATCCATGTTGATTGATGACGAACGCGGCGGTCTCGTCGAACACAGGCGATGACGAACGCGGGGTTGGTTCAACGTTGAACACTGACGCTCGCGAACGCGGCGTTGTCATCCTGCTGGCAGATGGTTCTGCATCCTCGGGCTGTACATTCTCGGGCTGTGTTGTCTCCGGCACAGAAGAACTTGCTGATGTTGCGGTGCTCTCTGTTGTAGACACCGCAGACTCTCTGTGACCAGAAAAGGAATTTGGCATAAATGTCTGTCTCTGGTATTAGGCCTTAAGATACAAAATGGGTTAAATTTGGTCAGTATTTTAAAAGACTACAATTGTCATGTGTTAAATAGAGAATATATTCACCTCATCAACAATCTTTCCCTTTGGCTTCAGGGAATGCACATGCTCAATGTATATGTCATTCCGTAGGAAGAGTGGGGAATTATGAGCACCATAGGTAGAGTGGGGCATCCCCACTGCCGCACTTGGGTTGTAGCTGTCTTTATCATCCTTGTCTTGACTTATGATGCTTGATTTGCCAGCTATCTCATCATTGGCCACGGCCGCACTTGGCTTGTAGCTGTCTTTATCATCCTTGTTTGAAGCAAGCTTTTGGTATATATTCTAGTACCAGATTTCCCTCTTGTGTGGCATTTCATCGCCATGGCTTGCCGCATACTGGCCGAACCACACGACCACGCTAATACATTTACTTGACAAGGACCGTCCACGCCTTGAGTCCCAACTTGGAGTCTTTCAGGTGTTTGTAATACGCGTTCTTGTCGATGCCATACGGTCTACACCACGCGTTTCGACATACTTAGTCCTGTCCACGTTAACCTGGAGCTGCATTCTGTCTTCACCGATGTGAAAGTTTGCAAGGTTTTGATTAATCCACTCATCTCTGGCGGGCGCACTGAAGTAGATTGACCTTTTTTCCTTGAGCATTGACTTTGTATACAAGGCTGAACGCTTATTGCGACAGCAGAGATCCATTCCAAGAACATTGCGTACTGTGTCTGATTTTACTGTTCGTAACAGCAGTTTGCTCCTCTTCTCTGTACGACTCTAGCAGCTCGTTGAGGAGTTTTTGGCTGCTAGCCCCTTCCCCCGTGGTGTTGATTTTAGACAGTAAATGCTTGGCATGGGTGATGGTGTTGACTGAACTGTTGAAAATCATGGCCAATTTGGCCAGGATAAATTGGAGCCCCTCAATTATAGAGTAGTAGAGTGCCCCGAAAAGACACACGAACCCGTCCGTCAGGGATTTGCATATAGTCAGTGCCTAAAATAAACTTTGGTCTCGTTCACCGTAGCTGTGAACGTCGGAATGTTAACATGGTTGACAACTTTAGCTTTCTCTTCTAAGGAGTTCAACGCCGCCAAGACTTTTGCCGCGGAGAAGAGTGGGGGAGGCGTCCGTACCTCCTCCAGTACTTCATCCGTGAGAAAATCATCTGTTACAAGTAGCATACAACATTGTGAAGAGCAAATTAGCAGGTTGGAGCAATGAAGATGAGCATTTAGACAAATTTAGAATCACAATCTGTTAGTTGCTGTTTTAAGTTTTGTATCCAAACAATGTGAAATTCACCAAGTACTTGTCAATATCTTAAGGTCCTCTGCTGCTGTACGTTTCTTAACTTGTCAAGAAATAATGCTGTTCTGTAAGCATTTAGACAATGCATTTTGAGTACTGTACCTGCATTCTGGCTCAGGGCTGTAGCTTGACCTAATGGCCTAGAAAAGGTCAGGAAGTGTGGAGGCATCATTGTGTTGCAAGTGCACTGAAATCCTGCTAAAAAGCTGATGCACGTCCTCGTGGGTATGCCCAGGCATCAAGTACCCAAGGTTGACCTACAATCAATGGAAAAGAACAAGTGTACAATGATGGCATAATTCCTTTCATGTCACATTATCATCAACCTTAAATTAAGATTTTTGGTACATGTAACTCATACATCATGATATTAAGTCTTATGAGTCAGTACACTGCTTATTGATTTCACATATTGCAATCATCACCAAGAAGGGT
Organism: Branchiostoma floridae x Branchiostoma belcheri; assembly: GCA_019207045.1. NCBI lineage: Eukaryota > Metazoa > Chordata > Leptocardii > Amphioxiformes > Branchiostomatidae > Branchiostoma > Branchiostoma floridae x Branchiostoma belcheri. The sequence continues at coordinate 23,074,643 of CM033028.1, read as the reverse complement.
CACCTGGAAATGCAAAGAAGTAAAAATTTTCCCAGGAATGGCTGTAAACTTTAAGATTTGCAAAACTACAATCCAGCTGTCATGTGTTACAATGTAATTTGAAATCATAAAAATGATAGACAAAGACTAATAATAAGAGAGCAAACTTACATTACATGCCTGCTATAATGTTTACTTTGGATTTTCGTATTACATTCAATGTATTAGCCTTAGAACAAAGTTCTGTGAAAGTGTACCTTTTTGAATTCCGAACTTTACAAGCCACACAGAGAAAGCTATGATGAACTTATTCTTGCATTATTTTGCAGAGTTGTCCAGCTGCAAGCAAAGGGTGTTTGGCAAGTGGCCACCATAGTCCTGTTGAAAAAAACCCAGTTGCTATTAGTTGTAAGCATTGGATTTAATGAGAGACCCTTAAATGTGCAATGTAAAATACATGCCATCTGTATGGTTCCTGAGTATTCTAGGTAGAAAATAATTTATAGAATTCTTTACACGCCTTCACGAACCCCTCTTCAAACAATATCCGGATATCTTCTTTGTGGTGGTACACTGCTGCAGCGGCTTGAAACACGATGTTGAACCGGTTTGCACGGAACGAAATCAGTTTGACAAGGCTCTTCTTTTTCTGCACCTCCTCACCATCAACGGACGTAAAGGACAAGTGTAGAAAATCCTTGAATGTCTGAATTTGGCTTCCCTCTGGCCCAAAGGCAGAACATGGTGAGCCTTTGTGTGGCGCAGTCTTTAAGGGACCAAGATTACTTTCCACTCTTGTCTTGGAACTCGCGAAGATCCGCCACGCCCAGCGGCCCATCCCTCTCTCCCCATATAACTCTCCGTTATATCCATTTTGCTACTATCATCATGCCTTTACTTTCCCATTTGCCGCGCAGTAGGGGCTGCAAGTTTGGGGCTAAGACCAAGGCCATCAAGCTCAGGTCCAGCAGGAATGGCTTTTTACTAACATTAGTACTTACAGGCTATATACAAAACAACAACAAAAGATATGTTCCCAAAATGATTGGCATTAACAGCGGGGTTAAGCCAAACATTTCGGAACCCATGTCGGCATAAAATGTACTCAACGTGAGTTGCCCAGTCATGTTCCTCTTCGACTGAAGTGTCGTCGCCTTTTTAACAATCTGTCGTTTGGTAGAGTATGCAATCTTAGCCAGTATTTATTCAGATATGTTTGATTGTCAACGAATAGAAGAAATACTAATTCACCTATTACGGCGGCATTGACAGAGCTTTTTGGTATATGAAGTAAAATTTTGCAGACATTTAAGAGTGCGTATTCAGGTGTTCCATTGTTATATTCTGGTTCCTAAGCAAAGTGTCTGTTGGTTTTGGTGCGGAGGTGGCGGTGGCAGAGGTTGCTGATCTTTTGACTTTTTTCCACCTCTTGTTGACTTCGTCTGCCATACGTTTGCAGTCCATTCCTAACATCTTCTGATCCCCAGCACACTTGTTCCAGAAAATCTTGTAAGCCCTGTCGCCAGGTGACTTGGCATCTAGTTAAGGAAAACCAATTTGTTGCCTTAGTCCTTAGCATGAGTGAAGTTTGCCAAAGTCATCCAAGAAATGTGAGAGATAAGAAATGCATAATCTATTCCTTTTATACCTAGATTTCATAATGACAGCAAATTTTTTTCACATGGATTCATCAAATTTGCAGCGCCCGAATGATGCCATCAGTATAGTCAAATCATTGTGGCCTAAGCAAGGCCACAAAAAGACTAAGATATATCAATAAGTTTGAAGATATGCCAACTGTTAACCCTGCAACCACATAACTTTTGGCCCCAGATCAATCGATCAATCGACGACAGAGTTAATGATAATTGAGCATCAGACTTTACACTAATGTAGTAGTGATTGAAATGAAGGTAGTAGACAATAGCATGACAAACTCACCAGCAATTTCCTTTTTCGTATATGTTTTGAATGAACTCCATTTTCTTTCGCCTGCCTTGAAGATAGAATATAGTCCGGTTGCACCCGAGGATGAAGGCGCAGTAGATGCTAGCATGCTTGCAGCTGGGGGAGGCAGTTTCTGTACCAGTGGCTCGTCTTTAGATCTGGAGATACACAAGATAGGGCTTAATCACGCAAAAACAAGTACTAATTTTACTATGTGGCAGTTTCGGAGTCCGTGAGGCTATTAGGAGGGTTGAATAGGTAAAGAGGCACTCAACAGCAGAATTAGAAGTATTTTCAAAAAGATCACATTTCTATGAATACAAATCAACCAAATTTTCTGAAAGCAAGAAAGGGTCTAAGTTGCAAATACTACAAATCACGTCAGTTTGTCCATACCCCTCAGGTTTTGTCCCGAACTTCTAGTTTCTGATGCTAGCCAGGGTCTTGTACTATCTCAATGATATTCACCCGTTTTCGACCGCAATTCGCGACAAAATGCCTCAAGAATTGAAAGTGTGAGGCCGACCGCGGCTGACATCTGTGATGGATTATCTTGTTTACGTGTTAGCGGACTGAATCGGTCTACTTTGCAATATTTTCGTGTTTATGTCTTTCAGTGTTTGTCGACCATGTGTATCAACTGTCTCCACTTTTATCTGCCGGCTACAAAATACAGCCAGCTATTGCTTGACCTACTTGAAGACGTGTCAACTGGCAAAAGAACATTTTTTACTAGTACACAACTAATCTTCATTCTTAATTGTATGTCCTTCACAGAAGCTCCTGAAATGAGGCGAACATCAATCAACGCATGCGCGATATACTGGTGCAGACCACATAAAGCACCAACAGATGGACACCTCCGATAGAGAAGTGTCATAGTCTGGTCGACAAAGTCAGTATCTATCTGAAATGAAGTCAGCACACCCGGCAACATCTGATCATAAAAGCAGGTTCTCAAAACATTATTTGATAACTACAATGAAACGCAACCATTGGTGGCGGATCAAATCATGACACATCACTGATGACATCGATGTTTAGTTATTAGGCTTGTGGCAGAACATCCAGCTTACTCAGGGTTTGTTAGTCAGGTCTATTGTTACAGCTGTCCAGCCTCTTGGAAACCCAGACTTCGGGGACTGTGCCTCTGGCTCAGTGGGGGCTGGTTCAGCTTAGTTAGATGGGTGTGTTGGAAGTTCAAATTATGATTTTTTGGGTATTACTAAGTAAACCCCTTCAATCAGTTGTCAGTAGCTGACGTAAAGAAAGGGCGAACGATAGTCTAGTGCCGCCATTCCTCTTAACTAAAACAACAGGGGCCCCCACCGAGAGTTGGATGGTTCGATGAAACCTTACGAAGCAAGTTTTGCAAGTTCCTGGCGAACAAACCAATATTCAAATGACAGAAACCAAGCATGTTTTCTGTTATTTGTATCCAGTTATGCATACAATACTATAGCTTTCCTGTCCATGTGTGTTGGATTGTAAATCCTTAGTTTTTCAACATGCAAGGCCGCCGTATGGTCCGTTGATCGTGCCGTACGACACAATAAACTCGTCACCAATGCCCTGCCAGGCGATTTGCTGTAAGCAGAGAAGCAGATTAATACAATGCGTGGAGTTTGAACTAAGTTATCTATACACACAAATATTGAAAGAAAAAAAAACGATAAAGGGACATAAAATGCATAGGCTTTTTTTAGGGGAAAGGCCGGTGAGAGCATCTACATATAGCTTTAAATGTTATGTGGGGTGTTCCAGGGCGTGTCGGGAGATGTTTCCCTGTGATGGCGGAATTGCTCCTCTACTTCACCCACTGTTCTCTGCGGGAGGCTAGGTCGCGGATCAGATGTAGATACGAGACGAGGCTGTGTTGGGGGGTGCTGTTGTATGTAAATGAACTGGAAGACCAGGAAAGCAGACGACCATTGTTCGATGGTGAGGCGTCTGCTTTCCTGTGAAGAGGGACGATTCGCTATAGTTAGTGTAGGTGTCAGGCCGTCGGTTAAGGCGACTGTAAAGTGGGTCTGTACGGACTTGAGCCTCTGCATGTGGTCGTGGCCTGCCTCATCTGGAGCAAAGATGTTGAAGGCAGACAGCTGCTCAATGTCAGGAAACCGCTCCTCCAGATTGGTCACGATTTTGTCTATTTATTTATTTATTTATTTCTGTTTTATGAAAGGCTGGTAGATCTGAAATTATATCAATTATATTAAACACATGAATCATTATCACATAAGTTATCTAAACATATATTGAATTATCTGGGAATTTTCCCTCCATCCCAGTTACCAGTCAGTAGTGACTACTTACAGTCTTCATGAATTGCTCCATGTCAGCCTTAGTGTACTTGATCTCAAGGCAAGTCTTCGTCTTTGCTTCAGCCAGGAAGTTGTCCAGCCCCTCGACCGACTCAACGACCTGCTGACGTATCAACGATCGAAGCGCTTCTTAACAATTGGGTTATCTACAGTGCCAAAATCATTCACCGGGTTTGCCACTGGTACCAGATCTTTTAACACTGCCAAATAACTTTCATTAACACAGCAGAACATCTGCACTTCGTCAAAGTGAACATATCCGCCAGGCAGTGGTGTTCCCACTTCTTTTTGTTCTGATACAACTGCTGGGCCGCTTTCAGAGTGTTAAGTGCAAGTGCTCTATGCATCTGGCTTCCTGCATAAGAATATTAGAAAACAAACTTGACGTTAAGGTCCTTATACTGGGTTTGTGTGAATGTTGCAACTACTTTTGCAGGGTCCCACTTTTTCCCGTAACGTTTTCTACAGTATAGAGTGAAGTCAATACACTAGCATCAAACATATCGTCAAAGCTATCAATTTCGATCTGCTAAACTGCGCTAGCTTCATTTAACCCCTCCATGGATCGAAAGATCCTGTAGTGACAAACCGCGCACACTGGAGGCTGAGTTGTGTGGAGAGCGTGTGGTCGTAATTGACCGGAGGCTGACGGATTCTCTCCTCTGGGAAGTGTATTCAGATTTGGGGTCTTCCTTCAGTCTGGCCTGTAGGGTGTTCCTTAGGGCCGTTACCGCAGGGAGAGCTGATGGAACAGTTTCCCGAAGTGTCCAGACCAGCCCTGCACTGCACCAGACAGATCTTTTTAATGTTTTACTGGAAGGCATATTGATGCTGCATGCATTTCGCAACGAGGCCGACCTCACTGGTCTCTGTCTTTGCACATGCATCATTGAGACATGTGTTCAACCACGGTGCCAGCCCTCCAGTTTCCTGCCGAAGTCACCCATCTTGAACTTTTGAAGGTCTTCAGTCTTTGTTTTGCCAAGGATGGAGCCATCTGTCGTGGTGTTTCGCAATAGGCAAACACCATGGCCACTGGCACCACTCGATGCACCCTGTGCGCTCTCCCACTTTCTTCCTTAAGACTCGTAGGTCTTAGTGTAAATAGTCTTCAGACAGTGTTTTTTCTACACGCTGACTACCCCTTAATCACCCGGTCCACAGCCTCCACGAGACCCGAAATTTATTTACTCGTAATGGAATCGTGGGCGCAAACCCCACTGCTCAACTGTCCTGCAATGTTCAGGTGATCAGCTATAGCCTTTACCTGTTCCCGAACATTTTCATCCTCATGATATAAACCAGTGAGTTTCCTGTGAATGATCCTAAAAAAAAGAATAGAGATTGTTTTCATTCATTATTATTGCAAATTTTTTTATTGCCAACAATGTAAAATTGAAATCTTTTTCACCAATCGTTTTTTTTTTTCTTATGATAGGAAGGCCTGGTGATGCTGAAGAAAATATACGTGGTCTTGGAATTGCTGTCATCTGAGTTGAGTCGGATGTCCATTTCATCTTACGTTGCATCTCGGGAATGATCCTTCTGCGGACAAATTGATGTGCTTGCAACTGTTCATCTTTATCACGGTTATGTCTGTCACTCATGTCGTCTGTCAGGTCATGACAAATCTCATCTGGTTGCATACCGAAAGCTAGTTTTCCCGTTATATTTGCCCTGACTGGCGGGATTAGGTTGATGCTGTGTATCCTACATACTTTGTTATTGACTGTGACTGATAATGTGGGTCACTTTTACCACCTTTGATGTAAGCTTGGTTCTAATTGTGTGTGTTTTTTCTAGTTGTTTTCCTAGAGGGCTGTGCATGGCTTTTCGCTTCCATCAAATTTGCAGATATAGTAAGAATACCGGACAGAATTTCTAACAGTGTCTCCAGCGTGCCTACAGAAGTACACATACTTGCATTTCCCTTCCAGGCAAAGATCTCATCCGATGAGCTGAATTGATGTGTTTTCTTCGCAGCTTCCACAAAGTGGTATTCCTCAAGATGCTTAAGCATTTTGGTTACGTGATAAAAGCTCTTATCACAATCTGACGAAGTTCGCATGATGTATGATGGCGGGTTGTTAAACAGCAACGGTCACCGGTCATCCCATCTTATACTTAGACCAGGAGTAATTATTGAATGAATGAATGACCTTTATTGTACATTTGTGCTCAAACAAGCTAAGTACAGGTCGTAGCGCTAGTGATAAGGTACAATTTTGACAGAAGAAAAAGGTATCTTATCATCTCCACATATGCTAACACATTCTAGTATGTACAAGTTCAACTTCTTCTCGCTTCTTAAAACAGTTATAAATATAAGGACAGATGGAATCAATAATGTATGGTTTGTCTAATTGCATGAGAAATATGAATTTTTCCGTGGTATTCAAGTATCGGAAATTAGGGAACATATGTTGTATATTTTCAAAAAGGACATTTCTTTCGTTGTTGTATAGGGTACAGTCAACAATAAAGTGACACTCATCCTCTATCTTATTCAAGTTACAGTATTGGCAAATTCTTTGTTGCAGAGGAATGTGGTTATGTCGGCCTTTTTCAATGTGGAGTTTGTGTGAACTAATACGGAGCTTTGTGATGGCTGTTCTGTGCCGAATGTTTGCAATCTTTAAGTATTTCTCGTCGTTGTAAGTATTCTTAAGTAATCTGTATGTTCATGATTTGTTGTTGCGCATTGCTGTCACGAAAGATTGAAGGTACATATCTTTTAAACGTTGGTCGACGGATGGAATGATTTGTGATGGGTTTAGAACAGATGACATGGGAGAGTGCCAGACATAGCCAAAACCACATTCCTCTAGCGTCTTGCGGACTCCAGTGGCCCAGCATTTAGCGCCTAATGTGTCCATTTGAAGTTGACATAAAAGGGCGTCTGCTGATAGACTATCAGCTGGCACGTTCTGGCGTACTCTAATATACTGTTTGATGGCGTTAAGGGAAGCTTCTAGTTTAAGGGGGTGTCTTCCCAGTTCTGTCATTACAGCCAGGTTACATGAGGATCTGGGGACATTCAATGATTGTTTACAAAATTTTAGATGTATAGTTTCAATTGTTGATGATTTTGGACTTTTGAAAGAACCCCATATTTCCGAACCATACAGCAAAATAGGTTTCACGCATGTGTCAAATAGTTTGCTTCTTACGGATATAGAGGCGTCGGCTTTGCCAAGTGATTGGTTAATTCCATAGAGGGCTCTCAGGCCTTTGCTGTGTAGATATTTGTTATTTGCCTTGAACGTGCCAGCTGAATTTACAACAATGCCCAGATAGCAATAATTTGTAACAATTTCTACTACGTGTCTATTATATAGAAAAAGGCAGTCTTTCGGTAGGCGACCACCTTTCGTAAATACAATGACTTAAGTTTTCTTTAGGTTAACATTTAACTTCCATAATTCACAATAATTTTCTAATCTACTTAGAGAAGTTTGCAGACCCTGTTGAGATTCAGACAAAAGTACCAGGTCATCTGCATATAATAAACATGACACTTTCTTATTGTGCAATATAGGAGGATTACAGGGATGGTCATTAAACACATCTGGTAAATCACTTATGAATAAATTAAACAAAGTTGGACTAAGATTACAGCCTTGTCGAACCCCACAGTTAGTTACAAAAGTTTCGGTAAGACCGTGGCTAGTTTTAACACAAGTTTTAACACAATTTATTGTTTTGGAGTACATGTCTTTTATAGTGAGTAGAAATTTCCCACCCAATCCAAGTTTGTTTAATTTTAGTAAAAGGCCTTCTCTCCAAACCGAGTCAAACGCCTTGCTAAAATCTACAAAACAGGCATAAAACCGTGCGTTTTTGGTCCGATATTTAGTAACTAAGGTGGATAATACGAAAAGGTTATCAGTTGTTCTAAAGTTCTTTCTAAAACCGGCCTGTTGTGCTTTGAAAAGGCTGTAATGTTCTGCATAATTGACAAGACGGGTATTTAAAATAGATGAGAAGAGTTTTCCCAGACAACTAATTATGGAGATTCCCCGATAGTTGTCTGGGACAGAAGTGTCCCCGGATTTATGAATGGGTACAATATGACTTAGGGACCATTCGTTAGGGAAGTAACTATTTTGTAGACAGGAATTGAAAAGATGTAGAAGTGGTTTCTTTAGAATATGTCTTCCACATTTTAACATTTCATTAGTAATCATGTCGCCACTGCTAGATTTTTTGTTTTTTAAGTTTGATATAGCGGTGTCCAATTCTTCCTCTGTTATAATGGAGTCTAATATGGAACTCTCTATTGGAGTTGTATTTGAAAGGGGTGAAGTGTCCACGGATTCAGTGGTTGAAGCGTCTATGTTACAGAAACCATTTGTTAAATGTTTGTCCAGGTTACTAAAGTGCTGCAACCAGTCTTCTTCTGATATTTGGCTACTCCCTGACACTTTCTCTGGTTTCAGCTTATTCAATAAATTCCTAAACGCAGTCGGGTTTCTTTCTCTGAGTGAAGATAGCTGGTTCATTATTTGTTGGTGAAAGTTGCAACATAAGTTGTATTGTAGTGTTAACATATCAATTCTAAACTATATGGCAAACATGTACATAGCAGAGGCGTTACAAGAAGTATGTTAGAATGTAAAAAACTTACGCTTGTATTCATGTTGTTTATAACTACACTCTTAATAATAAGAATCACTATCTTTATAAACGTATAAAAGCTAAAAGTAAATAATTTTACTCGCGGAACCAAAGAGAGCCACTGTCTCTTAACATGAATGTTGAACCTTGTCTTGGAACACAGCAGCCATGACTCTTCCCAACTGTGCTTTAGACCTCGATTTTCTTACTGTTGTATGTCCAAACCAGGGTTCTATCGTCTTCTTCCCCGCTTCGGCTGAGATCTCAGCTTTCGCCCCACATGCGTCTGTTGACTTCTCCGCTGTCGTGGTGGGTCCGGATTCACCAGTCCTCGTCTGGTTTGTCTTCTGTCAGCTTGTGGTGATTTCTGTCTAATTTCTTCCTCTTCGATAAGTTTCTCCGTCACGGGTTCATCCTGAAGCCTCTTATTCGGGATCTCCCAGTGTAGCTGTTCACTATGTTTCATGGTATGGCTGTGTTCAAGTATTCCCCCATGGGTATTGAATCTGGTCAGAAGAATACCATAGCCTGGCCTCGGAAGAATTTACTCCGACCTGCTGAAACATAACCTGGCTTCAATATCTAAATGTCAATTGACATTTATATTTAATTTTATGTCTGAGGTTATCTTTCAGCAGGTCGGAGTAAATTCTTCCAATTACTCGGAATGGCTGATATAATTTGATTGTAGTTCAATTCTGTACAGGTGTCCCCGAAATGTAATACAGAATCTTGAAATGTTAAAAGCTTATTTTGTGACGGTCATTTACAAAACCCCATTGTTGTAAAGCGACATGGTTTTCCAGATATGCGAATTATCTTCAACCACAGTTGAAAATATGGGTTAGCTTATGTATAAAGTTGACTTTTGTTGCATTTATGTTTACATACATGCAGCTATATGCAACAACACTTTTTTAAAGTTCCAGTTTGAACTTTATAGTTGTGGTCGACAATTTTTAAGCTACTGTAAATGTAAATGTAAACTTACTTGGAAATGGCATAATTCTGCATCTCTGCGATGGTACGGCGTTGTGCTGGTGTGAGTGCAGACCCTCAAGAGAGTTGCTGCCGCGTCTACACTTGTTGGACAACCGCACACCGTTCAGGACAACTTCCTTCACTGCTACATAAAGCTGTATGTCAATTTTGGAAATAAATGGAAAGGCTGATTTTGCAGATATGGGTCCTTGTCATGGTGATCAGCTGCTAGTAGTACTTCTTTGTTGCGTTACTGATGTTGGACTGTGTCCCTTTACAGAAGTGGCTTTATGGCTTGGTTGATAGTTCTGCAATGAAAAGATTAAATTTGCATTAGATGAGTTTTCAGATCATGTATTTTTATGTTTTCCCCACATAGAAACCCCATGTGGTCGTGTTCATGCCCTTGATGATTATAGTCACCCTGAAGACATAAAACTGCCATGAATATATCACGTTACAGAATAACTATCTTAAAAGTATGGGGCAACGTCTACTTGAATGTTGGAGGAAATAACGAATGGAAATTGTTGTTATTCATAATTGGAGGCATATCATCAAAATCATTATCTTGTTGCAGGTACTCAAGGCTTTGGCAGTGCTGGCATGATCACGTGTCCAAGTCCCATGCAAAGTGTAATCGGTCCTTCCTTGTTGTCATTTTCCTCTTCCATATCTGTTGCTTTAAGCTTGTTGCTTTATTCATGTTCATGTTGGCAGGATGGATAGTTTTACCAAATCTGAAAGTGGTAGTGGCACACTCTCACATGTCCCCAAGTCGATGACTTCTTCAACATTTATGTCGTGTTCAATTTTCAATCGTATACGCAGCAGTTGCTGTTGGCATGTCGTACTTCCGATAATAACAGATCTGAGATTGGCTTGATGTCAGTAGCATGTACAAAGATTATCTTATGGAGGGCGGAGCACTTCTGATTACTTGCATGTGCAATCGACGAAAGCAGCATGACTGCTGAGTACCCGTCATCATCCTTCAATGGGCTGCTCATGAGGGATGAGATGATGTGGTAAAGGCGTGGCGAATAGGATGTCAGAAAGACTCCTACATCTGTACCAAAAATGTACCAAAATGCTGCTTTCTTACTTAAAACACTGACCTGTGAATACACATTGTTCTTGCATGCGCCGAACAAAAGCTGCTTTAGTACATACCAGATATTTATAAACAGTTCCTTTCTACCTTAATTTTTCGCTTTATTTTCATAGCCCAGTCTATGCCAAGCAGTAAAACTTGTATGATCCAGGATGACATGCCATGCTTTGTCCTGAGAGAGAACTCTAGAATACACTCGTAGTGGAACAAGGACACATCATCAGTGATGAACCCGAAGTATATCTATTCATCATTTATTTGACAGTGGGATAAACTAATCACCATGAATGACCTGGACCTCGTCACATAGAATACTTTGCAGTTAGTAAAAGTTAAGTCCATCAATAAAATAGCTACTACAGTGTACCCTCAGTAGCACATGGCTTATATTTGATTAGTGGAGTATTGACCTTTAACTTGGTGGAGCAGGGTCGTGGCCCCGGGGAGTGACCCATCCTATATACACTCTGGTTACCCCACTTACCACTTCCCTACTACGCTAATACAATCATTGCTGCTACTCTAAGTTTTGGACCAGAGTCAGTCAAGGTTCGTACTGTTCGAGTTCGTAGCGGCGTCTCTGCACATCTGGCAGGGAAGGGTCCAATGCAGGACCAGCGTACGCTCTTATCGGAACAGCGTCCCTTTGCACAGGAGCAGCGTTCATTACAAACGCAAAACCGGATAGAATAAATAAAACCTGTAAGGCTGGCATGATTAAAAACAAAACAGTGTACATGTCTTATAGAATGTTACACTAAAAAATACAAAAACAAAATGCTTAATGTATGTCACAAATTTATGTAACTGTTACAGAACTCACATTCATTAACAAAAATGGAGGCCTCTTCATTGATGGTATGGTGCAGCAGGGTACTCGGCTTGTCTTCATTGATGGTGTTGCGGTTTGGCACAATCCGCAGAGTACCCATCACTGCACCGATTCTGTTATTCCTTGTTACTTGCCTTCCATCCCCAGAAAATCTTACTGAAATCTGGTCACTGACAATTCCACCGTACTTTGGATGTTTGAGGAATTCTTTCAGCAGCTCCCTCACTGGACGCCTGGCCATGTTGTTATTGGCCTATGTAGTACAAGAAAATGTTTTAAAAAATCAGCAACATCAACATTGAAACATTCACAGGAAAATGCTGCAATAAGTACCAAGATTAACCATCTTACCTCTGTGATGATGTCAATAGTTTTGTTCTGGCGAACCCTCTCCTCAATCACTTTGTACAATGGTGGCACATTGGCTTGATCCATCATCCGGATCTCATGGTAGCCCCATCCGAGATAGTGAACTTGTCCTTCACTCTTACTCTTATCCACTTCTGCACCTCCCTGGTCTTGCCAGTTCTTTTGGGAGGGCTGAGGCGAAGAGGGCTCCCTCTCTTCCCATTTGATGATGTGGGGTTTATTGTGGCCTTCCAGGAACAGTTCAACCTGTATCATAGAAGTTACAAAATTAATTTTTTTTTTCATTGGTTAGGCCATACCAATTTAATCTGTTGGTTCTCGGAATCGCCGCTTCAAAAAATCACAAAATGAAAAAAAAAAAAAATTAATTTTTAGCCTCTGTCTCCGTCCTAGGGGTGTTGCCAAAACTGAAACGTAAAAAAAATCCCTGAAGGCTGCAGTTTTATAAAATGTCGCTAGATGTCGCTTTTTTTGTTGGTCATGTGACGTATATTAGCCAATCAAAAAAATCTTCAGTTTATTAGGACAAAAATGGCGCATAAACTGAAAAAGAAGCAGGAAGCAAGTTCTGACGGGCCGCTGGCATGGCCGGAGGATTTAGTAGATTCAGAGTTAGTACGATAGAGTAGAGAGTACATCAGTAGGAGGAGAGATGTCTGTGGAACAGAAAAAGCCACTATTTGTGGCAGGCAGAGTTTTCAAGAACAAACTTCTGGACCAGTTCGTTGAGATCGACCAAGAAGAAGAAAACTTTGTGCAGCTGTATACAAGATTGACAACAAGCATCGAGGGCACAAAAGATGACTCTGTGCAGGTGGGTCTGGTGAAATATACTTTCTTTGCTATGTGATAGACGAATCAAAAATTATTTATACCCAAAAAAGGATTTAATCAATGGAAAAATTCCTGGTCAGTGACAAATACAGGGAACAACGGATGCAAAACCGGATAGAGTGTGAGTGAGTGAGAGCATGTGGTCAACCTATAAATTATAGGTTGACCATACTCAGTGTTGTGCTACTTGAACTGTTGAAGACATTTCCCTTGACACTTTAATCGTGTATTCTTCAATTAATTGTTTTGACTGACAACTAGACGAAGGACATTATAAAGGGCAAACAGAGATTTATTATACTGGGTTTATGTATGATTTTTTTTCATTTTGGGTAGCAATGATGATTGATTACTAGTATAATCCTCTTGACTACTAGTATGGTAGCGAAATAATAATTTAGACTGCAATTTTCCCTGGTAAAATCAAGAAACTGTATGGTTTAGATTTATTTACTAAAAAAAAACTAAAAATTTGGATGGTATGCCTTTTTAGCTTTAATATAGCTGTTTTGTTTTGATTTATATCCAGGCATTCATCTCACAGACAGCACCTCCACTTGATAGGACCAAGGAATCTGCTGCAAAACATGGAACAGTTGCTCCTGTGTCTGCACCAGTTAACCTGGTTAGAGACTTTTCATGCAAATATATCACGTACCATGTGGAAGCTGCCAATGAAGAGTCTGGATCACATGTGAAACAAATTGCTTTTGATGTACTCATGAAAGCTTAACAAAATGGCTCCCACCTACCTCAGAGTCAGAGAATTGACAAAGAAATTAATTGCTTCAGAAGACTACAACATGGTGGTTGACTACCTGGAAAAGGTCAATGCTGGATTCAGTGGAGTCAGGGAGAAAGCTCAACGTATCAAAGACACATGGCGAGAGCCGTGGGGGGTTCAACACACAGAGGCTGCAGTTAGCTGAGGCACACTTCTTCAGCTGGAACGTTAGCCTGGTATCTAGCGGTAATATAGCTTCCGAGTCTCTTCTCTCCTTTCCAATTGTGGAGAGGAGAGAAGAGACTCGGGAGCTATATTACGGCTGGATACCAGGCTACTGGAACGTGTAGTGCGTCTGCTTGCTGTGTGTTTCCAAGAAGTTGTGAGCTGCTGGCTTCTAGCCATATCCTTGGCAGTCATTGTGATAGCATCACTGGCTGTGATTTCCTCGTCAATGAAGCTAAGTAAACTCATGACCTCTTCAATCTCATCTGCAGCAGCTGCAAAAGTCTTCACCTTCTCCTCTTTGAGTCGCATCCTGCTGAACCTCTCACTTATGAGCTGTATGACTGGTTGCATTGCTGCCTTTAAAGTTTGATAAGTTTAAACCTTCCTTTAGGTCAGGGTGTCTTTCTGCTGCTTGACGCACACTTTTGAGGTCACTCTTTCCTCTGATGAGCTTCTCTAACTCTTCTGAAAATGCTTCCTCTCTCTAATGCAACATTCTGCAGGGCTAGATTTAGCAAAGACATGGTCCTTTCTGCAGGGTTGATCCAACTGCCATGAGGAGCATACCGTGCTAGGAACAGTGCTAACTTAGTGCCATCTTGACAGAATGGAAAGTCAACCACCATGTTGTTGTACAGTCATTCTGTAGCAATTGATTTCTTTCTCAATTCTCTGAGGTAGGTGGGAGTCATTTTGTTGAGCTGCACAGTTAAAGTTCATGTATGATGCTTGTTCCAGCTGGTTTCAGCTACACTTTACTAGTATTGTCATTTTTGTTTGTATTTCAAGAAGATGAACATTGTTGTAAGTAGCATAGCTGGGAATTATTGTCAGGCACAATTTCAAGTTCATGTATGAAAGTTGCTAGAGGTACCCTTGGCCAAATTGGGGCTTGTTTCAGCTACAGTATTGTCACTTTTTTATTTCAAGAAGATGAACATTGTCAATGTTGTAAGTAGCACAGAGCTGGCACAGTTTAAGTTCATGTATCAAAGTTGCTAGAGTTCCCCATGGCCAAATTGGAACATGTTCCAGCCTGTTTCAGCTACAGTATTGCCACTTTTGTTTGTATTTCAAGAAGATGAACATTGTTGTAAGTAGCACAGAGCTAGGAATTATTTCCAGGCACAGTTTAAGTTCATGAATAAAAAACAAAAAATGAATACTGCAATTTCACTGTTTTCTTTCCAATTTTAAGAGACAAAGCAGAATTGTACATACATGTATCATATTCATTATTTGATAACCATAATGACGCCATTCTGTTAAAGAAATCAATAATCCTCTAAAATAGGTGGAGAGAAGATCATAGTCTATGAAAATAGCAATTTTTGTTGCAGTAATGTAGTGTCTGTTTCGTTTCTCAGTAAGACGGCCCTTTTTTTCATTTCTGGCTGTCCTGTCAGCAGTTTTTTTTTTCCGCCCTGTCGCTTCATATTTTTCATGAAAAAATCCGAGAACCAACAGATTAAATTGGTATGGCCTTATGACAAATTTATCTCCAATTACTCTCAGATTTGTATAATAACTGTATAACTGATAACTGAAAGTGTAATCATTCATATCCATGGTCAAGTGAAATTAAATATGAAACATATATTACTAGTATATTAGTTCCAATTCTTTATGTTTGTTGCATAATAAACCAGTCAGTTACACGGAATAATAGAGTATATGATGATGATGATAGATAATCCAAGGTACTTCGCTCCCTAAAATGGCTCTAAAAAAACCCCTGCAAACAAGATAGCAAAGCAAGATTAAAAACGACAACTTACTAGTAAACGTTCAATGTCCATGATTACTTTCATCATGCTGTTAGGTTGTACGATTGACAATCTTGGCCCAGATGCAGTCTGTGGGAGTAGCCATTTCCCTAACGTTGCTGTAGCTGTTGTGTTACAAGTTGTTGGACATGTTGATGTATATGGAGCCATTGTTGAAGACGTTGTTCTGGCCTTGGATGAACCTTCGTTCAAGCTTCAAGGCTTCTGGGGCTGTAGCGTGCCACATCCCCATTAGTAAGCTGCCGCTTGTAATCTCGAACCGATGTGCTCTGCTGGTCAGTTCTGAACATGGTTTGTTTGTCGAATCCTTGTGTTCAATTTGGGTATATTACGCTAATGCAGCTATGAAATATAATGTGAAAATTTAGTTCACCTGACTTCAATGGTAGGGAGACTAAGCCTAAAAAAATGATACCAAAATCTTAGGAATTTGGGGCGTTCTCAAAGAAGCAGTGCTACTCCAATGACAACCAAGTAAATTTGATGGCTTATGATCTACCACTCAGGAACCTTTGGAACGAGTATTCCAAATCTTCCAGAGTGATGACCCCGCATCCCTCGATATCATTGGGGTAGCAGCGAGCGTACATCCGTCTCTCTGCCTCTTTGACAACCTGGCGGGCCAGTCTGCCATTCATCTCTGATCTCTGTTGTTCTGTGGAATTGTTTTCTATTGTGGTTTCCAGCACCTGGTTTGCCTTGACGGTTAAACGCAGGCCTTTGTTTTCCACTTCCATCCTCATGATGTCGGCCATCTCCTCTACACTGAAGTCAGGGAAATCAAAGTTGTAGGCTATCCGTGACTTCAGTCCTGGATTAACATCCAGTAATGAAGCCATCTCCGCGGGATAGCCTGCTAAAATCATGATGGGATCACCACTTTCCATGACACTCGTTAGTTCTTCGAGCGCTTGCTTGCCAACATCCTGGATGAGGAGTTGGCCTGTGCCAGCCTGTATGCCTCTTCCACCAACATTACCCCACCCTTGCTGGCTTTGATCCTCTTTCGGGTAACCTCCGATGTCTGTCCAACCCACTTGGATGTCAGGTCGCCCCTCTGGACAACCAGAGGCTCTTCTTTCGCGACTATGCCTACTTTGTAGAGGAAACCTGTAAGTTGAAAAAAAATTCATGACTGCTGATATAATACAGAATCCCATTACAACAAGCATCATTTTGTCTAGAAAGATTCTGTGCAGACATAGTTGCAAAGGTGTCAAATTATGTAAAAACACTCGTGCTCAATAACGTTCACCATGCATTGGGCCAATTTTATGGCTTTCACTGCTTCCTCATTAACAGTAATAACAAGCATATGCCACCAAAATGCAAAACCCATATGCATGAGCTTTCCTATAGGAGATCTTGTGCGGAACCTCTGCTCCTTTGCTGTTAAGGATGGCCGTAAGCGTCCGCCCCTGCAAACTGTCGATCTTCGCTTCTTTGGTTAAGCCAACATTCTCAATGATCTCTGGTAGTTTGTCTGGCAGCAGCTTTATAGCTTTCTTGAGCTCTTTTGCTATGTGGATAAAAGTGAGTTGCAGTTACTAGATCTTTGTCCTTTATAAGTAAAATTGCAATTCAACTTAAACGTAATCCAAATGTTATATATTTTTTGCAACATTTAAGCTTGTACCAGCTTAGCCTTTATGTTTGTTTTGCGGGCTTGAGCATTATACATGTGAAGAAATGTCATACCTGACAAAGACTTCCACTTGAAGGTGTTGGTGCCCTGCCTATTTCCCTCCTGTCTTAAGTAAAACGTTCCAACCCCCACATCTCTCATGGCTTGCTCCAACTTCTCGGCGACATTCTGGTCAATAACCCAGCCAATGAGCTGAAAGATAAGCAGTTCTCTTGTTATAGATTTCTCTGATATAGTAAACATGACACAGATTGCTGGATGTTACTTAACGTTTTAAAAGTAGAACAGGCTCATTTGTCATTTCAGTTTACTTGCTTTATGTTGTTAATATATGTGCACTGCACAAAATCCAAGTTTAAGCAAACAGAAAGTATCAAACACACTCTTGAGTGTAGTGGTACAGATGTATCATGCAAGCAATGTTGAGTCAAAAGTACCTGAGTGAGCAACTTCCCGCCTATCCCGAGATACCTGAAAAATAAAACAAGATCTTAGCATGCCTAATGGTACAACAGCTTTTACAATCAATATGCATAAGAATTGCAAAGTTGGTTGACACATTTTGTTTCAAAATTGAAGTACATACATGTGTAGTGTGTCGATGATGACATTTCCCCATGGTATATTCATGACAAGCAGCTTCTGATGACCTTTGTTATCTCTGTCCCGGATGTACTGGGCTGCCTTGTCATATGTCCTCAGTGAGAAGTCTGAAATTACAAATTGATACAGTTGCCAGTCGACACATTTTTGAAAGAAAAAGAAACATCAAGGAAACTTACACTGCCAAAAATTACTACTCTCTTCTTTGCAAGCTCCGAAGAGAACTCCACTTCTTGTCTATGTACACAACACACGGGCTGGCATTTATTGCCCTCTCTGATGTAAACAACATAACGAGATAACAGTAGATCTAATACATTGGAATGGACTGAATGACCAGCAAGACCCCCCTGGGCCCTATCCCACTTGTCATCTGTCATACTACTTAGGAAGCTTAGATAGTGTGCACGTTTCGTACTGTCACTAATATGAACTCTCATTACATTGTCTTTCATAATAAGATTGTACTGGCCCTATGCGGAAGCTTACAGTGGAAGAGTCATTTTTATCTCCGATATCTCAATTTCATCTCCCACTGTAATTTAATGATTGTAGTATAGGCATCTTACCAACGCGTCAAGAATCTGTTATACGAGGTGGGCAATATTCCAGTTTGTATGCTATATATAACGATTTATTTCTTCTCAACAACACAGTACTATTCTACAGATGTCTTCAATGTTTCTTTGCACATAAAAAAAAGGAACCCACATTATCTCTGGCTGAACAAACATGTCAGTAGCTCTCCAGCACATCTACATAAGGGGTCAGGTCTGCCCTGTGCCTTAGCATAACCAAATGAATATAATTAGATTAACTTTAAAACAAATTACTTCCTTCCAAACAAAATAGAATTGCCTTTCATACTAGTAATCACACATCTCCAAAATTACATTAGAAATAGAATTTGCACTCCATCCAAAATTTGATTTTTTTACTTGAACCATATACAACCTGAACCAGATCAATCATTCCTCAGTGGCCAGCGTCCAGACAAAGATTACACCAGCCAAAAATGTAATGTTATTTCTCCTGATTATAACAGTTGTATGTAGTACATGTATGTTCAAAAGGTTGTTTTAGAGTAGAGTAGAGGTATATTTGGATGATGGAGGTAACGTTAACATTTCTCTGTTTTGGAACTACCTGGTTTACTACCATTTAACTTTTGGAATTACCTGCACCAGTGCGTGTAGACAGAAAAAAAGGATTTCGAGCCCTGCCTTGTCAGAGAACGCAACATTTTATGACATAAAATATAATACGCCCACTCTTTACCTTAAATGAAACTGTTAATCATCTGGGATTTTTTTCCCTTTACAACAAACCCATCAAAAGAAACCCGCTTTCTTTCACGAACAAGCCGGACAACCTTTCACATTTAGAAAGATGAAAGGGTGCGGAACATTTTGAAACTAACATTATGAAATAGGCTGCCTTACGGAAAAGAGCATGCAGGCCCTCTGACAACTGGTCATGACTTTCAGACTTCCTCGCAACTTTTATAAGTATCTTCCTATCGAGTAGAGCTTTAAACGTCTTTGCTTCATTTGAAGTATCTGAAGTCGTTAACAAATACATACTTTGCTGAACCAGGAACTTCCTCTAGTGGCGCCGCCGTGGAGTCTTCATGTTCCATTTCCTCTGGCTCTGTCTCCACCCTGCCGTTTGTCGCTGCCATTTTGAAGGAGCCGCAAAGGATTGCTGTAAATGGGACAATGAACAAATCATAATATTGATGACATACAAGTCTAATCATAACAAACATGTGGCATTGGTTCATTTTGGGTAAATAATCGCCAGTCGTTTAAATTCACACCTTTTTTTTTTCAAGAAACCCCAATACAATGTTGCTATACTTTATGCTCCTGGGATTTGAATGTTTTTCTCTCATTTTCCATGTATTTTCGAACCCTTCTGGGAACTTATCCAACTAAGTGCTTAAGGGCAACAGGTTTGTCGCTGTAGGTGCCTTTGAAGATGAGACAACTTTGTCCGAAAGCAAGGGATTAGTTTGCATAGATAAGCCAGGTGCCAACTCTTCCATGTCCTCACAGCCACGTTGTAATTTTGTTAGTGGCCAGGTGTAGTCTTAACCGGTTACCTTGACCTTGATATTTGGTAGCCATTTGTAGTCTTGACCGGTTACCTTGAACTTGATAGTTGGTGGCCAGGTGTCGTCTCGACCAGTTAACTTGACCTTGATAGTTGGTGGCCAGGTGTAGTCTCGACCAGTTAACTTGACCTTGATAATTGGTGATCCAAGAGATTAGTAATACCAACAATTTCCAGTCCTGTAGACATGTCAGGCTCTGAAACTTCATAACCTTGTAATTGTAATGACTCTACAAACCCTTCTGTATCTAAAACTTTCGAGGTCAAAACTACCTCTCACCCCCGCCCCCAACAATCCAAATATGTTAAATCTGTCCAAATTCGGGTAAGAAATTGTTATATTATCCTCACAGGGTTACATTAGAAGGACTGCTAGATAAGATATGGTATACAACACTTGCAGTATACGACCATAACTAGGAGTTGCATGAGCATTACAAAGTCGCACGAGGACTGCTACAGGTAAGATATGGTGTAGAACTCATACACTTGCAGTATGTATGACACAAGACCATAACTAGGAGGAGGTACATGTGCATTACAAGAACGAGAAGGACTGCTACAAAATAATCAGATCCCCCTTTTCAAGTCTGAAAGGAGGTTAAACTCTTCATCACTTTCATTTTCATCATCATACTCCATTTTGTACACAGTGTCCTTTGGCGCGTCTTCAGTTCTGTTGACAATTCCAGTGACGACTCCTGCAAACCACCTCGCTTCCTTGTTCCCCTGCTCATCTGTAGAGTCACACTGATGTTTCACACGACAGCTAACCAGTTTGGATGGGTCTTTTAGGTACACTGTCAAGGATAGCTTTTACTTATTTATTTTCTCTCGTGTAATTTTTCGCTTCTCATCTAACTTTGCTCACATTTCTGGCACAGTTCTGGCGTCCGGTTCTTTCAATGTGACATACTGTTTGTCATCATCTTCATCTCCAGAGTCAAGCTCAACATCTGTTCTTCCCGACACATTCTTCATCACGACTTCTTTCAGGTGGAGGATCTTTTCTTCGCTGGTGAAGGTGTGTTTCTTCTTCCCTGATTTTGTTATTGTCATCTGAAAGAGTTGACTAGTAATAAATTCCTAGTAATTTATAACTCACCCCTTGTCATCTTCTTTGCTATCCTCCCCTACCAATGGACCCGAACCAACATTAACGGTGCTCAGAACTGAATTTGTACATTCCAAAACATTTACACCATCTCCAATCCATACCTCCGAGCGGTTTCGACCCAAAATCTTCTTTTCACTAAAAGTTTTAAACCAGTCCGCTATGCTTAGTAACTCCGCATCCGTTGTCGTTTGTCACTCAATGTAGTTTTTAGCCAGCCCTTTTGGAAGCACGGAGTTTTGCAGTAATGTCTGAGGTGTCATGTGCTTTGTGACGTTTTTTTGTGACTCCTATTACTGTCAGATGCACGACGTTTGGCAGTAGTCTCTCGGAGACCCCCTTGTCTGGGTTGGGTTGGGTTGGTTAAACCGTTTGGCATGCTGCAGTTGGTCTCTTAGGATCGCTGAGATGTCCTCTGATGACAGTCGGATGCCATTGTACTGTATGTTTCCTTTGGGGCATATTGATACCTTGGTCACTTTTTCAGCAAAAAATATCAGTAAAAATCTCGACATAGCAAAAAAACAACAACATAAATTGCAGTCTTTTGAAGTCATGCTGCAATCGAATAATTCCATGATGGAGTCAACGTCATCAGCACCGACCTAACTAAGAAAAATGTTTGGTGCCAATTGTACACGCGCAATACCCGGCTTATTTGATGCACAAGGAATGACTTATTACTTTTGGTCTCTTATAAAACAAGATGACCCAAACGAAAGCTATAATACACAGTACTAGGTGATTGGCAGCTAAGAGAATGAATTGGCAGTTCAACGTTAGGAAAATAGTACAGTCTTCTGTACCTTGCCATTTCCCGAACTGTTTCTACAGTGCTTTCGTCCATCAGAAGGAGCAGAGATAAATCAGCAGATGCTTGTAGAGAGACAACAAGCGTTTTTACTGGCGTGAACCCCAGAGGACATCTCCCACTGTTACTGTTTCACAATAAGAACAATAGGAAGTGTTGAAAATCAGCCCAAAATGTATGTTTTCATAATTAATCACTTTCATCAAACATATCATTTCCATGTCTTATAAGCCAACATGTACTGGACACATAAAAGAAACATTGATGATTCATTCATTTCCATCAAAATGGATGAAAGATATATTGTGTGAGCAGCATCCCGTTTTAACAGTGCATGTTGATATATGTATGGTTACTATACCTATTGCACAACGAAGCAGGTTCCCTGAACCAATCTCTTGATCTGCCCATTCATTGACTCGAAACCAAAGCATGAGAAGCCCATAATGACCCATACAGTCTGGTATGGTGGGTCAGGTGCCGTAGCAGATGAACGTTCATGGTTTGTGCAGCTTCACCTGAAGAATCATTCAACGTTAAGAAGGACATTCGTGAGCTGTTCAAAACGTCTGTACGGTACATGTTTATCTTAGATAGTCTCGGCCATTGTATTAAAACGCAGAGCTATTTTGTTCCATGATACATAGTCCAAATAAACCCGAGTGAGAAATAGCTGAGTGAGATAAACTTTCTAGCGGGTTAAACATTGAAAGAAGAACAGTTCAATACTTGTATCTGAGATTCTACATATATTCACGTTACTAAAGTCATGAAATTGATCCAAATAAATCGATGCGTAATCAGGCGACTAACCATACAGTGCTTCGAAGGCCTTGCAAAAGACATCGAGCCGTTTTTCCGCAGCATCTAGCTGATCGGGGCTGATGTTGTCGCTGATCAGCGCGGACACCAGCAGCAGTCAAATCAATATTTTGGTTTTTGCTTACCATAAATCTGTCATCCAGAACGTCCCTATATGCATAGATGTAGGTATCTTGGATTCAGTGTTCTTCACATTCGGACAGTCGAAAAATCTGTCCTTCATGAGGACAAATTTTCTTGTAGACATTGTGTTTGGCGATCCTGCATGGTGAGGCCATGGTATACTGTCTAAGGACCTGTTGCAAAATATAAGAAAATACAAGAAGAGCATGGAAAAATATTTTCTAAATTACACTTTACTTCTATACTACTCTTCTACACTATGAATATTTAGGGAACTTGTAACATCTAAGGAAAAACTGCCTCACCCTCAAGTTTGCCAATTGTCAGTGTTGGTTGCCATAATGATTATAATATTGACTTAAAAGAAACAGCAATGTGAATTCCCAAATGTTTGACATTAAACAATGTTAAGAAGAGAATAAATCAATATAACTGGATAACACTTGAACAAAACATTATAGGTTCCCACCACAACAGTTATTTAAATGCATCAAAGACCAACTTATGTCGTACATGAAATTTGTGATAATTATCTATTGTCCCCGTATCAATATCATTCACACCTGTACAGCAAGATTCACTCTCATCCTTAAGAATGGCGTGAGGAACACATGGTCATGTGTGAGATTTGGCAACGTCCTCAACCCCACTGCTTCTCTGTCGAGCCCCGAGTCCAAAAAAATGCTATTCAGACAAAGCTAGTCATACAAGCAACATTAAAAAAAAAGTTAAAAAGCAAATATATCATATGCATCAATCAATGCAGAGAAAATCTAGTTAACAAAACATACCCGTAAATATCTGGTTTTGCTGTGGGGAACAGAGTTTTCAAAGCTGTTCCTTGATCTGCTTGTCTGTTTGATCGAAAGGATCTTCTCTTCCTGTGGCAGAGAATTATCACATTTTCTCATTCATGTCATGCCTTACAGTCATGCAAATGCATTTAACACTCATTGGGTCGTCTTTGCTACCGACTTCTGCATTTGTGAAAGTTGTTTTCGGTTGTTTTTGGTTGTTTTCGGTATTTAGTGAGACCTATCAAACATACTATTTTAGCAAATTCGACACTTTTTCTTTGTTACCATTGAATTCTAGGCTGATGGTTACAACAGAAAAGAATGAATATCTATGTATAGATCAGAAAAAATGGCATAAACATTGACATTAACCGCACACAGGTTAATAAGACTTCGCCCTCTGGACAGCAGTGCCACAGGTGTTGAACCATTCTCTCTCTGGGCACATCATCTGTGCAGCGTACACAAGGCTCTTGAACTTTCTCACAGTTTGCGAAGTGCTCATGGAGTTCCTGCTCTTCCATCTCTTTGTAGCAACTGCCACACCTCATCTAGTAGGGACAGTTAGAAACACAAAATATGGTTTGGCATGCCATATCCGTTTTTTACGAGGTGGTTAAAAAAATGATGTAACTGGTCCTATAACAGGCTATTTTTCATCGAATGAGTTGAAATTTGGCACAATGGTAAAGGCATATATCATCTTGAGTGTGAAATATGTACCATGGCATAACTGAAGACATAAGCAACAAGAAGGCAATTAGCAAACCTAAACATGTTTAACATGTAGTGTTGCAATGGATATTACCTTCCTGCAGGGGC
This sequence comes from Branchiostoma floridae x Branchiostoma belcheri, assembly GCA_019207045.1. NCBI lineage: Eukaryota > Metazoa > Chordata > Leptocardii > Amphioxiformes > Branchiostomatidae > Branchiostoma > Branchiostoma floridae x Branchiostoma belcheri. The sequence goes on along the minus strand of CM033028.1, from coordinate 23,050,055 downwards.
AGACGTTTTCGTGATCAGCAAGGAGAATGCACGGACCCTTCCATTTGCATGGCTGTTCCGCTAAGAATTTAAACCATATACATTGGTATATCATATCTATGAACACAGAATAGCAGAATTGATTTACAAGTTAGAGAAAGGCACGAGTAGTGCATTCTCTAACAGAGCAGGTTAGGGCTATAAAGGGACCTTACACGGAGTAAATAACTCTAATGTAAACTTGTTCATGATACTAAAAATATCAGACGGTAATCATGAAACTTCTTTAATATCCTTTCATGTAGTAATTATGAAGAACATTCCAGCATACGTCACTCCGATCCAAGAAAAGAAATACTGTATTAGTCATGCTTCTGCATGACAAATTTCTTCTTATGCACCTACCTCCATTCGTGCACCGCAGCTCCGTTTCTCCAAGGAACTTGTTCACTAGTCGGAGTTCCCTCACCCTACTGTTGTCGATCCTTGTGCGGCATGCTGGGCACGTGGTGTGGCCAGCTCTAAGCTGCACCTGTTGTTGCAGCCACGTATCCAGACAGGCTCTGCAGAAGGAGTGACCGTCGTGACACGCAACGCCGTCATTTAAAACACCATAGCTGTATAGGAAAAGCTAAATTATTACCTTGACCTGTACTTTGCTTGTTAGAAAGCAAAAACGTACAATAAAGGTCTTCATTCATTTATTCATTAACACGACAGAAAATTATGGCCATATATATCTAGATATCTCAGTGTATTATTTTTAAAGTTAAGGGGCTCCCTGAATTGCGATGTCTTCAAAGGGTTGAATGGGTAAAACAGATCTTTCTTATGTAGCGTATCACATCTCTAAAAAACATTTTATTTCTCAAAGAGTACGCTCGCGATTGTTAACCCCCTGATAAGTCTGGTTGAAATACCGGTGTTGAAGAAACGCCCAAGTTGTTAAAAAATACTTTTTCTGGAACATTTGTGGGCACTCGTACACACTGTGCTAATTACCTGGGGGATTAGGAAGGATTAAGACACAAAAACCCAATGTCATAATAGTAACCAAATTTCTTTAACTCGAAAACAGAACTAGATGTTCAGAAAATAACAAGGGCAATATTTTACATCAACTCTAACAGTAACAGTGGCCGCGCCGACAAACGTAACAGAACAGTAGTGATTATCTCTACTGGAAAACAGTGAATCACATCGACTACAGAAAATAACACGGATGGTGCCACAGAAACAAAACAGCTTGATTCTCTCTACCAACATGTGTAGCACTTCGTGGTTTCACTGATGCCATAAAGCACCATGAACAAATTCCATTGGTCAATAAATTCTCTTTCACTTTATTTTAAACCAAGAGAGGTACTCTGACACAATTTATAATGTGATATTCTAAATATAAAATGTACTTGATTCATCTTGAGAAAAATTAGGGAGGTTGGAAAAATTTTCGAGGTAGTGGCCATGTTCTAAAACAGTTAGAAAACGGACTCGGGCTTCGGGATAGGAGTCGCTCCTATAAAAATACCGGAATAGCTCCCCCACACAGGGGTTAAAGAAACCCCTTGTGGGCGGAGCTACCTTATCCCCAATAAGCCGGGCCTTGTCCTGTGTTCTAACTGTTACATAAACAAAACTCTCTCCCTTATCAAATCATACACTTGAAGGTGGAAGTGATCGCCTCCTGTAATCTCTTCAAATCCTCACTGACACCTTGTCGCTCAGTCAGGCTTTCTGTTATCATCCAGAAATTATACTACGAAATGGCAGATTCTATAAAATTTAGAGAAATGATGCATAACTCTGCACTGCTCCACTTTGGTACACATTAATCATTGCTTAGCCTCCAATGATCTCCATTGTGTACTTTATTGAGACAATACCTCGTAATCATCATCCGTGTCTTCATCGACAACCATCGCCTCCTCGTCACTTCCATCTTCAACAGTCATCGCTTCTTCATTACTCCTGCCTCCCTCATCTATCGCCCCACCACATGATTCGCTGTGAACAGCGAGCCCTAGTCTCGAGAAAGGCATTGCTCCCACCAACTTCGGCCATAGGTACACCCTCGGCTCCCCAGGCACCTAACCCACTACCTTCAACCATAGGTACACCCTCGGCTCCCCGGGCACCTAACCCACTATCTTCAGCCACAGGTACACCCTCGGCTCCACAGGCACCTAACCCACCAACTTCAGCAATAGGTACACCCTCGGCTCCCTAGGCACCTAACCCACTATCTTCAGCAATAGGTACACTCTCGGCTCCCCGGGCACCTAACCCACTATCTTCAGCAATAGGTACACCCTCGGCTCCCCGGGCACCTAACCCACTATCTTCAGCAATATGTACACCCTCGGCTCCCCGGGCACCTAACCCACTATATTCAGCAATAGGTACACCCTCGGCTCCCCGGGCACCTAACCCACTATCTTCAGCTATAGATACACCCTCGGCTCCCCGATCAACTAACCCACCAACTTCAGCAATAGGTACACCCTCGACTCCCTGGGCACCTAACCCACCATGTACCGGGATTAGACGGAATGCAGTTTGAATGCTTGTTTGGGCTGTGTAGCACCCACGGACCAACGTGTTCATGTTGCATCTGTAAATGCGACATGTAGCCGAAATAAGTCGTTCCCCTTTTTTTTCGCTATGTCATCGGGCAAACCACAGAAGAGGTTCATGTGAACCTCCGTAACATGTAGGGCGTCAGGGGTCCTCCCTCAGAATTTCCTGGATGGCCATTCTTGTGTGATCCCCTCCCAGAAATTCAAACCAAAGTATAAATAGCGTAATACTACAGACACAGCTCCGGGGGGATATGAACTCTGTCTCTGCCATGATGAAGTTTCAGGACCACGGTAATACTCGGAGTCAGATTCACATGGTATGCTCACTCAATTTATAAGTTATTTCTAATATATAAACTCCTTTAAATTTTTTTCTTGCTGAAATGTAGATATTGCATCTTAACATATTAGCGAATTATATTCACCTGCCCTGGATATTCACTTGAAATTAATTGACAACATCAGTCTATTTTATTGTCTCTTTTAATGTCTTTCGTCAACACTAGAAAATACACAAGATATTAGAAAATACACAAAATGACAGTAGAAAACTGAAACACAAAAATCCATGTATTTCATTATGATGTATACAATATATAATGTTAATTGTTGTTGTTGTATAGTTGTATTCATTATTTGACTTGTATGAAAAATTATTGTTGCAAGTACATTACTCAACAATAACACATTTACTTCTTCCATATATTTCTGATAATGCTCATAATACACCATACAGACAAATCGTCACCACTTTCTTTGTTTATCTCTGACAATTTGACTACAGTACTGTACTCATTAATTCATGGATAGCTAAGTTATGGGATGTCCCAAGACTTGGCGCACATGTTCAAGTTGTTCATCGGTAACACGTTCGTCAACAATAAAAGTTCTGTTGTCAGGGAATAATGGATGCCTCTGCCTAAGACAATAGAGGTCACTGTGATAGTACCTGTTACCAGGTCCAGCAATCTGTTTTGTACCTCTTCTAAAATCACACTCCCAATGACGTATGGGGATAACCATTGGTGGTTGTATACTATCAAACTCCTTTCTACAGCCTGCACAGATTTTGGCTCTAAAATCCATGCGTCAGACCAATTCCCATTCAGCATTACTAGCCAGCCATGGCTTCGGACTCTGACTCACAGTGGGTATATTTTGTGTTTTGCGTCTTGTCACAACTGCTGTATCTCTGTATGTCTTCATGCTCTTTCATGGCAACTAATGATACTTTTTTCTGTCAAAGTTAAGTTCCAGTTTTCCTTGGGCCACCAGATAGAACTAAATTGGAAGTATATTCATGAGGAATAGGTGTACTGTCTTCCATATCATTGTCTGCACTTTTGTTCATACTACAGGACTTTTTCTTAGATTTATTGAAAGCACTGACGATTAGTTTATCGTTTGTGCCTGTATCCCTTTTCAGAATCCCCCCATACAGTCTTCTAAGTTAGCAAATGTATTTGCCACATCATCCAGACTGTCTTTACCGTCGTGTAAGCTCCAATGATGGACGTCTCGTACATTTTGCATGCAGCTGCACTTTTGCGATGGTTTTATTCTGACAGTGAACTTTCATTCATAGTCTTACAAGCTCGCAGTTGAAGTAAACTGTCAGCAGTATTGGTAATCCACATCTGGAAACGCTGTGCTGTTACATTCACGAATTATCCTTGATTTGAGCTCGTAATTACCGTCAACAACAAAAGTGATAGTTTTGTACGATGTACCTCGCTTCAGAAGAGCTTGACGAGGGTAGTGTTGCAAGTTTGAGTCGGTCTGATCTAGGCCCTGCCCTTGGGTGAGGTGAACAGGCGCCTGACGGTTTCTTCCACCGCCGATGAGCTTTCGGCCTGCGGAGAATTTTTTTTAGCACAGCCGTAGAAACATGCAGATGAAAAAAGTTTGCCTCAAGGTCTGGAACGACTGCGGGATGTGTTCTGATCTGGCGGGAGAAACGGTAAGGCCATCAGAGTCCTCGTGTGCTTGAATGCGCCTTCCCGCTGTTGATAGGCTGACTGAAGCTCTAGATTTTGGATCTTTCTAAACACCGCCTGGGCCCAATGAAATCAGACAGAAACAGAAATCAGAAACACAATCAGAGTATGCACTGTCACTATCGCCGTCAGACAGTCGACAGCTATCTTCGTGCTGCTGCTGTGGTTGTCCATGGAAGGGCAGGCAGTTTGGTCAGGGCCCGAACCCTATCCTATGAGGAGAAGAGTCTGCAGGTAGTTGTTGGTTCGACTTTCAGCGTCCTCTTTCCCTCACCCTGGCGGGGTTTTGCTACGCTGTATTTGACGTATCTAGACGTAAGTCAGCCTCGTTAACCTCGAGTTGCTTAGCACCCGCACAATGACAGGGACAACGTCCTCCGTGTCCTCCATCTCAGAATGCTGAGGTCAGGCCTCACTTGCCCATCACATTGCCTCATACTCTAAAACGTCAACCATGCACTTCGCCTTTTAGAAGTTTATGGCCTTCACTGCCTCCTCGTCAGCAGCATCTGGGAGAATTTGGTCGTCAGACTCGTCACCCCTGTCTGGTGCAATTGCTGCTAACATCTCCTCTACACACTCCTTTTTCTTTCCTTTCCTCTCTTCACCTTTTTCCGCTGCACTTTGTCTTTCCTTGACTGTGATGTGGCCGCCCTGACACACGGGTGCAGACGCAGAACTTTCTGCAGCGCCCCTTCTAGTCTAGCCTGGGCAGCAGAAGCAGCGGCTTTTGCTTTCTCCAGCTTCTCAAGGTGTGCCACGTTGAACGCGTGCATGTGTAGCAACAAAAATTGTGGTCCACAGACTGGTTTAAATCTTGTCCAATGGCATTCTAGTCCTAGTAGGAATATCACGCAGATGGAGGAGGCACAGCGTCTGGACTACGTGTGAGATAACAGCAACCTGTTCTTGAATGTCCGGTCGAAGGACAGGTTTTTGTCGTGGCCTTTCAGCTCCTCTTCAAGCTTGCCTGCTCCCTCCTGTACACGTTTGAGTTTTTCAATCCCCCACTGGATGATGTTCCTGTCTTGTTCCCCCTTCACTTGGAAACCATCCTTCAGGAACCTTCCAGCAGCCGCTGGGTTGTTGCTCTGAACAAAGTCAATCGCTTCTGTTAGTTTTTCAACCTTTTCCTTCATCCCAAACTGCCGGTTCCTCTCACAACCGAAGGCACGCTTGAAAATCCCATCGTCCAGGCAGGTTGGGAAATACTCCTTGTAGAAGGTGGGCAGGATACATTACTCCATCAATAATGACACACCTGGGCGCCCCTGACATTGTTTCCCTATGTAAAGTACAATTTTGAAAGTCAATAGAATGTGACCTCTCTGGGACTGCTTTAAAACATTCTTCATTAGTTTTCATATAGGTGTAAAGAGGTCCATCGGGCACCATGTGTACGTGTGCATTGTTTTATATAATACAGCTTCGGATAGAAAGTGGTGTGTTTGAAAAGAGAAATTGCATCCTACTCCCAGCGTAAAGTTTAATATTTAATTCTACCAGTCTTCTGGCTCTTCAATGGACAGGACTTTTGATATAGATAAACTTCCGTACCTTGTGGAATGGATTGCTTTCAGCGGACGAAGATGCGTCTGGCGTGGCTCACAGGCGAGCAGCCGCAATATATGCACAAGCATATTTTTCACCATCGTCAGGCTCAAACTTGTCACATTGAGAACACTTGAGGCATGCACCTCTAAGTATCCCCCGTTTGTCCCTCATTTTGTTGAATAGAAATCGCACTGGCAGGTACACAATAACCATCACCATCCGCAGGAACCTTTTGAGGCGCCGATCCCCCATGTACGCTCTTGTCAGGACAACGTGGTTGCGGCGCCAGAGGCTTTGACAAAAGTGGAAGTGGCATCCGGAAATGGTTCGTGCGGAAACTCAGTCGCCGTCATGAGTCCATCACCACCCGCCAAGGTCGAAGGTGATGGCGGGACACTTTCCTCACTCTAGCCTTCACATGCTGGAAGATCTGATGGTAGGCCCCGATTGTCCTCAGGCAGCCCATGCACTGTGATGCTTCCATCCTTCTTGCCTTCATCCTATTGGTAGGGAAATCCTCTTCTGTCGCCTGTCACAGCTTCTCAAAATGGTTCATATTTTTGGTGTAAAAATGTAGCTCTGATGTTGATAATAATCTTTTGGTGGGAATTTTTGCCATGTGACTATTTGGGCAAACTTGAGAAGAAGAACTACCGGTACATTAGTATGTCAACCTGCACAATAGACATTTTTGAGATCGGGCTGGTGTGTGGTATCCAGGCTAACCTAAATGTGACAAAACACCTGATTGAATGCTTTCCGCTTTGATATTTAAAAACAAAAAGAGTGGTGTCATGAAGAGAATTGATCATTAAAGGAAACTCACCGCTTAACTGTAGTCTCGCTGCTGGTCTTGTTTTCAGCTGTGTGACCTGACGTGCCTCCTGCAGCACCTAACATGCCACGTCCGGAATCGGTCAAGCCCGTGTCAGTGGTGGCCTCGTTGCCGGTAGTTGTCTCCAACCTGAGGGAAAACTATACTTCAGCAGTCTTGGACAATATATACTAATAGCGAATTCTATTACATGGTAATTGGGTTTGACATTTTATTATCAGCTGATTGTGGTTGTTCTTTCTAGACTATCCGGTCTTTCTACCACTTGAAATGTAGAAAACGTGAAGCAAATTGAGAAGCAAACAATTCAATTAATAACCTTTTTTTACAATTTAATCTAATCAAGAACCCCCCAATATGATCAGAGTCTTTGATGTGATTATGTCTCATCAACAATTGAAAATTGATCTCAATAGATACTAGTTACATGATTTGAAGGGGATCGTGCTAGCCCCCTCCCAAACACTGCCCCTCCCTACAGAAAAACATTTCCTCCTGACCTGGAGGGCAGTGCAGGGATGACAGGAGTTTTACTTAAGTTATAACTATAATAGTACTAACAGACTATGCAAAAGTTGTATACATACAACACACGGACTAAACAAAAGTTTTTCACCACCACATTTGTGAAATGGATTTAAATACATAGTCACATGGTTTGAAATGGATCATACTAGCCCCCTCACAAACACTCCCTTCCTACAGAAAAACAACTTCCTCCTGACCTGGAAGGCAGAAGTTTTTCTTTAGTTTTAACTGAAATAATTCTAAAATTGACATATTGTACTTAATATTACTCTCCAAGCAGAGGTTAGGAAGAGCGCCCGTGTAATTTTTTCCGACTGCTTCTTTTCCTGCGCGATACAACCTCTGCTTGGTGAGCACTTAATATGACATTTCTTATGGAGGCAGCTGAGATGACTAACTATATATGTACTATTACACAACATTTAGTTTCTTACTCCCAATACAGCATGTCTTTTTAAAAAAAAACTTGTACAACCCTGACATGGCTGGTACACTGAGATGCAGCAATACGTCCAGCACATGCATTACAGATATAAGCGACGTGGCGACGAGTACCCAGCGCATTCCAGATTAAGCCACTGGTGGCAGTTTTCACATAGGATCCAGGAGCTGGACTCGGGAAATCTGCAGTTTTCCAGCATGGCGCAGTTGCTGCCGTCCTCCTCACTGTTCGCCGCATTGTTGCTGCCTTTGCTTTGAGGTACTTAAACACTGCCACAAAGGTTCCAGACAGCCTGTCCAGAATCTTTTTTTTTATTGGTATACACAACAGACAAAACACAGTGGTAAATGCACTCTAGCATAGCTAATTTTAACATTACCACTGAAACATTGGACATTTGAAAATAAAATGAACAAAGGACAAAACAATGTGAGATCAAGTAAAATAAAGTACAGCAGTAGGATGACGGATCAAACAAGTACATATAAACATACAAAATTTTACGGGAACATTTAGAATGTAAGACTGTATAAAATGCATAATATGGGTATTTGATTCCTTTGGTAAAGAGGGCGAACCCTTGAGTAAAAGTTGAGTTAGGGCTGGGTCAGACAAAGTTTTCAAATCAAGAGTTGAGCCTACAAGGTCCTGAAGATTGCAGAAAAGGGCTTTTCTAAGTTGGTTATAGTTAGGGCAGTACCATAAATAGTGGACAACGCGTTCACATCGGGAGCCACAGCTGCATGAAGGACTATCAACTAAATTACGTGTGTATAGGCTAAAGTTCAAACTACAGGTCCCGATGCGGAGGCGTGTAAGTAAAACGCAGGCGTACCTGGGGCCGTGACCAAAATGTGCGTTAAGGGAAGGGCGAACTAATTTTACTAAGTAATTTTTGAATGTCGAAGGATTAAATGACCGTACAGCTATATCAAGACTATTCCAGTGATATGTAGCATACGGAATAAAGGACCTTTGGTAACGAGTAGTGGTACAAGTTGGTGGCTGTAAATTGTGTTTGTTACGAAGGTCATAGGGAGTAGAAGCAGAGACTTCAGGAGTGATCAGCTCCTGAAGATACTGACGAGTGTGGCCATGAACAATTTTTATAAAACATTGTCAAAGAATGAATATGACGACGGTCAGACAGTTTTTCCCACCCAAGTTCAGAAAGGAGTGATACATATGAGGACCCTCTCACAGCACCTGACACTGTAAGTGAGCTCATATTGTACTCTTTCTATACGTCGGGAGTCCGATATAGTGCAGCCATGCCATACTACGTCGGCGTACTCAGGAAGTGGACGAATAAAGGACTTGTAGATGACTTCAAGTACATGTCGTGGCAATTTGAATTTAAGTTTGTTCAGAGTAGACACTCGTTTTGATACTTTGGCAATCATGTGTGTGATATGTTTTTCCCAAGACATGGTGGACGTAAGAAAAACTCCAATGTGCTTATGGTCTTTAACAGATTGAATGACACAATTATCAAGAATGAGGGGAGGATGGCACGTGAGATTGATTTTCCTGGAAAAACACATTTCTTCAGTTTTTAAAGGATTCAGTATCATAAGCCACGTGGAAGACCACATCGATATCTTACAACAAACGTCGAGGAATCAAAGCTCACTCCAGACATTGTGCAACCATTGCAGCCGTAGACGACCCGCAAAGCTCCCCCAAGCCCAACTTTCACGAACTTTAGTGGGACCATGATGCCACCACAGCCTTCCGTCCGACACATCCTGGAGGAATTCATATTGTCAACGAAAGTTTGAACTTGACCTACCTGGCCAACAAAGTACCCTTCTTCTACCACAATGGGCATCCTTTCTGAAACATCTGTTGGGATACCAGAAAAATCCAGTTTTCGTCCTGGCTGTATTTCTTCGCTGTCCGACTCCGAGTTACACGGAGACCTTACGGAGGAGACGGGTGAGTCATCCACAGGCATTCCTCTTTCTTTCAGCTTTCTCTTGATGTCGAACGATCTGTACTTACTTCCCCCTGTACTTGACCAAACAGGCCTTTCCGATGGCCTCGACGGGTGAGAATAGCTTTCGGTCCCTTCCCGAAAACCAGATGGTACAATTTCCAACGTTTTGGAGGACCTGCTAAGGCGACCGACCCCTCTGGCAGCAGCGGCTTCTTGCCGCGAACACTGGCAGCCTTGCGTCTCCGCACCTTCTTCGACATCCGTCTTGATACGAAGCCTAGATCTTTGGCAACAGCAAGGTTGTCTTGCTTCATTGCCTCCACGATACCAGGCACATTTTTCAGCGCTTTCACCGCGGCCGCAGCGCTGGGCCCCGGGCCCGGTACACCCGCCATCTGTAAAGTCGGGTCTGGCGCATTACGTCATAGGTATCGGGAAAGATAAACAAGCCGGGGGAGGTGACGAAAATGGAGGAACAGCCAGATTTCTCGAGGTTTCTCGCGTTTTGCGAGATTGTCCGAGAGTTCTAAAGCTGTTTAGGGGTCAAAAGGGGTCAAACTCGCCGAGAGGTAGCACGCCACCAAGTTTGGTGGAGTTTCGGCGCATTTTGCGCTCAAAATGGACTATTTATGGTTCACCGCTCAGTTTTATGGCCATGTGGCCTCATTTAGCCCTAAAAGTAGGAAACAGGGAACATATCTGGCCACATATTCCCCACTATTCTTGAAGATAATCGTTCGATCTTCAAACTCGCGGTTGCGCAAAGGGCTATCTTGTTTGGTTCGTCAGGTACGGAGACTTTATTCATTACCTAATTAAAAATCAATAAATTGGCAATAACTACCGACTGTTAGTAGTTACTTTCTTGCGCAACATACAATGCATAGCTTTGATGGTTATGTGTAAGAAAAATAACATTTTTATCCTGTAGGAAATAACAACGTGCTGTATTTTCTACTTAATGACAACAATATAAGGAGCATTAAAGGAGCAATAAAACATGATGACGTCATTCATATGGTCTGAAAAATTGCAATTGGCAAGACTATTTCATAGACAATCAATATTCAGTACAATCATATTCCTTTTCCCAAAAATGTAGGTTTTAAACTGAGGAAAACAATGGAAGGTCAAAATGCCAATTTATCCAACCTAGATACCTTAACGCAGTTTGGGTTGGGCTATCCACTATATCGACTAGAGAGCTATCATCTGCAAAAAGAAACGGGCAAGTTGATAAATCGTCCACCATATCATTGATGTAAACAAGAAATAAGAGGGGGCCTAAAACAGAACCCTGTGGTACGCCTGCGCAAATATTACACCAATCTGAATGCTGACCATCTATAACTACTCTTTGCACACGGTCAGAAAGATAGCTGTGGAACCAATTTAGAACCGGACCCTCGACCCCATTTCTGTGAAGCTTGAAGATAAGGCCTTTGTGCCAAACTTTGTCAAATGCACGAACCGCTCGGACTTCTTTGTTAGAGTCCAGAATCTTGCTTTCTCAGGACTGTCCTTTATGTTTTCAAGGCACAGTGTAGCCTTCTTCAGCTTCATAATTTCTTTCTTCATTTTGTCCATCTCTGTCCGTAACATCCTCACCTCCCATACATCTACATCCGTATCCTCTCGTGTTTTGATATAGCTATTAACGTTGTTGGACCATACTGCCTTCTCGTCTCCCATTAACAGTTTTCTTATCCGCTCTCCAAGGGGGAGTGTGGATGGTTGGTCTTCCTGGAGTGATGGTGATGGGCGACTTCCAGTTTCATTCTCCTGAATGTTCTTTGCTGAATAAGCTGTTTTAACAGTGTAGTCATCATCAGGGTCAATTGTTGACTGCCGAATTCTCTTCTTCCCAAAATATGTCTCCTCTAAGCCTTTCTTAAGAGGGAGGGTGAGCGTTTGATCTCCCTACATTTGACTTTTTGTCCAACTTGGCTGAGACTGGCTCTGCTGGGCCTGGCTGGCTGTTCTTGACACTACTTGTGCTTTGGAATTGTCGAAAATTGTTGGAATGTAGCCAGGCTGTGCAGGGATGTTACACTTTCTGCCATAGGCAAAGTGTTGGGAGCACAATCTTGTATAAGTACTGGGCTTCCATGGTTGTGGGGGATTTATGGAGTTACATGTAACTTGCCTTATGGCACGTAACCACAACTTCCTTCTCTCTGGATTCTCTGACAGTCTATAGAAAGATAGTCCTTTGTCCTTCTGTCTTGATGACTTACACACTCAGCAACGATCTTTGCGTCCTGAAACAAAATCATTCAATATTAAAGTAGCTTGCTTTCCGTGTGCAAAGTTGAAGTCATTATCGTGGATTCTTTTCATGGAATCTTAAAATGATCTCCTTCAAAACTGTTAGGGGTTTACTGACTTGATTTGTACATATTGCTTTTATACGTAATTAATATACATAATTTGATTTTTAGGTGTGACTGGGGTCAAAGGAGGTCTGGGACTTGGGGGGGGGGGGGGTGACTGAAAACATTAATGACATCAATGAAGCTGATTACTTGAATCATATCAGGGTCTATGCTGTCATAGTCGATATTCCTCGTGGGGATCAGTTTCTTGGCAGCCTCTTCCATGGCTGTCTTTTCTGATACCCAATCACAGTGGATCCATTTTCAGATAAAACAGACATCTGGAACCTCTGCATGAAGCAATGAAAGTTTTTTTGAATAAAATTAAACACATGTCATATACATTTCTGGTATTGCTGCACGATTCAGGAAGCAGTCAAAGCAACTAATCAAGTAATACTCATGGTCCGTAGATTTACGTGTTGTACCATTTTTTCTAAGGAGCGGTTCTTCCATAAACCCCCAAGTGAACCTCGCTGCGCTTCATACGTCATCATCCAGCCTCAACCGAATACCCTCCCCAGACGGAATATGCACAAGCGCCGCCATAAAATAGTCCGTCCGAGAAAGTAAACGTTCTATCAATATGTTGATAGGTTAGACTGTTTGGCTTGTTCTTGACTATTTTATTCTGTTCTGTGTAATTTTTGACGATGTAAGCTTTTCGTAAGTCTTTCCTTTGGAGTGTAGCGGCATTCCAGATGTTGACGCGCAGTAATACAGGAGAAATCATTTGGTTCTGTGTGGAATTTAGACTGCAGGGCGGCCATTTTTGAGGTGAGGTTGAACATTTTCTACGACAGAATGTGTCTCTGTATTTTAGGTATTTTAGCTTACCTTTGCCTAGAAAAGCCTTGACAGACTTATTGTAGTATGGCTGGTTCGGCGGTTATTATATAATATTACAGCTTGAAGCTAAAAAAAATACTACTGGCGAGGGAAAATAGTTTTTGTTGTGTGATGTATGCGTGGGAAATTTTCTGGCGTTGAAAATGTCGTGGCAAGGAAAAATAGATTTTGACCGAAATGCTCGTCAATACCCATGTGATGTAATCATTGCTGGCTTTCTTGTGGCACTGGGAGGCTGTGGACGATAATTTATTTGGGATTTTACGAAGTCCGTTTTTCGGAGAACAAAAGACCTAGGTGGCGTGGTCGGGTCACACGCTTACTTTGTGTTAACTGAATTATGAATAATCGCCTTGGAGCTTTTATGTAATAGTGTTATACAGAAGGACTGAAGTACCGGGGGCCGAACCTGTATCTTAACTTGTGCCAAACATTTGTTTCTAGTTCTACGGTCACGTCTGTTGAAGTTATGCAATAATGTATGTATTTCTTTCCCACAGATCAACCCGGAGGTGTAACCGTGTTCATCATGTCACATGGGTGTGGTGATCTCTGAAGTGTTCTTAAGAAGAGTGGCAAATCACCTCAATGTCCAGAGGATGCTGTCACAAATAAACATATTGAGGAGATCAAAAGCAGCGGCTGTAATTAATAGTGTAAATACTCTTCTGTATACCCAGATACAAACATAACACAGAGTAATGGCAGTATATCCAGCTTACTCAGGATTTGTTACCAAGGTCTGTCATTACAGTTGACCAGCCTCTGGGAAACCCAGACTTCGGGGACTGTGCCTCTGGTACAGTGGGGGCTGGTTCAGCTAAGTTAGATGGGTTTGCTGGATGTCAAGGCCACAAATAACGTTTCGTTCCTTTTGCTCTTGTTCCTAGTGTTAGCTAACTCGCGCAAAACAAAAACTATAAGGACAATTTTGCAAATACAAAAACACATGAATGAATGAAAACTACTGATAATGGGGGCTGGTGATAGTTTTGTTAGGTTTGACTCCTACCTGGCTGGAATTACTCTAATGTACTCTACTCTTTTATTTGAGGCAGTGGATTAGCAGCCGTTGCAGGCGTGAGTTGGTTAAGCATATAAGAAATCAAATAACTACTAAGAGCGTGACCAAGTCATCTGGCCTACTATTTTTCATGTCTTTTTTTTAATTTTCATTTTGGTGACCCACGACATGTACTATGCCCCCCAACGAATCGGAAGGATACACATATATAATTGGTCGGCATGGGTCAGGCCAATGGCACATGGCATCTCACCCAAATGTTGGCGATAATAGTCCATGAAGGCTGTGATTGTATTGTCTGAAAATGTAAATGGTTAATTAGAAATAAATTTACATGTCATTGTTAATTGTAAGCCACTACCATAGCAAAATACACATCAGAGATTCCAGGCATGCTGGGGATACGTTTTTATCTGAATTCTTACCCAGCTCATCTATAGCCTCCGCATCAATCAGACCAGCGTGCGAATACTTCATGTGACACTGAGGAAACAGCATGAAAGGGTGTTTTTCAGCTGCTGCCTCTACTGCGGATGCTTCTTCTGCAGCATCCTTCTCCCCACTCTTCTGTGTGAGAGAACTCTTCTGCACAGTCGTCTTCTCCTTCGCAGTCTTCTCAATCTTACTCTTCTGTGTGGCAGCACTCTTCTGCACAGTCGTCTTCTCCTTCGCAGTCTTCTCCATCTTACTCTTCTGTGTGGCAGCACTCTCCTGCACAGTCGCTTTCTCCTTCTCAGTCGTCTTTAGCGCCATCTTTGGAGCCACAGCCTCTGTAGACACAATGTCAGCACAATTCAGGCCAGCGATCAAACCAACCAGTCTTATCTAGCTTTCAACTGATTTTAAACATCTGCTTTGAAATTGCATAGTTTTAGTTTACAGGGGGGATTGATGGGACTATGGACGTTCCCTTCAGATTTTCAATTGTCTAATTATTTTGTAGAAATGAGCCTGATGATGTTTCAACAGATTTCATCCAATGCGCTGAATGAACCAACGTTAAAGCTACTTCACAGAAGATAAAGACAATACAATTTTCCTACTATTCTTTACATTATAGTATGTTTAACCAATGACGTTTTATCCGTATTACGAAATTTGCATACCGATATCAAGGGAGGATGTTACAACATCAATACACCATACAAACATGTTATAAAGTGCCTGCGGTTAGACTAAAAGATGCAATACCACAAAATACTAGTACCACAATAATCTGTAAATGCAGAAATGTTCGCGGTGCATGAATTGCGTCCAGTGGAACATTCATACTGGTGGTGCAGAATAATCTCCAACCGAATCCTTACAGATACAGACTGAGAAAGAAATTGTAGTCTTACCTTGCCTACTCTACTCAAAAATACAAACTGGCTTGTCTCCGTGACTGTTACACTCCTGTTGCCTTTCACTTGTTAACTGACTATGTCTCCTAAGACAGATGATGGCAGAGGGGAGAGTGAAAGCGATGGCAAACATGTAGATTTTGTAGATCTAGTCTACCAGAATACACCATGTAAGCTGCTCTATGAACGTAGAACTGTCGACGCGTGAACTGGGGGAATCCGGGAACCACGAGACGTTGATAACACTGTAAGGGGAGGATGACTTTGTCCCACCATTCCAAATTAAGCAGGATGTTGAAGGATGAGGCTGTATCTTTGACTCAGTTTTCCTCTTGTAGTCGAGACACCAAGCTTGTAGATCATCCATGCAGAATATAAGGGATAACAAGGTAGAAACAGGGAGAAAACGTGTACACTGTGAATAGAAGTACCTTCAACTGACTTATAACGTATTGTCCGCCAGGAAATAAACGTATTGTTATGTCATAGATACTATATGTATATGTATATATATATATATATAAAGGTTCTGGATTCAAATCTCTAGCAGTCCCCAATGTCGTGCCCTTTAGAAAGTCACTTTATAACACCTATTTTCTCATGAGGCTCAGTTGAAGATGAGAGGCTATCTTCAGGGATGGATGTTCTCTCAGATGTGACAGAAAGCCAAGATTCACATGTTTTTTTTTAGGAGATTCGTACTTTGAGCATGTCAAGAAACCCAAGGCACTCCATCCAAAGACATGAAAGAATAGGGGTCCATCATGATCACAGTGTGATTGGAGAAAAGCTTACAGCACAGTGCATGTAGCTATAGCTACTGTGTTGTGAACACGACAGTGTCTGTTTAGGCTTTAAGAAAAACAAGATAGACAATTACCTATTAGAGTCTGGATGATGAAAGTGTAGCAGTTTGACATGTTTAATTAATAACATCAAATTTTACCCGCAATTGCTTTAGTTGCCATGTTGTTTTTGGTTGCCGCTTCCAAAACCATTTTTCTTCTAACGCCTGGCGTCTTTGGAAAAATCGCCTCCATTCGTGAATGTTCTCTGGGTCATCTATTTATAACTCAGCGATACATTTTTCCAAGATGATTTGTAATCTCCTTTGGCGCAGACAACTTAGCATCTTTGAACACCTGAGGTAGGCTCTTCCGGTTTCGCACCGTACCACAGACATTGGTGCCTGCATCGCTGAGGTCGAGGAAAAGCTGTGGTGAGGTGTAATAGTTGTCACAATATAGCGTATGTCCCTTTTCTAGGTACGGATCCATCAAACTTGTGACAATGTTGTGTGTGAACACCTTGCAGATGGCTATCCCCCGTTGCCTCCGTACAGCTCTAAGCGACAACAGTACTGATTACCAGATTTGCACAACAGATAGGCAACAGCTGGTGGTCAACGGGGAAAATCTGTTCCGGTGTAATTTATCACATAAACAATGTTTACTCGTACCGCTCATGCCGATAACGGGTGCTTTGTCCGTTGTGGGTAATTCTCTGTGTTGTTTTTTTTTGGGGGGGGGGGGGGGGCTTCCTTGTCGTGACGGATTTCAGGAAACTGGAGTAACACCTCCTGTACTAATTGGCGAATCAGCAGACCGTCATCTTTTTTTCATAGTTGTACTTTTGAGTTGTAACTTATAATTGCACTCATATACTGATTTTGTTGGATGGTATGCAGAAAAAAAGTATTTCTAGCCCTGAATGTTAATGTTGGACATTGAAAGTTATAACAAATGAAATATTTCTATTTCCAAGTTGTTCCATTGTTTTTATCAAAAAGCTCTAACCTCATCATTAAATATCCACGCAGGTTCGTCTTGGACCTTCCCAACGACCGTCGTACCACGTCTGGTCTTAAGGTTTGGGCTCCTTTCGAACTGTAACTGCTTGCTGACAAGGAGAACCTAAAATGCTGAAGTCAGCCCAAAAAGAAAGAGTGAGCCGTCGACAGTAACGAAGGGCCCTCATAGTCCCGGTTACGACCTTCCCTTATCAGGAGAGCTAGCCATCGACGAGTTCACGTCATCTGGAGAATCTCTATAATGATGCCCCAAAATATGCATAGGCTCAATGCCTTCTTTATGTTAACGATGGTGGTTATAGCAACCTTAAACGTTTGTGGGATGCGCAATCCCAACAAACGCAAACAGGTATACGACTTTTGCAGACAACACAAATTTGATATTGTTTGCCTGCAAGAGAGTCACATTACACATGTGGATGAAACTACTAAGTGGGAAAAGGAATGGGGAGGGCAGGCCCTATGGAGCCTTGGTACGCCCAAGTCTAGAGGTGTAGGCATCCTGCTTTCCCCATCCCTTGACTTGAAAAAATAACTAAGAAATTCTGCGATGATGAGGGTCGCGTAGTTTCCGCAGTCCTGGCTGACGGCACGCGCTCTCTTCGAGTGTGCAACGTATACGCACCGAATGATGCAGCTGAACGATCCACATTTTTCCGTGGTCTAGGCAATTTCTTATCCAACTCTGAGTCCACGGTCCTTTGTGGGGATTTCAACTGCATTGAGTCTCCCAGCCTAGATAAAAGAGGGGGAATCCAAGTCGTAGTTCTGGAGGTTCGAAAATTCTAAAGAACCTCTGTGCTAGTCACAACCTACACGACTCGTGGAGGCAGCTGAATCCGGATGGGCGCGTATATACGTGGCGTCAACCTGATAACGCTGTAGCATGCCGACTGGATAGACTTTACTCATCCAACAATCTGCCCGTCTCTGGCCATTTTTTCCGGCCTGCATACTTCACAGACCACGATTGTGTGGGAATCGATGTGCTTCCAACAGCTAAAAAGAAGTCTTCCATGTGGAAGTGCAATGTTTCCATCCTAAAGAACAAAGAAGTCCAGTCGGACTTCACTGCGTCCTACAAGGACTGGCAGACTTTGAAGTTGGGTTACCCTTCCCTGAGATCTTGGTGGGATGACGTCAAAGACCGAACCCGCTCCTTGTTTATCAAGCACTCATGTAAGATAGCCAAAGACAAAAGAGAAGCTCGTTACCAACTGAACAACACTTTAGGGGATCTGACCAACCAGCTTAATGCTGGTGCGGTCTCACCTGATGTCCTGAGACAATATAAGGCCACGAAAGACGCACTGTCAGAGTTGGCAACCTCTGAAGCTCAGGGCGCCATCGTCAGATCCCGAATCAAACAATTTGAGGAGGGGGAAAAGTGCACGTCCTTCTTTCTAAAGCAGGCCGCTTCCAACGGCACGAAGAAAAGGATCTGTGCCATACGAGACTCAATGGGACAAGTTGTCCATGAGGATGACGAAATCGCAAATGTTTTCTACGAATTCTACGCAGAGCTGTTTGCTGAGGAACCAGTGGACCCTGTTGCCTCTGACCAGCTTTGTGACAACCTTGAAAACACATTGACCCCAGAGGAGGCCCAAGCATTGGAGGCCCATCTCTCAACCGACGAAATGTTAAACTCAGTCCGCAGCATGCAAAATAACAAATGCCCGGGCAGTGATGGTCTACCCAAAGAGTTATACACGACCTTCTGGCATCTGATTGCCGACGACCTCCTGAAGGTGTTTCAAGAAGCTCTTGATGCTGGAGAACTTTCCTCCAGCCAGAAGTTTGGGGTTTTGACACTGTTGCCAAAGAAGGGAGACGAATTGGACCCCAAGAACAGGAGACCAATCTCCCTCCTAAACACCGACTACAAAATTTTGACTAAAGTTCTTAATAACCGCCTTCAGTCTGTAATAGCGTCGGTGTTGCACCCGGACCAAACCTGTGGTGTACCAGGAAGGTCGATCCAGTGCAACCTCCGACTCACACGAGACATAGTTGTTTACGCAAATAACAATAACATCGAATGTGCTATTGTCTCCCTTGATCAAGCAAAAGCCTTTGACCGTGTCAACATCTCCTTTCTACAACAGACTCTCGCACGAATGGGATTTGGACCTTCCTTTCGGAAGTGGGTTTCAATACTTTACAACGACATCTCCAGTTCCGTTTTGGTGAATGGCTCCCTGTCGTCTCCCTTCGCCCTAACAAGGGGAGTGCGGCAGGGATGCCCACTTTCGCCACTGTTGTATGCAATCTCTCTTGAGCCGTTTGCGGCGACAGTCCGCAAAGACTCTGAGGTGCATGGAGTAAAACTCCCAGGCGGCTACGAAGCCAAAATGTCTCTGTATGCAGATGATAACTCTGCCTTCCTGACATCAGACGACTCTATCGTCAGGCTGTTTGACCTTGTCGGGCTGTACAACAGAGGCTCAGGCTCAATGTTGAACCTAGACAAGTGTGAGGGGTTATGGCTGGGGAAATGGAGAAATAGACCAGACACCCCTGTACAAATAAAATGGACATCTGGGTCCATCCGTCTGCTTGGTGGGGTCTTTGGCAACATTGACATGCCCCTAACCAACTGGAAGGAAGGTAAACGCAAATTTGTTGAAACCTTACAAGGATGGGGAGCCAGATCCCTCTCCTTTACAGGCAAAGTGACAGTGGCAAACTCTCTAGCCACCGCCAAACTGTGGTACCTGGCGTCGGTGTTCACCCCTCCTGATTCGGTCATGAAGGAAATCAATAGCGCACTGTTCGCCTTTTTCTGGGACAAAAAGCGTGAGATGATCAGCCGAAATACCATCTACCTTCCTCCTGAGAAGGGCGGCTGGGGCCTAATCGACATAGCAAAGAAGGCAAAATGTCTGTACAGTCGGCCTTTCTCGGACATCATGTCCCAGGAAGACTTACCTTGGGTGCAGCTCGCCAGGTACTGGCTCGGTATTTTCATTAGACGTTTCGACCCGTCAACATGGTCCAATAACATGCCCCACTCCCCGAATGCCCCTCCCCACTACAAAGCTCTACAGTCCCTGGTATCTGAACTCGTAGAGGCATCCCCCTCTAAAAAGTGGGACCCCGGGTGCACTACGCGGTCTCTATACGACAGCCTTCTAAAGAAGGATGCTCACATTCCAAGCGTCTGTCTTAACAAGCGTTCTGTTCCCTGGCCATTAACCTTCCAATCTGTTCAACACCCACTCCTGGAGAACAGACTGAAGGACACTGCATGGCTGGTTGCACACCACGCCCTCAAAACGAATGCCCTGCTCTGCTCGAACTGGGGTTACATTCGCTCGGGAACTTGTCCAAGGCAGAATTGTAAAGGCCACGAAACTGTAGAGCACGCCATGTGGTACTGCAGCGAAGTGCTGCTAACATGGACTTGGGTGGAGGGTTTTCTCAGGAGGTGGGTCATGTCAGACTTCCGAATAAATAAACAGATGGTTATCTATGGCATCCTGCCACCCTCATGGAAAAAATGCAAGATAGATGCTATCACCTACACCCTGGCCGTCGCGAGGAAACGCATATGGTCCTCACGTTGTGAAGCACTCTTTGACAAGACCTTTTCGACTCATGTCGAGATGGTCCCATACATCAAGGAGTGCCTCCGCTCAAGAATAAAGCTTGACTTTGTACGTCTGAACGAAACAACGTTTATGTCTCTGTGGTGCTCAGTGCAGTGGGCGAGGGTCGACGGGGGAAAACTGCGACTATGCTTTTAATCCCCTGCTTCCCCCCTGTAGTCGTATCAGTCTGGTATGAACTGTCTGTCTTGTACGTTTCGTATGTCTTTTTTATTTGGATGTGTCAAGTTGGCAGGAGTGGGTTGGTGGGAGCTCGGCGGACAAGCAACCTGTTGTGGGTAGCTTGACACATCCCTTTTTCTTTCCTTCTTCTCTTGTATGTTCTTTGAAATGATGTAAAAAAAAATGAAAACAGTGAAAAAACGTCTTGTCTCTCTTGTCTAGTTTTCTTTCTTTTTTGATTTTGTTATACCCCCATTAAAAACGGGAAAGGCGATTTGGAAGGGCCTTTGGGCAAGGTTAACAGGTCCATCCATTGAACCATCCAAGAAAGCTGGCGCAATGACATCATCATCATGAATGAAGTTGGAATTTCCAATATAACATGATGCTAGTAACATGCATGGAACAACAGACTTTAGAATGCCCACCCCATATACACAAAACTCTACCACTATTAGTTTTGGAGGGAGTCGGCGCTCTCATCCGCTTTTGAACTTTTCTCGGCGGTGTTTGTTGAGGATCCCTACGCGTTGGCTGCGTCTCTTTCTCACGATCTTTCCACTCTTGCAACATCTTTAGCCCTGTGACAATCAACATAAACAATAATCATACAACATAAAACGTAAATAATCTAACATAGGAGTAATAAAGTATGTAAACTACCTCAACATAAAGTGAAAACTAACAACTCAAAATCATTCACTACAGGAACTGATCGCAAGCTGGCATTCCTTGTTGCCTCCCAGCATGCTGAAAAATTATTGAAGCAATAATGTTCCCTTAGGTCTCAACAAACATCAGATGAGATTGGATTTAATGGCCTTAAAGCCATTTATATGGTCGGTTGTGGAGAGCTGGACGTCTCTGGCTGCGGCGCTGCGATCCTGCTCGCAGAAGAACGCATGGCGCATGGCGACATTGATGTCCACAGGGTCGGGCTCCATTTCAGGTGTTTCAGATCTGGATCCAGACCTGCGAGGAACCGCTCCATGGCGACGTGGGCCCGCCCGGCGTCGTTGTAGGCGGGGTAGGCCAGGCGGACCAGACGCTGCACGTTCGCCGCGTACACGGACAGGCTCTCGCCCGGGCGTCGTGGCCTGGCGTTGGCGGCGCGCCGAAACTCATCCAATAGTGTGGGGCGGCCGAAAGTTTTTTTTTTCTCCCTCGTCACCCGGTCACCTCGGACGCTCATGTCATGTAGAATTTAATCTCTATCCAAAAATCTTGCTTGGAAAGTTTTGGTCCGCGTAGGCGCATTGGCACCCTTGACGAATTGGGCACCTGCACCCGGGTACCCTTGGCACAATCTTTTTCCCACATATAGCTGTTAAAAAATAAGCTTTGGGCACTTGTCAAGCAGTCTCTTGCCTGTTGTCTTCGCTAGAATACTTCAACTGAGCCGCTCTTGCCCATTCCCTGTCTTCAGGTAACTTCTTCACCCCTGACGACATGGTGTCAAACCGCACAATGCCCAGTCAAAGTAAAACTCATAAAGTTCACCCCAGTCGTCATTCCACTTGGAAGGAAATCGTAGCACTCAGTTCAGTTTTAACTGCGTCTGACAAGAAACTAGTCATCTTTAAGCTCCTGTAAATGAAACAATTTTACCATTTCAAATCTTTTAATTTAGTAGCAGAAGGTGAAGTTTTTTTATCAACGTTTACAGTTGAAAGAAACCCACATATTATTCGCTATAATTAATCTGCATGAGGCAACTGTAAAAGTCACAACTCAAAACCAGTTGCATTTTCTGCATTATCCACACCCACTTGACAAACCCTACGTAACCCATAGACACCGAATACCCGCCTCAGACAAGATGTACACCAGAAAATAGTGCCGCCAGAAAATAGTTCATAACAAGAAGGAAGCATCCATCGAATAAAAGCTTGATTTTAGATCACTGGCATTATTTCCTGGATTGGTATAATATTAGCCCAAGAATTAGAACAAAAATTAGCGGTTTTGCGAGTCCTTCTTTGAAGCAGAAAGCTTCAAATACTTCACAATACAAATTCGGATTGACCCAGTGGTCTAGCCTGCATGTCTCGAAGCGGTCGAG
This sequence comes from Branchiostoma floridae x Branchiostoma belcheri, assembly GCA_019207045.1. NCBI lineage: Eukaryota > Metazoa > Chordata > Leptocardii > Amphioxiformes > Branchiostomatidae > Branchiostoma > Branchiostoma floridae x Branchiostoma belcheri. The sequence goes on along the minus strand of CM033028.1, from coordinate 23,026,966 downwards.
CCTGCGTGTCTAGAGGCAGTCGAGCCTGTATGTCTGGAGGCGGTCGAGCCTGCGTGTCTGGAGGCGGTCGAGCCTGCATGTCTGGAGGCGGTCGAGCCTGCATGTCTGGAGGCGGTCGAGTCTGCATGTCTGGAGGCGGTCGAGTCTGGAGGCGGTCGAGCCTACATGTCTGGAGGCGGTCGAGCCTACATGTCTGGAGGCGGTCGAGTCTGCATGTCGGGAGGCGGTCGAGCCTGCATGTCTGGAGGCGGTCGAGCCTGCATGTCTAGAGGCGGTCGAGTCTGTCTGGAGGCGGTCGAGCCTGCATGTCTGGAGGCGGTCGAGCCTACATGTCTGGAGGCGGTCAAACCTACATGTCTGGAGGTGGTCGAGTCTGCATGTCTGGAGGCGGTCGAGCCTGCATGTCTAGAGGCGGTCGAGTCTGCATGTCTGGAGACGGTCGAGCCTGCATGTCTGGAGGCGGTCGAGCCTGCATGTCTGGAGGCGGTCGAGCCTGCATGTCTGGAGGCGGTCGAGCCTGCATGTCTGGAGGCGGTCGAGCCTACATGTCTGGAGGCGGTTGAGCCTGCATGTCTAGAGGCGTTTCGGCCTACATGTCTTGATGTCTCACTTGGCGATTCGTAATAGTGACCTGACCTTTCAATGCGACGGTTTTCTTGTACGTGGAAGGCAGTGGCTTTCCAAGAAGGACTTGGGGGCTAAGTCGTGGCCTGAATAAAGTTTTGCGCTGTCCACGCAAAACATGCACAGCACGGTCTTCCTTATGCACAGTAACACCCTCTTTCCAAATGTCCCAGCCGAGTACGCGGTCTCCTTCGCCGCTCTCACATTGTGGCAAATTGAATGTTAAGCACATGAACAGAAACTAAATTTTTATCTTTAAACAATAATATCTGAAATGAAGAAAGAAGCAGGTGTTATTATTGAATTGATAAGCACTAACCTTCGAAAATTTTTCACTTTACCAGCAAGAAACAGAGGAATAACATGTACTTGGTCTTGCACTCCATGTAACAATTATCCATTTGCAGGTACAATGTTTTGCCAAGCCCAGCCCCACTTTGCACCATCTTCAGGAAAATGGTCACCATGACGTCGAGGCTTAGGTTGTTCCCATGGGGGAAGATGTGGGTTTCCAGAAACAGGCGGGAGCCCCTACTATGTAGATTGGCTGTGGTTTGATAGTCACTGTATGCTGGAAGCAAAGAAGTAATTTGATCAAATGCAATTTTTTGCCTTAGGCTGATCAGGTGCTGTGCAGAGTTGATGTGCTTGTCATTTAGCCATTGTTCTTATAGCTTGTACTAGTTGTAGGATTTGTCTGTCCTTCTGTGTCGACTTTTTCATTTTTGTTCACATTAGTTAGTGTAATTTTACTTAAGTCTCGATGCAGATGACCTTTTTTTCATGTAATCAGTGTGCCTCTGATTAACGGACGTTCCACTTGCGATATCATCAAGGAAAGGAAACGACTGCTGTACTTTAAGGATGAACTTGTATGATAGAATTACATGAATTTCCATACCCGGACTCAGTGATTCCATACGCCAGGCGTCATGTCTTAGAGAAAACACCATAGCTTCTTGTGCCGCTTTCACTGCGCCTGTCCGCATGGTCTATAGGTGTTCTGATGAACTTTCTGTGTTCATCTCTGTTTTGTGCCCAGAACAGCATACGGGACTCGAAAATGTGGATCTGTCCCAGCAGTCCCTGCCACAGTGGTAGTCAGTGTAAAAGATTCTGAGATGGACTTTTGGCTGCACATGTTTGACTTGTTCTTGCCAACTCTTTTTTTCATCTGGATGACAACACTTTCTAAAGTCGGTGCAGTGGTTAAGAAGTACATCAGGCCGTAACAGTGATGGGATTGGTGGCCCCATTTCCTGTCGGATCACAGTAGCGATTAATTAGTGAACCTCCCCTCCTTATCGTGATGGTGTTGCCGCCACCCCATATTTGTGTTGTACTCTGGGTTACCACGGGGTTTGTAATCGTCCTTGTTACTCAGGTGCAGAAAGTCAGCTGAAACCTATCCCGAGGCATGACCGAGCGGAAGAAGGGGGTTTCCTGGACCTCATCCACAGATCAATAGTCATTGATGTTCACAATCAGCTGTATCTGTCGTAGCTTCTCTGCAAGTGGTCCCTGTGAAACAGGAAATGAAGCTACATCGTGTCTTCTATACATGATACTATGCTGACTGACAGTGACCTAATCATCACCATTAATAGATAATGTGAATCCTGCAGGAGGGTCAGCGTTGGCAGGCTGCACATTTCTCCTCACTAGGACCACGTTTGACGATCCCGTTAATGGCAGCAAACGTTTCTCTATTTTCCATTTGCATCAGCTGTTCTGCCTACTTGCTTGGGTTTCTACCTCCACCCTTCTGGGTTGCCATTTAACGCCGTGTCTGCACATGATTTGAATTTGGTGATGGTTGAGGCTGGCCAAAGGATTTGTTAGCATTATGTTTTGATTGGGTGGTGATAGACCAATATTTTACTAACACGGACTACAACCCAGAAGGAAATGAAAATTAACATGACATTGGAAGATAATTTTTTATATACAATGGCGTGTTATCAGTGTTTTCATTTGCTAATGTTAATTATGAGCTCCCTCAGGAAAGCAAGTATAGCAGTTATCTATGTAAATGAAATAATAACATATATTTCGTCAAATCAGAAAAATAACTCTGGGACTGGATCACTGTGACTCCTTGTTCTTGTCCTTGTTACGAACGTGACGACACCTGTTGTTTATCAGCTTTGCCAGCTGTCTCCTGAAGGTGGAGTCTCCCACCACCTTCCCGGTTTTCACTTCCACACATTCTGTCCAAAACAAAAAGCAACGCTGTAAGTACGGATGTTATCTTGAATTTTTACGTCGTAAGTGTCAATGTAGATGATGTGACTACGCTGTTTTCCTGTTAACAGTCATTAGCCTTTTTGAATGACACTGCTCCAAGTTGTTTTGCAAGACCTTAGAATATCTTTGAGCATGGGGGGGGGGGGGGTGATATTCGCAAGCGGTAAAAGCTACCACGCTTTTCAGGCAGTGAGTTAATATGTGCCTTGAACAGATTGACCACGCATCTGGGATTAGTATTGTCCGTGTACTGTTTGATGTTCTGTACATCTACCTGCCGATGGTTCAGCCCTTCCGTGACATTGTTGTTCACTCTACCGGTGTACTGCATGTATCAGCCAGCCTGGTCCACCAAAACTTTAGCCACTTGAGTCTGGCGCGGGCTCCCTTTGAGGTATTTTAGATGTGTGTCATTGCCAGTGCTATAATCAGGGCTATACTGTTCCTCTTCCTCGTTTTCCCAGTGGAAGTCTATGTTACCTTCTAGCTCCAGTGGGTCGTGCCTGGTAGTGGGCATTTTACCAGCCAGCTCAAGGAGGGTGCAAAAGAAGTTGATCTGAAACACACCAAGACTCATTTTGATATCCAGTGTCTAAGCTAATAAACTAATAATAACTGATAGATTGGCCAGTTTCTGAATGATGAACATGAGACCATCAAGTCCCCCCCCCCCCAAATATGATAGAATACCCAATACTCAGTTTTGCCCTTTGTCTGTTGTTATTTCCAAACTTCTGCTAGTCCTCACTGGTGCCATTACTATTGAGGGTCATATTGGTTGACTTGTTAAGTTCAGCTGCTAGTTGGTAGGATGAAGCCAGGTTTGACTCCATCCGGATGCAATAACTGAATAGAAAAAAACTATAGACATACAATTTTCACATGTTTCAGCTAATTAAATATGCGAAATTGCAATATCCCAAAAAGTTTTAAACATGTAAGGGAAAAATTGGTACACAAAGGTTCTGGCATCCTCTGTTGTTTCCTCTCGTTGCTGCCTGTATTTCTCCGGCAGTTCGACCTGCATTTTCCAGAGTTGGGAAGAAGTCCTAAATGGCAAACAATTGCAATACGGCCACACAGTGTTCTCTGTTGAGAGCTAGAGACCCACATGATGGGACAAAGCCATCTGCAGTCTCTAGGAACAGGTCAGATTGGTAGAGCTGATGGATTGCGAGTCGTAGTCGTAAGTCATTTCACTGCGAGGCCCTCCTCCATATTGAGCATCTTCATTCCCAATGAATTTTACCTTTAATTGCAATGTGAGGTCAAATGATGGCCACTGAATCCTAGCCTTCAGGTTACTCCACACTTTTGTCCTTCTGTCAAAATAGACTTTCTCCTCCTGTTTAATTAGCTCCTTGTTTTTGGCTTTCAACAGCTTTTATAGCTGCATGTTCATTTCACTGAAATTATAAAATAAAAAAAAAATTGTTACCAAATTATATCTAGATTGACAATGTTACTGGTAGGGTTCATCGCGTATACTGTTGTGAATGTTGCAATTTACACCCTCTACTTTATTTGTTGTCACTGTTGTGACATCCTCTGTGACATCCATCGCTAGCTTCAGGCAGTGTTGAGGTTTGTTGCTCTCTGTAGCATGTAGAGTACCCCGGGTGTCCTTTGCACCGGTGTATGGAGAAACAGTTCTTTTTCTGCTGGTTTTCCTCGTACGACAGGTGAGCTGGCTGGACGCAGGGTTTGCAGAAATGACTGCAAATCTAAAATCCCAACACATTTCAATGGCCGTACGATACTATACAGTTGAGAAAGGTTTATCTAAGTACAAGTAGAAATAATGATAACTTGAAAACTTTTGCTGTTCTTGAGTATTTTCTGTGCAGAGAAGCCCCTCTCACACTGCGCTGAGGAAATGGACAGCACCAACTGTGTCCATCGCTGGTCCCAATAAGATAAAATATGATACATGTGGGAAGTTCATTCCCATCCCAAGTGCAGTAGTTTCAATGACAACTTTACAGTTTCCATTACCACTAAAAGTAGAGACAACATTCTCCTTTCTTCTCAGGGTCTCTGTCTACCCACATATCATCTGACAACAGATTCTTGAAGTATTAGAATACTATGCCTGTAGCATTTATTGATCGCACATAAATGGTAATACATGTAGTAGCAACACCCTTGTCCTTGATCATCTTTGCAACCCAGTCCAGACATACCAACTGTTTACACACATCATTTAGCACCTTGGCCATACCCATTCTGATGTTTTCTCTGTTGGGTGAAAATAGTATGGTCTGTGCTCCCTGCATGTTCAGCAGCTTGATCACTAACTTTTTATCCTACCTTTGATCGCTTTTAAATTTACCTCCAGTCGAGGGCGCCGACCCTGTCCAAGATCTGCTGGGGTTCGAGCTGGGATAGAGGGACATCAGCGTCAAAACGAGCCAGCCGGTCGTCCGCGGGTGTAGCCTCGTTGGCGTCCCCGGTTTGAAGAACAAGAGGGACAACACTGAGCCCTACCAAGGTGGCCTCCGGCGCAGAACTGGAGCGGCCATGGTAGTGCGTCTAACCAGGCTGACATTCTTATGAGTCTCACACCTTGACAATGTTTACGTCTTCAAAAAGTCCTTCTATGTTAACTCATTCACCATGAGTTCACGTTGAGATCATTACAGTCACTTACTACTGCATTTAGACTAGGGAGATTATTAGTACATTGTACCCACCTATGTAATCCTGTCTTGTGATGGTGTAGCTATCCAAATAATCCTTGACAACTAATGGTTGCCGAGTTTCCGGGATATTTACAAATGCAGTAATTAATCTACCTTGAGCGTTGTTAAGGAACACTTAAGTCTGATCGAATAGCCTGGAGGGGTCTGTTGGGTGCCTTACAGGTGTCGAGGTATACTAACAAGTTCTTGTGGTGGTATGTTGCCCCAACATTTTTTACCAGAACATTGAATCTCTAAAGAAGATGTTAAACATGTTGGCTTGAAGTGTAGAGAAGTCTGGTCTGAGGGTCGGGTTTGTTAAGAAAAAATGAATGTATTAGCAAATAATATTGCTTTAAAAAAATGCAGAACTTCTTATCTAACATAGGATTTTGCAGTCCATGTCATTTCTGAATTTGTCACCTCTGGTTCCCCTGTGGGACGAACTGCATGGCCACGGACCTTGCTTGCCTGCCACGACAAAGTCCCCCTGAATCAACGCCACAGGGGAGTTTACGGGCAAGTAGCCGTCGGGACTGGGCTCGAAAAGGCCAGAGGTCTCAAACAAGCCCTGAAGGGCCAGACGAAACATTTCGTTTCTCGGCCCTCCTAGATCTTGTGTGTACTCCTCCCCTATACACAGGCAGTTTAAGGCCTGTGACACCTGTAGATTCTCAGTCGAGCAGTTATATGGCCATAACTTTTGATGTAACCATCTGTTTTCAACAATTTTTGGCCAGTTAACGTAATTCACCCATATTCAAAATATGATGACAAGAAAATTGTGGATCCTTAATATTTTGGGTTTAAAAAACCATTTTTTTGTAAAAATTAGGGATGCTATTAAAATGGGTCTGTGCCCACTATGAAATGATTGTCTAACTGAGTCATATTTTCTGGAGTAATAGATTATATCTCTGTGATATCTAATATGCCTGGGGATCTTGCCGCTATACCTAGGTAAGGCTCAATTTTGGGGCAAAAACAGAATTTTTTGACAATTTTTTGGTATTTTTCGTACAAATATTAATACAGCCACGGAAATCAAAGATATTGCATGAAGACCCGCTTGATTTCTGAAGGTCTAAGGCTTAATGAACCTAAATCTGCCCAAAACTCGTAATAAAACTGGTGCCCTGATGTGGGCAGGGGCCGACGAAACACTACTTACCATACAAGAACTGTGCCCAAGTAAGACATGTTTGACTGTACGTAACGTTAACCGATAGTAAAATATGAATGTTTTATGTCTGTATCTGTTAAATCGCTGTTGTATCAATGCGAAATTTCGCAAGCAGTTAGCCTTATAAGGCATCAGTCAACTGCCATACAATCATTTTGGGCTAGAAATACCGATTTATAGCATTATTTTGCTGTTTCCTTGAAGTATGAGCGCCTCGCTGTTTTCCCGCCACTCCACACCCCGGGAGGTCGGAACGCATGTTCGGACTGTACCACTTGCAGCCCTCGCAGGGGTGCCCTTTTGTTAACCGCTTCTAGTTATGCCGATATTTGATAAATACTAGATCAATATCTTTAGCATTCAACATTAATAAGTCTCAAGAAAAGTAGTTAGTGTGGCCCGTGCATCGTAAGTTCCTGTTTTCGCAATATAACATTAGGTACTGACATTGGACTGTTCTAAAAACGCTCCGGCCCGGCGGGATTACCTGAGGTCACGCAGTGGTTCGAATTTCATGTTCGACCAAAATTGTCACAGGCCTTAAAGTGCCCGTGTAAATTCCACCTTCACATTTTTAGAGGGATCGTATTTTCTTTTGTTTGACAGTTTTTCTTTTAGTGATTTCCAAACATTGTCCCTCCGGACTACATACGTTTTTTCATCATTGAGGTTGACATTTTCTACATGTAGACCTGTGACTTTACCACTAAGTCGCTGCTTCGCGTCACTGTAAGGAGAAAAAAACATTTTAAGAAATGGCCAAATGAGCACATCAATTTGAACCACTCCACAACACAGCCCAAATATTTCTGATAATCATCTGGGTGAGAATGGTGATACATATCTTCCATACAGCTTCAAAATATTAAAACTACATGTATTTCTCATTACCATTGTTTTCAGCAAACTGGAACCGACCACCAGAGATTTCCCATGCATTACTTCAAGGGGGGTTATATTGTAAAAAGTCTTACATCAATTCTTATAATTCTACCGGATGCTATAATACCGCCACATCAAAAACATAAATGTTATAACTGCCTTCTCATAAAGGATTATCTTGTGTGAGCTGTAGTGGATAGACTGATGACTTGTAAAACAACAGAGAGTTTACAAAAACTTAAAGTTGTGTAGATTTTAAAATGCCAAACATTTCTTGCAAGGTCATAGCCTCTTGTCCAAAAAGTCAGATTAGTATAACGATAACGTTCACCATGCCACCCTGAAGTTAATGGCTTTCACTGCTTCCTCATTAACAGCAGCAGGACCGTCGCCCCTGCCTGGTGCAATGGTATCTAACATCTCCTCCACTCCTTTTGTGTTCCTTTCCACTCTTCTCTTCACCTTTTTTCCGCTGCTGTTTGAGTTTCCTGGACTTTGATGTGGCCGTCATGTCACAAAGGTAAAGACGCAGCCCTTTCTGCAGCGCTAATCTCAAGGCAGATCCTACGGTAATGGTGATTGTGCAGTCGCCCATCCTCATGTCAATTTTCCTCTTTGCTACATTATTAATTGATTCGTTTCTCAAGTGGCTTATGAGGTGTGTGGTGAAGGTATGAGTTGTTGGTCCCATATTGTTCAGGAAATGAAGGTCCCTCTTTATTGTGGAGTGTATCTGCTTCGCAGTCTGTCTGTTAACAATACCATGTATCTGCTCTTCATGGAGACACTGAGCATCTGACATGTGAATTCTATTGCATGGTAATTGGGTATGACATTTCATCATCAGCTGATTTTCATGGTTGTAATGCAGTTTATCCCCAAGCAGAGTTTAGGCTCTGTTTGTTTTTCTTACCCCGTGGCCGTACCTTCTTTGTCAACATCTGTCAATCATCAATCATGCCACTCTAAAACACAATGAAAAAAGTAAAGTTGCCATAATGATTTGACACCTTTAAGCTTTATTGCCAATTTTCGCCACACCGGGTTACACGCAGGTCACAACAAGACTTTGGGGAAACTAACCGGTGCAAAAAGAAAACTATTGACTATTGTAGGGTAAATTTTAACTTCTACATACAACGTGATGTACGATGCTGGGTACTCTCCTCTATATTGTCTACGTGTCCTACTCCTAGCTACGTGTCGATGGAAATATAACGTGACGTTGAGGTACCATACAATTCTATGTTCCTACTCATCTTCTGTCAGCGTTTCACGTGTGATCCCCTATCGGGTTGCTTTACCATCTAATCTACTGACCCTTGGGGGCAGAGAGCAGTCCTTTGCCCAGTGGCCTTTCTTGCCGCAATTGAAGCCCGTCGTGGACCGCCTAGCCTCCCCCTGCCCTGGAAAGGGCGGCTGGCTGGGGCAGACAATGGTACACTAGTACTTATTCACCAAGAAACCTGTCACAAGTTTGTTGATAATCTCATCCTTCATCCCTGTCAGTGTACCCCGACTGGGCTGCCGCACCTTCTACTTGCCATTGTGTCGAAAATGCAGCATAGAGTTTGGCAATCTTGTTGTATTTCTGGTAGTGTTTCAATAGAACATGTTGAATACACCCTGCGACATACCTCAGCACCTGCTCTTCAGCATCAGTCAGACTCAAAGCCTTGCCTGTATTACTACTAGTAAATACTACACGTGCCATCCACACGGTGTTTCTACTCTAAGAGGCCCTCAACACCTTTTTTGTTACAAACGTGCAGTAAAGGGCATGGAATCTGGTTGGGGCGGCTGGCATGGAATCTGGTCAAGGCTAGATTTACTTCTCGGATTCTGGGATAAGCATAGGACTCACGAGCTTGACTCAGGAAAACTGCAGTTTACCAGCATGGCGCAGTTGCTGCCGTCCTCCTCACTGTTCGCCACCAGCTCGTACATGACATGCTTCAGGAAAGAGCCAACGCCTTCGTGTCCCATGCACTTGACGTCACGATGTCGTGCGAAGGACTCAGCATTCTGCAAACAGAAACATTTCATAAACATATAAACCGTCGTATATGACTTCACCTTAAAATAGTCAGTTTGAAGTAGAATATCCAATGATGTTTATCAGGAAAAATAACCATCATTTGTACACATGACTGCCTCTGGCAAATTTGGTTCAATGTTAGAAAGATATTTAAAGCAACTCTTTATCTATCTGTATATATTCGGTGTTGCATTATTAGATATGGGGGTAGAAGATTAACTTGGCTCAGGACTGGTTATGATTTTGGACCGGTGGCATTACAACTTCCTCCAAATGTCACCACTGCCATCCATTTGAGACTTCAAGATCATATAAGACTTCAACATCATCAGATGCAAATCAAATGCATCAGTTGTTATGGGGCATTGACGGCATGCAATATACTCACTGGTCTTCTCTTTTGGGCAGAGGAGTCTGCTTCTGACGTCCGCTGTTGATAAAACAAGTTTCTTTGTTTCACACAGTCAGTTGTCGAGTATTGTACATAAAATGTGTTAGCCACATAGTGACTTTTTAATTCTGCACTTGATCCCATAGCTTTGGATACTTGAAAACATACTCTGCGATATGGGTTTCTTCTTTTCTATCCTTAAACATTTGAATAGTGCTTTGGTTACAGCGGAAATATGGTTTTGTTAATATAGAAGTATTTTTATCATTGCCATGTGGCTTTCTGCTTACCTGACAAGTTCACCATCAAATCTGTATTGTATAAAAACATAGGGAAGCTCTTCCCCTGAGCTTCCCGCCAAACCTCTTGGATGTCCTCAACCTTGATTTGAGCACGTCGAGCATTCCCATTGCTGCCAGGTAGTTTGACCTACACAGTGGGAAATACAGTTAATTTAAAGAGAGACATTTGAAGTAAGAAATTTTAAAATATATGGGGAGTTGAAAGTTTCTACAATGTAATTCAAAACAACTCACCATATCTGAACCCGTGAATTTCTTCAATGCGCCTTTTCTGTCTGAAACCCAATGGGGAACTTTTGCTCCTCTGTTTTCCAGCAGGGCTTTTAACGTAGGCCCCTGTAGACTGTCAATGTGGACTTTTCGCCGGTGTCCATGATGTCGTAGATGATGCTTCGGATTTTATCTGGCGACATCTTTAGTGCTCTCTTTTTAAGTTCTTTTGCTACGTGAGAAAATGAATATACCAGTTTGCACACTCATATTTTTCTATATGTATTATGTAATGTTACAAAAAGATTTTGCTTAATTTGCTCATTGAACTGTTGCACAATATCAATATAATCCAAAATGTAAATGTAATATCAGCAATGCATTTGGATTTTCTATATGTACCTATAGTCGATACTCTACCTATATCTTTTAGCTTGTAGCTTTAGTCGCTACTATGTTTTGTTTTAGCTGAGTTTGTCAGTAGGCAAACACTGTCTGACTTGTCAGACTCTTCCAGTTGTATGCACCCGCGCCTTCTGCTGTACCTTCTCTCCTCAGGTAGAAGCTGGTAAGGCCAACGTCCCACATAGCTTTCTCCATGTTTGGAGCACAGTTCTGGTTTATTGCCTATCCAATCAGCTAAAATATTATACAAAATACACGTTCATGTCACATAGTCACAGTGAAAGAACACGTCTACTACAAATTTTTATTTATCTAAAAACATGGTACTGGAAAAGGAGATAAACTATTATAATTCATACATGAGGTGCTAACAATCTCAACAACATACCTGTGTGAGACGTTTTCCACCTATCCTGAGATTCCTGGAAGATAAAGGGTTTTGAAGAAAGCTTTATTGAACATAAATGATGATACTTGCATTGCATTTTGGAAATACATGTGTATTTCAACACAAGTCACATCTACAGTTACATACATGTGCATGGTATCGATAAGAATGTTCTCCCATGTGATCTTCATGACAGGCAGGTGATTGTGGCACTTTTTGTCTCCCCTTTCCCAGATGAACTGGGCTGCCTCCTCGTGGGTCCGAAGAGGGAATTCTGAAAAGTTTACATTGTTACCCAGGTTAATGTACATAATCAACTCCTATAGTAAACGTATATCAGAAGATCCTGCATGTAAACGAAGAACCATTTTTGTCAATGTTTTTCCAATGCTTTGATCTCTGTCATTTGTCTAAGGAAGGTTGTCATAAACGTGGAATGGGGAAGTGTGCCTATTACAACACACATAGCACCATTGAATTTCATTATGTATCAGGAATGCATGTAATCTATAGCTGTAAGAGTGAGTTATGCCATACCTTGGCTGAAGTCTGTTCGATGTTCTTGAGTGCAGTAGCACTGGAGGCAAAAGTAATTTCCTGTGAAAGGTGCAATAAACTTTTTAAGACATTTGTGACAGTGTTCATTCATTTACAGCAGTACTGGTGTAATGTATGACTGTTAACAAAGCTAAAACTGTTAAATAGACAGTTTTTTTTTTTTTTATATTAGAATGAAAGAAATATATATTTCTGGAAAAAATGCAAATTGAAGCGCCTACCGGTTGGCCCAACAAGTCCCAACATGATCGCCAGGGCCTTCCAGTCACTAACAACATAACTGTAAAAAGGTGTATTACACTTAATCAGGTGTGTTGTCCATAGGACAAAGAATTAGGGGGTTACAGGAGAAAGGTCAATGCAAGCCTTGTCCAAAGCATATTGAAATTATGGGCCCGCTAAAGCTGACATACCACTTGATTTGTACATTCTTCTCCACGCCTCCAATCTCCATGACAATTCCATTCTCCTGAATGGCTTCCATCTCTTCGAAAACCCGAGCACCGACCCTCAGCTGCTCATCATAGTTCCTCTTTGCCTGCAGTGAGACAGACAATGGTTTCCCATCTGAATGTATCACCAAAAATTGAAAATACATGCCACACAAGCTGTATCCCTAAGATAATTCAAAGGCATAAATAAGTGTCATTCATGTCTGCAGATACCTAACACTATACAGAAATACACAGTATTCGTCCTTCACTTTGCGAGGCCGTTCCACTGCTTCCTCCATGCATCTTATGGGTGTTATACAGGCCATCACAGCACCAATGATGTTGTTCTTGGCCTGTGGACGTCCATCTATATGCCGTACCGGAAATGGACTACAGGTTGATCTTCCTCAAGGAGGTGTTGGTTAGCAGGCATCATCAGATGTTGCTTGATGATGGCTGCCACACTCCTTGATGCTCCATTTCCGTCCCTGGCCTGTAGTGTGAATTGTGTTGGCATAGATTAGTAACATCACAGCTTTGTTGTCCTGCTGAAACATAGGTACTAGTATGTTCAGGAGAGTCTTCTCATATTTTACAGGTCTCGACACATGGTACATTATACATGTACATGTAGTTGCTTCAGCACAATACATTAGAGAAATAACAACAATTTATCTGTATATTAGGTTCAGTAGATGTTCTTGAAAAAAGGCCATCATTGGCTCTGTTATGCTAGCTAATACAGTTGAATTTTATTTTTCTATCTAGAAACATGATAAGTATTATAGTGCAGAATGGACTTGGTGGTCGTAGTATGACACAGTCTATCAAGGCACATAACAGCTTGTTTTTCATGAATTATATCTAATTCAGCTTGTTTTACTTAAGATAATTATCTAGCATGTCTAATTATCATAGCCATGCTTTGCAAAACAGTTTACTTTGTAAACAACTATAGATAATGAATGACATGGAAGGAATCAATATCATACGTTCTCTTCCAGCTGGTATGGAAGGAAGTCGTTTTGCCCCCTTTTCTCTTCTTGCAGCCAGCCTATAGGTGGGATGAGCTTGGGGAACTTCATGTGAAGCTCGTGCCACCAGACATCTGAGACAGAGGCCTGGTCCTTGAAGTGGACACACCACCGGACCAGGTCTCTAGTCTCGTCTGTCTGGTGGCGGTATCCCCTCCTCTTAGGTGTGTGGTTGGCTGGAGGGGGCTGTCCCTTACGGTCAAGGGGTCCTTAGGGCCATTCCACCTCTACGTTAACATCATCCTCTGTCCTGAATGTGACCTGTAAAGCAAATGACAGATACCTGAACAATATTCTTATTTTTACAAGTGTGTAAACAACACACAGGCTATTCAGATATTCCTCTGTTTATGTACATGCACCACGTCCTGTTTCGCCATGTTTAGTTCACTGTCAGTATATGATGGCATAGACAAACATGGACACTTTACATTAGACCACTTATCTGTTGTTGTTGCCGTATCTTTGTATCAGATCCATAAATTAGGTTACACAACGGTGAAGTCACATTGGCAGAATGATCGAGACTTACATTGGCTTTCACGATGTTGGATGGCAGCTCTTTAAAGCATGGGTCCAGGTAATCTTCTCTCAGCTTTCGCCTCTTTTCTGTCATTGTCGAGGGTTGTAGGATAGACCATGGTCGTGCCTTGTAGAGCTCTTTTTCTGGCAGGCTCGCCCCCCAGCTCCTGGATCCGCTGCTGACTTTAATAATAATAATAATAATAATAATAATCACCAGGTGTATTTTGCCAGCCAGTAGGTACCCATTATGAGTAATGAGGCTGATTAACGTGGTCGAGGCACCTCCTCGAGCACGGGACCCCCGTTTTACGTCCCTCCCGGAAGACGATTTCGTGGAAAACTTCGTGAGGCTACAGCAATCCGGACGTCCTTGGTTGGTCTCCCATCCAAGCATGGGCAATAGGCCTCGGAATTGTGTTTTTTGTTGAGTAACAGGAACCCCGCCGCGCGCTGTCTGCCACGGTAGTCCGCCGTGTACCGCCAATCCGGAAATGCCTCCTCAGATGCTCCCGTCAAAGATTACTATCTTCTTAGTGCGAGTATTTCCCGTCATCCTTTGCGCCGCTCGCTTCGCTGTCGGAGCGCATTCAGGATAAGCCGACGTGTTTATCCAGAACGTGCACTTGTGGGAGGAGCTTAGTCTCTTAGGAGGCGGAGACTATCTTGCATGTGATTTTTCGTAGTCAAAAGGCCGCCATCTTTGTTCTCCCCACGCGGTCACTTCCGGGTTTGATTGTGATAGATGATCGCATATACTTACACCAAATTAACGTAGTTTGCACAAACCAAATCATTTTGGGGGACTACGTGGGCCGGTCTAACCCTCCCATAATCACGTAAAATCTAGGTTCAGCGGTTGCTTTATAAACTGCGGATTTCGATCACGTAGATTACGGCAGGTGTCGCGAGGTCGAACTTAATATGGAAACTTTGGACAGGTGCAGACAATCACCGGAAGTGACCGCTGCCATTTTCTCGCGACGTGTTGACTGCATGGACCCCACACACCGAGGTAGCATCGCTATCTCCGGTTCGAAACAAACCTGAGCAGCTGATCATGAAATTCAGCAAACCATTATTAACAAAGTCCCTGCACAGGAGAAGACAGATGTCGGCCTCCTTCGACAGAAGCGCATTCAGGATATCCAGAATGCGCTCCTTCGCTTGCGACGTGTTCTGGATATCCTAGAAGCGCTTTTAGGATAGAAGAACATTTTGGATGCAGATCTATCCCAAATTTGCTTCTATCCCAAAAGCGCTTTTAGGATATCCAGAATGTGCTCCTTTGCTTGCGACGTGTTCTGGATATCCCAGAAGCGCTTTTAGGATAGAAGCACATTTTATCCCAAAAGCGCTTTTTATAGGATAGACAACAATCTACAATTCTTTTTAATGTTAGACGAACATCTGCTTCTATCCAAGAAGCGGTTTTGCGATAGAATACAACCTGGGAACTGAATGGCTTGGGAAATTGATCAATGTGCAGCTGAACGTTTTCACTGACAGTCATGTTTTATGGTACATCTTGGGATGCACTATTGAGAAGTGCTTTCTGTGTTTTCCTTGCACAATTAGATTGATGAAAATCATATAGTTGCAATCAAAAGGACAAAATAGTGTTTAATCTGCATGGAATTAAGTTTGATAAATTTCCCATTATCTGTGTACACATACATATCGTATTCAGCAGTGAGCAATTACCTCTGTGCATTAACTTGCAATAAAGATAACTTTTATTATAAGATTTGTCATCTTTTCTTTGCCTAATAAATAGATCTATCCAAGAAAGAGAAATAAAAGTTATAAATATACAGTACGACAGGGTTTTGAGAAGTTTTGTCACTAACTAAAAGGATTGTTACAGATATATATAATCTCATTTTATTTCAGAAACAAGATGTGTTAGATAAATGACTGGACCAATATCATTTCAAAATTTTAATAAACCTTCAAAACAGTATGTTTAGGTTCAACCAGATAGTTGAACATTTGTCAACAAGACAATTTACAACATACTTTTAACATATCCGCAGCTCCTCCTGCGTCAAAGGTTAACACTACTCTACTCTGAAAATGCTCTGAACACAAGGGCACTCTTTCCAGATGAATGAGCATTTTGCTCCATGAAATCTAACTTGTGAAACATGTCATACAAAAATATTGTGTGTAAGAATATCTCATGTCTGTAAGAATATAAGCTCACGTGTGTAAGAACATAAGCTCCTGACTGCACTTTTTATGTGCACGTTTTTGATTGCCATCAAGAACTAAAAATGAAGTCAACATCTTACATATGTTGGTGACATTTTGTAAACAGCCAAGATGATTAAGAAGCACTAGACAGAAAATAGTATTATCTTACAGACCAGTTACAGGTCAAAGTTCGTTTTTGATTGCCATCAAGAACTAAAAATGAAGTCAACATCTTACATATGTGGGTAACATTTTGTAAACAGCCAAGATGATTAAACAGCACTAGACAGAAAACAGTATTATCTTACAGACCAGTTACAGGTCAAAGTTCGTTTTTGATTGCCATCAAGAACTAAAAATGAAGTCAACATCTTACATATGTGGGTAACATTTTGTAAACAGCCAAGATGATTAAACAGCACTAGACAGAAAATAGTATTATCTTACAGACCAGTAACAGGTCAAAGTTCAACTCTAGTCTACTCTGAAAATGCTCCCACGAACTAATCACGAACTCCTGCTTTCCGGACACAATCCCTAGCCTCCTGTAGGGTGGCTGTGCCTTTGTGCAGCTGGTAGATTGCAGCCAAAGCTTCAGGAAGCACTACCATCACACCATACTCCAACCGCTGTAGCCAAAAGAAGGATGTTAAAAAAAGTTTTCTCTCTTTCAACATTATCCTCACATGCACTGTAATATGTAATAGGCAGCTATGTTGCATATCTTATTTGGATTAGAAGAGGGATTTAGTTGTATGATTCAAAGATTACATACATTGTAACATACAGAGTACGGCCTAATAGTTTTGCAATGAATAAAAATCTTTGTTCAACCTTAGTCAATCTTACATGCACATGAGCAGAAGTTGGTGGGCTATTACCGATGGGTGATGTACTCAACTAGCACTCAAGGAGAAGTGAAATAGTTAATAAAAACCCCAAGGATAGTGATGATGATAAAAAATTCATAAATTTTCAGCAAATTTGTGGTGTTCAACAGTTACTTGTAACTTGCCTAGCAAAAACTGCAAAATGAAGTAAAAGCATATGCAAGCACAGCATATATCTGTATATACTGAGTCTATATAGAAGAAGTTTATTTGCAAGTTCGTGCCCGAGGGCTAATTGCAAGTACATAGTATACACATAGTGACAATGGACAGTCATAAACAATGTTCTAATCTAATACTAGTGTTGGCTATTTCTAAGCAGGTTGGGTTTGACTTCTTTTTTGGAAGCAGAGGGAGACGAAAAGCCCCACATTTTCTAAAATTTGTGGGTTCTGCGATTTCAAGAGAAAAGTGGCCTTCTGTTTGTCTGTCAATGTGGGGAAGTTGGGATAAGTCTTTGTGACTTCTCTAAACAGGGTGATTCTTTCGGTTTCGTTGAATGAACATTTGGAAATGAAATGTGTTTCGTCTCCCACTGCTTTAGATGTACAATATTTACAAATCCTTTCACACACACTGGTAATCTCTTGTATCTCCCTCTTTCCACTTCTAGAGGATGAGCGCTAATTCTGACTTTGCTTATTGCGGAGCGCAGCTCGAAATCAACTAGTTCTAAGTATTTCTCTCTAGCGTATACGGATTTACAAGTTTTGTAGAATCTCAGCTTACCGGTATCTATACTTATATTATGTAGAGACGTCTGGATATACATATTGGTAATTCTGTTCCTTATCATATTACATACATATACAGGGTCATAGAGTGAGTTATCAGAGTACCAGTCAGCTTCAAATGCAGGATCAGGGTCTGTTGTTTTTTCCTGAAGGCTACAACAACGTCTTACCATTTCGTACTGAAGAGGAATATCCACCTCTTCAATCACCCACTTGTCCACGAGGTTTGCTTGGTCCTCTGTGAAGGCCCCTGAGTGGTGCACATCCCACAGTTTTTCTATAGTGAAGGACAAGGTTTCAATGAGTTAGAGCTGTATGTACAAGTTAGAGAGAGACATGTACATTGAGCATGCATCACACAAGCCAACTGAGTACAGATAACACGTACAGAATACACGTATCTTAGTGTGTATTATAATTTTCCTATATGTATCTGTCTGATTACACTACAAGGATTGCAGATAAGTTAAAGTGCATACAGCATTCTCTATAATAATGAGAACATTTACTTACTTCTGGTGGACCATCCATTCTCCTCTCGCCCGAAGAAGAGGCTATGCCTCTCGTTGTCTGGGATCTAAAATAAAAATGAGTGAAAGATGCAATGTACTCAATGCATTTTGCATAAAAGATTCTGTATTTGGGTTGTGCCATAATGGTTAGTAATATTGATGCAGTCTGCCCACCTTATATTTTTAAAATAGTAAAGAAAATGTATGACTTGGAAGGCATATTTTCTTTGAAAACATACCTGTCCTCCTGCAAGGCTCTGAAGATATGGCTTCACTTCAGTGAAATAACCTTTCAGCTTGTTCACCTCACATTCCCCAAACCTAAAGCCATTAGAATAGACATGGGTGAACGTGGAGTAGCATTACCAGTAACAATGGTAAAAAGACATGAATAAACTCAAAACTGTGCCCTTTTTCTTCAGAATATGAAGTACAAGTGCATTTCAAACAAACATTTTAAATCTGGTAACTCATTTGCTCATTGATTGCAAATACAGTAAGCAATGTATGGAAATGGCATTCAGTAGGATGACAGATATATAGCAATTATCTTCTGTCATATAATAAAAGGAAACAAAATAAGCAAGCTGAGTGAGGTTAGTTGTATATAGTTTTAAAAGGAAAAAAAATAAGCAAGCTGAGTGAGGTTAGTTGTATATAGCAAATAAGTCCAACTAAATGTTAAGTAAAATAGTCAGCTCAGTTTTCTTACAACAGATCAGTGGAAAAAGCAGCAGGAGCAACTTCAAGGTCACTGGAATATGTGTCTGACTCTGTAAGCTGGGAGGAGAACTGCAGGTATTAGAGAGGAGCAATTAAGCTATTATTAAGCTAAACCCACAGTAAAGCAGCAAGAAAGTGAAATTAGGTATAAGATTAAATAGCAACAACATAAATGGCATTTCAGAAATGAAAACAAAACTCTCAACATACCTTCACAGCATCCCTCTTCATTTCTCTGCGCCCCTGTCACAATGGTGTAAAACATAAAGACCACATAAGTTCAGAATTTTTTCTCTTTGTAAGTATTTAGTGATTTTTCTTTGACAGGTATATGGCAGGTGGGGTGACCAATAAGATATGTATGTACTTACCACAGGTGGTGTTTTACCAACTGTCTCAGGTCCCAGGAGCGTGTGTCGTTGCTTGTCAATGGATACCTGTTAAATATAACAACTTCACTTTCTAGTAGCTCACAGACTTAACATATTATAACTTACATATATTTTCATCTGTATATGTGAAAGTATACTTGTCAATTACTCAAGGCGGGATGGATTCAAATATTTTGTTTTTGTTTGGGAGGGGGGCAGAAATACATCAGCCTAAGAAAAATCCTAGTAGTTATACAAAAACTGCAGCCTTTGGCAGGGCATCTGACAAAATGTAGACATCAGGCATTCCTCACAATTTATTCAATGACTAACTGGCAATTCTAAATTTGGTCCTAGCTTGTATTGGAGTTAGCCGCCTTTACATAATGATCCAGTGATGCATTCATACCTCGTCATCGTGGAATGACCCGGCTTCACCACAATCTGTTGGGGACTCCAGAGCAGCTGCAGTGGGGGTAGAATCACATTGTGTTGGGGCAAACATGATCAAAATATATACTTTAAGCATCGGGTTATGATGGAGTGTTTATTCAAAGTTTACATTAGATGTGTTGCTGACCTGAAAAAACAACAATTATCTTCTATATGCAGGGCCCACATTTGTTAAGACACAATCTAATATTGTGATTCTTTATCACAATGTAATTTTTGAATATCACAATCTAATATTGTCTATTGTGATTCTTAATATTCCAATAAGGACAAGTTTGTCTTTCATGGAATAGCTGACAGTGATCACACATTAAGAGTATATTTTACTATACCTGTAGTGTCAAGGCTCTGGTAATGGTTTTCAGAGTAGTGACCCAACAACAGGGATGAGCCGTCACTGTCCCCGCTTTGTGGCTGCACAAAGATGAAGCACTCGTCATCCTTCCCGCTGGTCGACACAATGCTGACAGGGCGCCCCAAGAAGTCGGCTGTGGCCTGCACGCATATGTGGTCTGCCCAGGCACCATCCTCAGACATCTTAGCCAGGTACTCCTCCAGGCTGGATCCCGGTATGAATGAAGCAAGTGGCTCACCATCAGCCTGTGATGAGGATGCATATTGACAAGCATGATGCTATCGCTGTGCTGGCTGCGGACTGTCAGTCAGGGACCAAACTTGTGATCGACATGCCTTGCAGCCAACTGATATTGAGTGATGATGAGGATTATAGCAATTGATGATCAGGAAATCATGTTCAACTGTTCTTTGCTAGACAAAATATCTTTCACAAACCAAGACTGACAAATGAAATCAAATGGCACCTTTTACTTACAGTCTGCTCATAAAATGTGCAAATAACAATGAGGTAACAGCAGCACTATAAAGGCTAAAAGAAACTTAAAGAATCATAATGTAAATGTACCGTATTGGGATGGTCTCGGATGTAGGATGTCACAGACTTCCTAATGTCTTCTTGGGTCATCTGTTCAGCCCCTTCCTGTTTTAATTCCTCCCGCTGCAGTTGATCACTGACAGCCCAGAAAAAACAGTTGCCGTCCTTCGGTGTGGGTGTGCGAAACTTCAGCCCAGCAGTCTGGGCCCTTTGCTCCAGGACATCTGGTCTGTCCCCTTTCGTTTGAATGGACTGGAGGAGTTCAAGCAGATCCACTCTTCTCCCTACAAGACATAGATTCAAACCAATACATCTGAGTAAGCAGGGACTGTGTTCTAGGGAATGACACAGTAGGTATTATTTGCTAACCACGAAAGGGCGCAAATACTACCATGTGCAAAAATATATCTGCTCTAATAATCCTATTAGTCTAACATGTCAAATCCGTAAACTCACATGAGAATTCCACCGGGGAATTGGAAGCGGTACTCTTGCTTTTGACCTGTGAAGGGCAAAAAGTGACATCAGATATTTGGATTTGTCAGATGTGTCAGATATAATAATCTGGAGGGAAAATTCAAGTCAGTACAGTATGAAAGAGACAATATGATCTTGAAGTATCACAAGCACCAAGTAGGACAATCAATTCTATGCAGCATCAATTGCTATAAATTAATAGTAGCACAATGCAAATAAAGGCTTTAGGAACAGCATGATAGAAGATAACACTGCCAAATATCACTGCAGCCATATCATAGAATATGCAGAGCCTTACCTGGTACAGACAAACAGGATGTATACAGTACTGTACTTACTACAAAGACTACATGTACATGACTTCTCTTACCTGCCCAGAGTTCTTGTTTTGGCAGCCAAGTTTTTTCTTTGCACATTTGCACTTTGCACTGCATGCTGTCCCTCTCTTCTTGCAGTTGCAATTACCGCTGGCGCAAACAGGGGCTTTGCTGCAAC
The DNA here is from genome assembly GCA_019207045.1 of Branchiostoma floridae x Branchiostoma belcheri. Classification (NCBI taxonomy): domain Eukaryota; kingdom Metazoa; phylum Chordata; class Leptocardii; order Amphioxiformes; family Branchiostomatidae; genus Branchiostoma; species Branchiostoma floridae x Branchiostoma belcheri. Next base: position 23,005,324 of record CM033028.1, on the reverse strand, counting down.
TGCAGCACTTCTGGCCTGGAGTTTTGGTAATGACTTTTCCATCTAAAGACATGATGGCTTCTGCTAGAGTCACTTCATGGACCTCATAGACTTCATCTGTGGTACCTAAGATACAGTGTAGTAGATAATAAAATCATGAATAATGAAATTATTAAGAGACTATTCCATAATTGCAAAGAACCAGTTGCTGTCAAGAATCAGTACTGTCAATGCCAGAGACAAGTCTTACCATTCTCTGACTCCTCTGTGCCCCCTACTGACACTGCCTGTTGACTGCCCTGCAGCCCTACAGTTGGTCCTCTTGTGTCAGATATATCTGAAACAGGTATGATCCAAGATTGACACTGCTACATCTGTACAAAGTATATTTAACTTGACAAGGCCCATGTACTGGCATGTTGTTTCTCATAATCATTTGTAATAAATTAGGGTAAAAAAAAGCTGAATACCTTCTTGCAATGTTGGTGTATGGTCATGTGGCATACACCCAGCCTGAAGTTTCTGTACACACTCCATACAGCAGGCTGCATTACATTTACAACCTGTGCATCGCCAGTACTGCCACATGGGCCTCTGTACTTTGCAGATGTCGCACCTGTGGCTAGCAGGCACACGAAGATCTGTAGTAAAGGGGAGAATGATAAAGAATTTCAACATGCAACAGGTCTGAGTTAAAAGGGTGTGCCTAAACACCACAAACGACCACAAACGACTCAGAAACACCACAAACGACCACAAACGACTCTAATATGCAGTGTATATGGGTCAAAAACCTTGTGTGGCGCTCTGGAGACATTATTTATACATTTATGAATTTAAAGAATGCAGCAAGTCCTACGTATTCACCAGTTATTTAGAGTAAGTCCGCCGGTTTCAAGATCGAAGCGATGTCAATGAATGCGTGCTTGCATTTGAGGCTGAAAAACACTTAGTATACAAGTTTTATAAGTTGACAATGATAGAGTAGTACTATGCTATAATCTATGAACCAACAACTTCCATAGTTTTATCGCCATGTCGTCTATGAAACCGAGGAAGATATTGAGAACTTCCCCATGCAGACCCCTAGCAATGGCGATCAAACATGGCTGCCAAGAATTGCTGGTGAATACACAGGACTTTCTGCGTTTTTTAAATTCATAAATGTGTAAACAATGTCTCCAGAGCGCCACACAAGGTTTTTGGCCCATATACACTGCATATTGTGGTCGTTTGTGGTGTTTCTGAGTCGTTTGTGGTGTTTAGGCAGACCGGAGTTAAAAACTGTCATACATCAATAAAAGCTTGGTCATAGTAAACCAGTCGACAGGTGATCGGCGAGTAGGCCTAGATGACACTTACAGACAGATAACTCTTGCAGCCGACTTTCCTTGATGTCAGGAAAGACGAACCCTGTCAATGCCGCAGGCACTATCCGGGTTGACAGGTCACCACCCCAGTCTGATGACAGAGAGGGCAACTGGAACTTTGTGATTTCCTGCACAAACAATACAATACATACTAGGTTGTTTAAATTGTTTTTGATCAGTGCCAGGAGTTGTATCATTTCCCACTAAAAGAGTGACAAAGTCCTTTAACATCTTCAAGGTGACTAATCACCTTCAAATGTGGCTGGATGTCCTGTGGGCAGTCCTCTGGTACCTGCAGGGTGAGAGTTTGCTGCCGGCCTGCATCAATCAGCATCAGCACAATGCCCAGCTCGAAGGCTGTCTGTAGGTGATGTGGCACGAAGGCCCACATATACCTCTGCATTGCCTGGTACCAAGAAATCAGCAGGGATTCCCCTCTCTTTGCAAAGGATGTCAAGGCACCTACATGTATAAGAACAGAAGACCATAATCATTTTTTGTTTCATTTCCAACAACATACATAAATTAATGTGTCATCCATGTAAATCAGCTTATTATTATAGTCATGATTACATTTGAAATATCATAAGATGAGAAATTTATGGAGACTCAACATAGGGTCAAATCAGTAGGCTGTTCAATGTATATAGGGATTAGTAGCATATTTCACGATGCCAAAGTGTAAGTCACAAAAGTGGATGACGAGTTACCCCTGTGGTAAAACTTTGTTGTGATGAAATGAAATTTCTTTTAGGAATTGACAGGAATCCTCCATGCTGTCATAATGCGAAGAGTATGTTAGCTGTTTAGACTATAAAAAACAGCCAAACAGGACCTACAATATAACATTCAGTACCTCATATTTCAATACTGACATTGTTTCAAGGGAGCACTGCTCCTTGTAATGTCAAGAATGCTTAATGGTATTTTATGTTTGAAGCCAAATTATTCAAACATAATTTGGATGTGCTTGCAGGAAAACTTAAACTTTTCCATCTAAACTCATTACTGCTTCCGCTAGATCTCGAGTCGACACTTCATGGACATCTGTGGTACCTGAGATTGTGATAAAATGTTGTTTTTACACAATTGCAGAATAGCTTTAACATGCTTCTGATTGATTTTGAATTGTTGTGTTCACAGCTGTACATAAAACACATTGAATAGACCTGTGCTAGCAACTAAGTAAACAAATGCAATGCTTACCCCCTTCCAATTCGGTGGCATAGAATAACAACGCCTTGTTATTCAGACCTGCTGACAGGACCCGTCCTGCCATCTCCCTCTGGGATCCATAGAGTCTCCTCCAGGCAGCCATCCCAGACTCTGTGCCATCCTCTCGTTCCTGACTCTGCCTGTTAACACTAGGAAGTAAATCTTTCCTATTCTTTCTCACCTCATTGTGAAAAGCATGGGTAGAGATTTGACTCTGTTTTAGACAACATACTTCATGAAGTTGATAAAGAATAACAATACATCAAATACACAATACCTTCTGAAGATCAGTTGAGATACATGGTACCTCCTCTTCAGCACCATTCCAGTCGTCTCACCAGTGTCCTTTAGCACTTCCAGGCTCAGCAGGTTTTGCCTCACATCCAGCACTCTGACCCTGACCTGCCGTCTGGTGGTACTACTTGCTCCTCGGCGGTCCTTGATGTCGAGCTTGAGGTAGCCGTCATCTCCCGCCTTGAAAAAATGGGTCTGACAAAAGAAAAGATTATCAATAACAATCACTACACATTTACAAACAATATTCAACTTAAAGCTGCTCTTTAAAGTGCTTCCTAATGTCTTGGTAAACTTGTTAAGGGAATACAACACCTAAAGTGCTTCATAATACATGTTGTATACATTTTCCAGCCTTTTCTATAATATTATCTAAATGAAAATTAGCATCACACACTGTCAGGTAATTGACAACACCAGCTGTGTAGCACATGAAGACACAACAAACACTGCAGAACATTGTGCTGGAGTATGAATGAAAAAGGTGTCATATACAATAATAATTGTTATAATCTATTACATACCACTTGCTCATTTCTGGTGGCTATCTTCCCCTCTGCAACCAGAGACGCCACAGTTGCAGCCTCTGTTACAGAGGAGACTTCCGCCAGTGCCTCCTCCATGTCATCACTGAAAGAAAAGGAATGCCATGCTGTTCACCTCATACTATACATAACAGTATACTAAGAAAACATAGTACACATACGAGTGAGTGACTATTCTTCTTTTATCTCATACAAGAAGTATCCAGTTACAAAATCTATGGTTTGCTTCAATCAAAGGGATATGTACAGAAACACATTTACCTATTGAAGGTGGGTGGATCCGTGTACGTTGCTAGCACAGGGCAAAGGTTCCTTCCTCGGAAATGGAGGGACTCATGACAGCAGCTTGCCAGAAAAAAAAATTTGAAGAAGGGAAATCAAAACAGTTTTTCCACTAAGTCCTGCGGATATGAACACTCAATTTTGCCCTGAAGAGATTGACAGAATGTAACAGAAAGGTAAAGACTCGGTATAACATACACATCAGAAGAAGAAAAAACATATTAGCTACATTGATATGATATTGCATTGTAGGAACAGAATATATCAATACCCACTTGTTGTAGTCATACAGTGCCTTTTGTAGAACCTCCTGTGGAGTCATCTTCGCAGTGCAGTCCACTCTACTTTGTGCTAGGCAGGCAGAGACCTTGGTCTTGATAGTCTGTATGCCTCGCTCAAACCTGCCACCTGTTGTTGGGCTTCTAGGGTTGGCAAGTACTATCTTCACCCCTAGTGCCTTCATCAGTTCCCTGTAATGGCATGGAAAAGGTCATACAAAACCTCATGATGTAATTCTGTTCACATGACAACATAAATAGGGCCAAGATATATGTAATTACATGAGTCATGTACCAGGCTTTTCATGATGGGTATGCTGTTAGAGGAAATTGACTTACCTCCATAAAAATGAATTAATTTTACTAAATTTATTTCTTTATAATTCATTTATTTATGCATCTTAAGAGTAGTCCATTCAGTTAGTTTTAACTGATTTCCAAGGTAGCCCTTCAATACAAAATCATAACAAATAAAGAAACAGGAAAATCATACAAACATGGGATAATAAGGATATGGCTCAAGCATCATGACATTAAGGCTACAACCAAGGTCGACTTTGATAAAAACAATAATTTGATAATCTTTGTTACTATCATTATTGTACTAAAACATAAAATCCATTTCCATTGCATGTAGTGGTGTGTGTAGGGCTGTAAGTTATGAGAAGACATTAATGAAGTTGATTGTGCACACCTGACAACATGGGACACAAACTCACTGCCGTTGTCACTCTGCAGCTCCTCCCATACAATTCCAAGTGTAAGGCACAGGTTCAGCAGTATCTTTGCCACTCTAAGGGACACCTGTTCCTCCTCATTGTCATCTGTGGTGGGCATAACCCAGCCCCAGGCAAATCTGGAGAGACAGCAGTAGGCAAAGAAAGCATTGTTAATTACCTTTGCTTTACATGCATATATAAACATAAACAACTGTATGACATATGGTATCTAATGTAGTGAAATTACCAGCACAAAGAATCATAATCTAGATCAATAATGTTATCCGCACAGTTGGTTAACATTGGTAATGCTACAGAGAAAAGATTCAAGAATTGAATTAACATAAAATAATTTTGATGTGATTGAAGATGGCTAAGTTTGTGAGCATGTGTCAATAAAAAGATGTAATCTTTCATTTATTGATTTTCAAGTGTAAAAACCCTTAAAATGAAAAAAGAGACCCCTCCCAAAAAAAAGTGTGCTTTCTAGTACATGTAGTATATCTCTTAACAAGACCAAATATCGGTAAGAATTGAAAAAAGGCCTAAAACTCAAAGTCACTAAATGGAGGAATGCAAACAATTTCCTTTTATCAAAAAGGTGATGCCTATATTGTTCTTTAGGTACAGTCATACTAATATGTACCTGCTAAAGTAGTCAATGGCATAGAGAACCCGTCTTTTGGGAGAACCGTCATTAAAGTCAATAGTTGTAAAATCAATCCCAAGACGTTTGAAAACCTGGTTGACACTTATTGGCTGATTGTGCTGCACCTGGGAGTTCTGCGCCTGAAAGAACGTAAACATAAGATTTGAAGACATATAATGTCAATCGTTTATTTCTTTGCATGAAACTTTTTGTGATGAAAGTTAGAATTGTTTCAGCCTGTGTGGATTACATCATCTTATGAGCTAAAGGAACACAGCATCACTGTGATGCCATCACACATAATATATTCACTGGTTGAAGACAAATGAGTAGACTAGTCTATTAAGTCCTTAAGTTTACAATGATAGATTAGACAAGAATATAATTAATCGCTATGCTATACTTGTACGGTACCTTGTAGATATGACATACTGAGCAGTCGTTCACATACTTCTCCACCTGTTTTGCATCATAATGGTCGTAGATGTTTCCAAGCTGGATAAATGTAGGGAAAAGAGGGATAACTTTATCAAAGTGCATGTACTAAGTCAAAGCTCCTCATGAGTCTGACATTATGGCTGTCTGACAAGTATAACATTTGTTATATTGGGCTGCTATTGGGCTCACTGATCTTGATAACTACAGCATTAAAAATGTTGTTACTTTTTCCTTGTGCTGTCAGAATGGATCATGAATTCATGTACATGTAATAGTTAATAATGTTAAGTTTATTGCAAATTCTTGCCCGTGGGTTAATTGCAGGTAACTATGAATATAAGTAGCATAAAAAGTACAGTATAAAACAGTTACAAATTTGACAAAAACATTCAAAACAAATTCAACATTTATAAACAATTCTAAAAGAATGTGAAAGCCTGGTGCATGACACAAGGGTGCTTTGATAGAGTAATTATTTACAGCAACATGGTAAATACAGCTGGCGACTGGCACTAGCATTCCTCCCTCATTAACACCAGTAATATGTATTGAATGCGTTACCTTTCGCTTCACTACTGTGATGCCCGGGTGTGACGCGGCATCATGATAAACACGCATGATGTCTTTGAAGTCCTCCTGAATCATAACAAGTTTACCATTCTTGTGGAGCTTCCCCTCCACATTGGATTAGCTCCTGGCCTTGCGCTGGAAGTTCAGGGTCTGGCGTTTGGACTCCACACTTGAATCCTTGAGGCCAAATGGAACATTGTTATGTTCCTGGGCTGACAGTGTCCTGAAAACCTCATGCCCCCAGTCGGTGCCACCGGGCCTTTGTTTATCCCTGTCCAGGTAGTATTGCAGGGCAGCAGCCTCTGCTTTACTGATCGGCACTTGAAAACAAAAAAACAAAACTTGTAGTTGGATGTAGAGTAGTGTTTAAACTTTAAGATTGCCTCCGCCCCCCTCCCCCTATTAAACGTAAGGTAAAAACATGAATATTGATCGTCTAAGAGAAACACTCAAATTTCCAAGCTCCATTCTGACTTCTGCGAGAGGCAGTCATAAGCATCATACACAAATGGTTCACAGGAAATGTACAAAAGTTAAAACAACAAGACCACAAAAAAGAATCTTACTTGCGTTGGTGCACGTGGAATTCGCACACCATCAGCCAGCATTCAGCGCAAGAGAAGTTTTGTCGAACTTTTTTAAACTCTCGCAAGTAGACTCTCGCGACGTCTCGCGATCGCGAGGTGGAACCAAATTTGGAAAACTGGGCGTAAATAATCGCCGCTTGTGGTCCTGTCAATCACCATGATTGACGGCGACAAAGAAGCGAGTCTGGGATATCCTGAATGCGCTCTGGTTTAGAGCGCTTTTAGAATAGAAGCGCATTTAGGATGCAGGCCTATCCCAGAAGTGCTTCTATCCTAAAAGCGCTTTTAGGATAGAGCACATTTGGGATATATCAGTGACCTATCTGGCAGGCCAGCCTCCAGGGGCATCCCAGGAGGACTTAGGCTAATGTGAAACTATAACACGGCCTAATATACCAACCCCAGCTGCCGGGCTGGTGGCGGCTTTGGTGGCAGCAGCAGTGTTTTTTTGGTGAAGTTTCCACTTTTTGTCAATCTTCTTCTTTAGTTCGCTTCCGGCATAGCCTGCCATGCTTCTCTCATCTGCCGTCTTACTCCAGAATTCATAGTATCTCTTCATTCCGTCTGGAACTCCTAATTGATGGGAAAACAAATATCTCAATTCATTCTTGCCATAATATATTTGCATCTTCCAACTTTTTGTCTATACAAACTTAAAAACATACCAATATACAAGGGATGATCAATATGTTTGCGGCCTCACCCAAAAATAAGGTGTGCAACTATAATTTTTCATCATAATCATAAAGTACTTGTATGACGACTTTTATAAATGTGACCCAAAATTCACACCATTGTGATCGGATTGCTTTTCAGGCAATACCCAGTAATGTTAGGTGAGAGAGACATGGACCTTGCGGTGTGCGGGTCAACTCTCTTGCTGAAAGTCGGAGTCGGAGTATCCTCATCAAACATTTTCACAATGTCTTCAAAGATTTTATCGCATGAGGAACACTATCCACACAGCTCTGATCACAGTTCATCCATGTTTTTCTCACCTCTTGCATACTGATTTTCCAAAGCATGTCGACTGAAAAGTAATGACTACAATGATTTGAAATTTGGGGAATATTGATAAAAGACTTCATATCATATAATTATGCCATTAAATCTGAGTTGTTTACCTTATTTCTGGGCGAGGCCGAGAACTTTTTGATCACTCCTCATATCTATCAGTAAGTTCAGCTTCTACAAAACTGCAGACTATTAACACTACCATTTCATTACTTTTGTGTCTAGTGACTGTGTCACCTGAATCGTTAGCCCGCCAGCAAGGTGCTTTTCCAACACGTCCTGCTCAGCCAACTGCTCCCTTCTGTCTGGACGGAGAGGTCTGAGATCTCCTGGGCATTGGGAGACAAACATGGATAGAGGTCAAGATAAACCATAGTCCTCCAAAGGACAGTAACAATATGTTGAAAATATGCCCCGTCCACAAACCAAGCAAACACCCACAAAAAGGCAGTGATAAGCGACGTTTACTATCCGACACGATATTGTCAACTAGAGTCCTTTTTTCCATGCAGCACAGCAGCAGGACACCTTGCCCCGCTAATTTTTGATTCATACACGGGCTTTTAAAGTTTTTTTTTTTACTTTCCTTCTTTTACTTTCTAAAAAGTTTTAATCTCGGTGATCGGAGATTGCTCCGACGACTATGCCATAGTGTGGTACTCCATAGCCCAGACGCAAAACAATTGAGAGATAGCCATGAGCCACTGAGTTGACTAAAAAAACTGGCGGGGAAATGAGAAAAGGCACTGTTCATGGCCCTGTTTTGACTGTTCTAGGAGCTTTTATCAAGCTCCTTGTGTCACCCATGACATACAAAATTGTTGACTCAAAAAGAACAGCACACATAACTTTTAAGTTAACATGCATAATCAATGCGAATTATTTACAAAACACAAAGCTGTGCACAAGGCGGTACTACAACTGCAGTTTTCCGTTGTTGAGAGCCGGACTGAGTAGTGTTTCCCGCTAACACAAGGTCTTAAACAGTATCCAAGCACCCACCTGCGCCACAAGTTTAAGTCTCAGGATCTTTGAATGAACAAAAAAATGTCATACCTTTATTCCGAAGATATCTGCTCCAAGGACGGTCGGAGCCTCGCCCACTGGCCAACTTTGTGAGCGGCTAAGTTGTTCCACTGGAGCCGCGAAATATGGACTACGTCATTTCCGTTTGCAAGACGGCAGCAAATTACATTACATTTGTCGTCAGGACCAAACTCAATACCTCCCCGTACGCATTTGCAGCATTAGCCATCCACGAAGATTTTTCCCAATATCCGCGCCATTTTTTGTGATCTATATAGAGTCCGTATCCAGAATTCTTCATGTCGATGTGATGACCCCCTTCATTTCTTCCGCGTGTCGCAGACTGTCGTATGGGCTGTCTGAAACTACTGTGCAAGCGGTAATGGACAATATGGAGGTGGAGACTAGTAGGATGTAGGACCACGTAGCAGTTCTGTCCCGTTCTGTGCAGTTTGCAGTCCTTTAGATATTGCAGACAATTTTTCCTCACTCCTGACTATGAATCTCTTCCAAAGCATTGTGAATGTACGAAGAACTGTTGCCCACTAGTCTAAGTTTTATTAGTTTGACACATTTTTATCCAAAGCATAGTTATTGGTCAGAACTGCTGGAACACAGATTTCTGTGATAGGGATCTAGTTGTTCAATCAGGTCGTCTCTCCATGGACAGGGGTATGTCATGTTGCATTTTAAGTTGTTACACCGAGGATGGTCTAAAGATATCATATAGTACCTACTGTCAACATCAACTATCTGTTTTGTCATTTGGTACATTCCACAATGTTCAAGTTTACACTTGAATGTTGGGCATTGCTCAAGGAAAGTTGTACTCTAAATTTGTAGTGAGATGCAGATGAGAAAATGCAATTCGCTATTGGGTAACATTGATTACAAACTTATGATACAAAACAATTTGGCTGTACTGATCACAATTGTGAATAATGATACCTACTGAGTACTAGTGTATTATGTGCGTTCAACTTTACAACTGCAGGCCTCAACAAGCTGTTCCAACTTTGTAATGTATGGCGCTTTTCGCCGAAGTGTGATATTCTGTGTCCAAACCAAAACTATTAGATATCATTTGTAACAAAGGCAGTCCAAGTGTGGCTAATTTATGATTGTTTGTGTCAAAAAGTATTAGATGCATCAGACCAAGTTTTGTAATAACTGATCGCGCAAGGATCAAAGTAACTTCATCTGCAAGTTCATCATGAGGGATGCACAAATGAAGCAAATGTCCCGGAATGTCTTCTTTTTTTCTACAAAGATGGAGCGAACTAGAATGTGGAGACCACTGTCAGAGTCAGGCCCACAGGCCGAAGTGATACTAGAAAAAGAGCAATCCTCCAATTCTATAAGAACCACTATTGTTACATTGTTATGTATATTGTTACAACCACCGTGACCTGATACAGAGCGCTACCATCATCTGGAAAGATGGAAGGATGCCTACACTATTGTTACAGGTACTGCTTTCTACCGAAAGTTTTCCCACACTCACTGCATACCAAGTCTGTGGCAATGTCTTTTCCCTGCACAGTTCTTGCAGAATCAGCTTGGGATGCAGTGTGGCAGGAGCGATCAATCCCATTGGGTCATACAGCGAGCTTACCGTTGACAGTATTCCTCTCTTTGTTGCAGGCTTGTCTTTGACGATGTTACGAAAGCCCAACTTGTCTGTCTGCACATTCCGTAACATACCCAATGTACGTTCTACTGGCATCTTGTCAAGGTCAAGATCCAGGTCCTTTACTTCCTCCGACATCTCTGCTGTTGGGACAGTCTTGAGTACTTCTCTGCTGTTGGGACAGTCTTGAGTACTTCTCTGCTGTTGGGACAGTCTTGAGTACTTCTCTGCTGTTGCTAACCCATTTGGTGAGCCTGAACCCTCCCGTGGCGCATGCTTCTCGCATCTCATTTGCAAAGCATTGTCCTTGCTTCTCTGTTGGCATAGCCTTGAGTAGATCATCCACGTAGAAGTCTTCTTTGAGTGCCTTTAGCACTTCTTCGTTGTACTGTCCTTTACAGTCCTCAGCTATCCTCTTCAGAGCATAGTTTGCACAACTTGGGGATGATGTTGCTCCAAACACGTGAACTGTCATCCGATACTCTTCCAGCGGTTCGTTTATGTGACCTTCCGGCCACCACATGAAGCGCTGATAATCCCTGTCCTCCGACGGTACTTTAACCTGGGAGAACATTGCTTCTATATCCGCCATCAAGGCCACTGGTTCCTGTCTGAACCGAGTTAACACTCCCAACAGCGTGCTGGTCAGGTCTGGACCCTGAAGAAGCTCTTTGTTGAGTGAGGTGCCGGCGTATGAGGCGGCGCAGTCAAAGACGACTCTTATCTTTCCCTTTTGAGGGTGGTACACCCCGTGGTGGGGAACGTACCATACCTGTCCATCTTCAGCCTTTAGTTGCTCTGTGGGTACCTTCTCTGCGTAGCCCTTGTCTATTATTTTTTCCATGAACCGGGTGTATTCTTGTTGGAAGCTCTCCAACATATTTGCACTCAGCCACAAGTCATGTTATTCAACATATTAATAGATTCCTGAAAACTACTACATACCAACATCTGTGCAAACAGTTACAAGTCTAACATGTTCTTGGTACCAGGAAACTAGCCAGTACCGACATCTGTACTACAAGTTAGAAATCAAACATGTTTTAGGTGCCAGCAGACTACTAGTACTTCATTCAAGCATTAGTACATGCAGATGCAGAGATGAGCTGATGTCAGAATCCAACATCATAACAAGCATGCACACACAAAAAAAAACAGCACAACCATTGGAGCTTCAAGTCAGACTGTATAAGTGATACAATGTGAATCACCGATAGCGGCTTCGGTGGGACCTCACCTACATGATGGAAGGATGCCTACTACTACATGTTTTACAAAGGCCTGCTCTTCCCCTTTTCTTAGAATGTTTAGTTCCCTTCCTTACCCCTATCCGTACCCTTGGCATTTCCCTTTGCCCTACCTCTGCCCCTGCCCTTCCCATCCGCCTTGGCATTGCCTTTAGCTACCATCGGCGGTGAAGAGGAAGGATCTAACATTACGGAGCACCTGCACACCTCCAGGAAAACTTTAGGGTGGGGTGTTGGGCAGAGGTGCTAGAGTGATCTTGTTGTCAGTCATGATAGACTCTGAGGTCTTGGTTGTATCGGTTGCCAAGGATCTCAGCGTGCCGGCCCTATACTGCTCCCGCAGTTTCCAGGTGGCATAGACCGTCCTGCCGACTTTGGGTTCATTCATGATCACGGTCATGTCGCAGCCGGTCAGGAACTGCATTGCATGAACGAATACAAAAATGGCCGAAAGAAGTTAAATCCTGATTTGAATATTTTACACTTCATTATGTATATCTTTGTCTAAACTAACTGCATACTAAAGACTATGGACATCCGTCGCTTTCTTCTTCAGTTAGTCTCCGAAGATTTTGACTAAAAGAGCCCCTGCTGTTCCAGAGCAAGGAGCCAAAAGCTCCCTGCCACCGAAATACAAGAAAAAACATAGCATGTCCAGGTCAAAAGTTACTTAAACCGGAAGTTCTGCTGCAGTACCAAGGTCACATACCAGGAGCCCAAAAATTACCCTTAGCCTTTGTCTTCTCAGTCTCTATCCACATACCAGGTATCATTGCAATCCGTCCATTTGTTCTAAATAATGTTGACCACAAATATCCGGAAACACACAAACACACACAATATCTCCATGTTTTCATGGTGATATTAAAGAAACCCGTAAGACACAAACAATGGTTGACAAAACTAGAAGATAAATACTGCAAGGTCGGCAGATAGGTGGAGGTAAAGCCATGCGTCTCCTTGAACAATAAACCCAGGATGAACAGGATGAAGTTACACAAAAGTAAACCCAAAGTGACTATACTTACAGACTTAAAAAGCCCCTTCTTTCTTTTACTTTTAGTAAACCTTCGCTTCTTGGAGTCGGTGATATAGGCCAGCTGAACTGGTCCGCGTTTCGGTGTTTTCGGCGACTCAGTTCCACTGTACCAAAACAAACACCTGGCATTACTTATCGATAACAATTTCAGAAAAAAAATTGTACTTTGTATTCTAGGAACTGTGATGCTTTGCTGTGATGTTATATGATGGCTTGAGAAGAGAAGTTTACAAAAAAAGGCGCTATGAACACAAATCAGAAATACAATATCTTGCCTTTGGCTTCCGGAGGGTTACAGGGGTTGCAGTTGTGAAGGCTGGAGATGGTTCCGGGACGGAATCTAAGCTAACTGCATATCCAATGTGTAGGGCTTGGAGTCGATTTGCAGTATGGTCGAAATTTTTTTTCCTTTTTTTGGAAACAGCCAAAAGTTGATAACGCGGAGGGATGTCATCCGTATAATCAAACCATCCTGCGGCGGCGTTCTTTTCGCAGATTTCTTTCCCAGCCATTGATGCTTTCTGCGCATTTGTTCCATGCTTCAGTCAATTTCCGCAATGTATTTAAATTATAGTACCTATCTGTGTAACGTTTGATTCTCCCCATTCTCTGCTGATATAACTTCTGAAACCCCTCCGACCCATTCATATTGCATGTAACAAACTCCTCTTCCGTAAACATCATTCTCACGCAGTTCAGTACGAACGGAGCTTCTTTTGCCTGCCCACCTTCCCTGTACGCCCGCTCTAGCTCATCTTCTGTCAGGTGATACTTTGGTTCTTTGTTGATGTTGACTCTTCGTTGCCGTAGTGTTGATGTATGCGGTTGAGGCCGGTGATGTGATGGGATGTTGTTGGCTTGCTGCAGATTGGTAGATGGTTGAAACAGACGTCTTAAAACTTCCTGCATAAGTCCCATGATCTCTCGGATATCTCTTTTCATTTCTGTAATGTCCATCTTCATGTCCCGAACGTTCACTGGTCACCTTCTTCACAGTGAGGGAACAGACCCGGGAAACCTTCGTGTTGATTCAGGATATGTGGGACCACGGATTTCCATTTGTCCACGTCACGCTGTCTGTTGTCATCAGGGTTGGAAACCACGGACCAATATAGATGGTTGACTATACTTGCAATCCATGGCTTCCGGGTTTGGTATGCGCACGCTTTTGGCTGAGAGCCTGGAGTTTTTTCTTCACAACTGAAAAACATTAAGACCATGCATAAATCTTAACAGTGGCATGATGGTTGATCATGCCACAGTTCTGTGCACTAAAAGATTTGACATTAAAAGAATTCTGTCAAGCCATACCATGAAGAGCAGAGTGAAAAATGTTAAGTTAATCTTCACAAAATTTAGATTTCCCCCTCTTTTTTTTTACTGAAAATACTCTTCATCACAGCTGTTGTACTCAGCTTCAGGGCCGTCACAATACATGGATATGTGAGAGAAAGGTGGATCAGGTAGAACTATGTACTGCTTAAAGGTGTCATGCATTCTGATCAGTCTCTTCTCCAGCCTGGTTACATGCTGCAAGAGCATAGCCTGCTTTCATACTAACATTTTTATCCTCTATCCGTCGATATTCACTGTCCATTTCCTCGCTTTCCTCCTCCATCTGTCGATCTTCATTGCCCATGTCGACTTCGTCCTCAGGTGTCCTGGTGTAGGTTGCGTCCTGACGGCTGTCTATCCGTGAAGTCCAGATCCTCTCCTTGTTTGAGAAGGGTAACCGGTTGTCCTTGCGGTTTTGGTCCAAGACCGCCTGACACCCCAGGGCCATGTCCGTCAGTCTGGGTGCCCGCCATGCAGGTGGTTTCACCCAGACGACGGACTTGTCTTCATCATCACTCTCCACAGCGCACATGTAGGTCTGCCCTGATCTGCTGAGGAATTCATACTCCTCGTTCAGCACTTCAAGGGCGACCCGCAGTCTAGACTTGAACAGCTGAGTAGCATAAAAATGTTAAGCAAGAAGGACGACACATTCTCAGTGGGACTAGGCTGTGATTGTTACTGACTTTGATAATTTAGCTACTAGTAATGTTTTAAAACTTTGAAACGGACTTATTAGTTCGATATAATAGCGTTCAGACCTATACAGAAATATATACCAAGAATGTGCATCATTACACACAACAGCTGAATACTACAGTTGTATTGCCTTCTCCACCAAGTATCTACTAGAACGAATAATCTGATTTTTTTTACCTGAAACTGTTGTAACAGCAACCAATTCTTAGCGCATCTTACCATGTTGCCTTAACCATGGAGTCAGCTGAGTGACACCATCCTCCTAACGCCCTGTCCCCAAGGAGTTTCGACACGACTGTGGTCCCTCTGCGTAGGAGAATGAGTGACACAGGGAAGAGAAAACAAATGTACTTACTTGATGTACCATCTTTTGTTATCCACACTGCCCTTGTTTATTGTAGTCTAGTGCTTCCAACTTGTACCGGGCTTCAAAGACTGGAGGGCTGAATGCATACGTTAGGTATGCTTGCTTTTCTCTCAGGTCAACCCAGATGTGTACAGCATACTATGAGTTATAAAATACGTGGTGCGATGTGCTGTCTAACTCTGACCCCCTTCACTTTCTTACACAGGTCCTCATCCGTGTGCACACTCCGTGCAGCTTCTTTTATTTTGGTGATGTAATTGTCTGATAGGATGCCTTGTGAACCAACATATTTTATGTATTGTCACTCATGAGCAGTTCATTTCTTAGTGCAAGGTGTCCGGCATCTCCATCCATCGCTTCCTTTTTCTAGTTACTCTTGGTTTTTGTACGAAGACCTCTCTCGGGTGCAGCATATACGCACCCTCATGTGCTTCCTTCTTCACCCAGAAAATATTTCTTCTGACATGCATGGAAGCAATTTGTTCTGTGTTCAATATTTTTTACTTGACTTTTTCTTGCAGTACTTTCCAATCTAGCAGCAACTTCCTCATCAAATATTGATTTCAGTATTTTTTGCCCGTTCAAACGAAAAACACCAGAAAGAATGAACTGGGTAGAAATCCCGATTACAAGTAGGCAAATGCTGTTGCAGATGCATATTTACTGTGTACCATTTTTTTCCTTATAGTTTTCTTTCAAATGTACATGTATTACAAAATTGTAAGGCATCGATGAGCATCTTCAAGTTGCTCATCTGTAACAACCCTTGCACGAAGCAGCCGTGTAGCAGACACAAATATTCGCCAGGTGTTGGAGTCTTCCTGAGGTATGAGTCTTTTCAGAGCAAACAGTGAATGGACACAAGCCCACGACTTCCACTGGGCAGCAGCGAACCCTTCAAAAGGAGATGCTATCTTGTTGGGATGTCAGATTCAAGGTTACTGGGTACTGTCACTGAGTTTACACGGGGCTGTAGAGGTATATTGGTGAGGAGTTTTCCAAACCTATCATTAACAATAAGTAGCTATATCATATGCAAATAAACAAACTAAACATTCGTCAGATCCCCATGGGGCCTTCTTCCTCTTCTCATGGTGTTAGGTTCAGGAAACTCCTGTTCAATCTTGTCAAGAATGAATGGTGCTATGTCCTCTGATACAGCTTTAACCTTTTTGCACAGACCTTCCACTGTGTGGATACTTTGTGCTTGGGTCTTGATGCGATCCTCATGTCATCTTCAAATAGCTCGTTCCTAAGTTCGTATAGGCTTTGTTCCAGTTTTTTTGTAATCGCCCCCTGTCTTTGCTTGCCGCTGCCCTCTTCGCTGTCTTCGTCACCCTATGATGCAGCAGGTACGCTCCCGTGGTGCTGTGGCTTCCTCCTGACAGACAGCAGCAGTGGTCTGTTTGTACCGCCTGACTGTGGCTTCCTCCTGACAGACAGCAGCAGTGGTCTGTGTGTACCGCCTGACTGTGGCTTTCTCCTGACAGAGCAGCAGTGGTCTGTGTGTACCGCCTGACTGTGGCTTCCTCCTGACAGAGCAGCAGTGGTCTGTGTGTACCGCCTGACTGTGGCTTCCTCCTGACAGAGCAGCAGTGGTCTGTGTGTACCGCCTGACTGTGGCTTCCTCCTGACAGACAGCAGCAGTGGTCTGTTTGTACCGCCTGACTGTGGCTTCCTCCTGACAGAGCAGCAGTGGTCTGTGTGTACCGCCTGGCTGTGGCTTCCTCCTGACAGAGCAGCAGTGGTCTGTGTGTACCGCCTGGCTGTGGCTTCCTCCTGACAGAGCAGCAGCGGTCTGTTTGTACCGCCTGACTGTGGCTTCCTCCTGACAGAGCAGCAGTGGTCTGTGTGTACCGCCTGACTGTGGCTTTCTCCTGACAGAGCAGCAGTGGTCTGTGTGTACCGCCTGGCTGTGGCTTTCTCCTGACAGAGCAGCAGTGGTCTGTGTGTACCGCCTGGCTGTGGCTTCCTCCTGACAGAGCAGCAGTGGTCCGTGTGTACCGCCTGACTGTGGCTTCCTCCTGACAGAGCAGCAGTGGTCTGACTGCCAAGTTCCTGCAGCAACACAGCGCGGATGCAGGACCGCTTGGCCACGAACTGCTTCAGGGAGTCTTCAGCATCGTCCTCTTCTCTGCACTTCCCAGCAAAGACGACAGCAGTGGCTGGCTACCCTGACCTCCCAGCCCGGCCAATCTCCTACAGGAGTTTAGTACAAAGCATTAGCTCAGACTTAAGTGTTATCAGTTTTGGTGTAAAACAACTTGAAAACCTGATGATAAAACTGATGTAAATTACTGATTGGTAAGTGCAGGTACAAAATGATGTCCATAAAGATACGGTATGCACAGTTGCCTCATGATTTTCATATATCTGATAATGTAATATGAGAAAAGGTAGGTGAATTGAAGTGTTTCAGTTACCTGCAATGTGATCTTTTTCTTGGAGACCTGTCTAGGCTCACACTGATGTGAATGGCCCTTCCGGGGCTTCCCTGAAAAGGAGATCTCCTTCATACCTTCCACAGCATTGGGAGTGGCAGAAGCTGTGAGGGCCATGACTGGTGTGTTGAGACAGAGTGCCTTCGGCACCCCTATCTGTGTAAATGCTGCTCTGAAATATTTACTCCTGAAACAGATTGCATATGCAGTATTAGAACTATGTCAAAACTTACTATGTCTACACAGAGGCACATCTAGATAGAGGCAATACAGTTGTAGTACTCTCATCTCTCAAATAGAAGTACTAGTACCCCCTGGAATAAAAGTACCCCCCGGAAAATTATCTATGCTACTAAAATGTGTTCTCTCGGTGTATGTGTGCATCTATAACCCTGGTATTTGCAATTGGGGATATAAATGGACAGCAAATAAAGCCAAATAATCCTTCGACACTTAAGTAAAACAAGAAGGCTGTCTAGTCACAAATAACTGCAGCCATAGCTTAAGTTAGCAAACTTACAGTTACTAGCAGTATAATTAACTGCAAGTTAAAAAGAGTGGACCCACGACAGCGCTTCCTCTGAGATTCCCAGACTTTTGGAGCTTCTTCAGGAGAAGACATGGTCCACCGAGACAAACGCTGCACTAACGGTATCTAGTTACAGTATACCACAGTGTCATACCATAAGTACGGTACACAGCCACATAGCTTCATTGGTACTCTTAACCTGTTGAGTTTTAACAAAATGTTCAAAACGTGCTAAAACGTCTAATTGTCATTTGATTGTGTATCGGTTAAGTAACTATTTTAATGCAATTGCTACACACCCTTTCTTTTGTCAGTTACCACTCAGGGATACAGTGGGCTTCGTCCACGACAAGGTCACACACTGGTACGAAACAACCACAACTCCACCCCGTATTCCCTTGGTTAAATAAAGAAACAGACAATAAATAAACTTACAGTTCCTTCGGATTCTTCTCTTGGTTTCCATCCTCTCGCCTCTTTTCTTCTTCTTTCCTGTCGCTCTCCATTTTTTGCAATCGTTGATCAATTCGCTGGAAACTCTCTGCCATCTCTTTCGCGAACGGCCTGCTGCTGCTGCAGCATGTTAAGGAATGCGTTCTGTTGATCACTGCTGATAATGTTAAATGAAATATGCATATTTAGAAAATGCCCTTACAAGTTCACTAAATACAAGAATGAATGGTTAATCTTTTTATCATTAGGCCATGTTGAATTGATTATATGGGTGACATACGCCTCGTCCGCCTCCGAAGAAAAGAAAATTGAACCATACAGTTTATCTTGCGCCTCCCTTATAGCTCTGAACTGGCGAAGCCGTTCCCTGCAAATTCAAGTAGTGTTGTTTAATAACGATGGACTCCGCACAAAGTTTAGTACTATATACATGCATCACAGGAGATATTCAAGATAAACGTGTTATGATAAAATAAAGTGAACCTCTATTTTCGCTGCCTCTTGACTTGGAATGGAAGAGCAAAAGTATGTGTAACTTATGCTAGCGAAAGTTAGATGTAAGACAGGTCACTGTTGTAAAGTCGTGGCGATCATCTGCCGGCCATTTGCCTTTTTGTAACAATTGCAATTGATACGCCAAATCCATGTTGACCTGAAGGGTAGTTAAGTACTTGGGAGCAGATATCAACTGAACAGATACAATCTCTCTCTTCCATTGGGCACTACTGACTTTAGGTATTTTTTTTAACTGGAGTATTTTCAACTGAATTATTTTCCACACTCCATTTAACTGCACCAATTTTGATTGCATTTATGTCTGTAATATTGTCGGCAATTTATGTCGGCAAGATCAAGTTATTGTAACGGTTCACTTGCCCCCCAAAAGCAGGAAAATTTAAGCATGAGTGTAAAATCTAATCTCATTATGATTCCTCAGTGAATTAGGCTTCGCTGTCTGTGGTGTCACGCTACTTAAATTATTGGTCATGATGAAAAAATGATAATGGTGTACACAAGACCTTGGGTCTGAATCAGTTGTTTAGACTGGCAAAATTTTGCCACCGCTCCCCGATTTCTTTCAAGCAAAACATACGCTCTATCTGCGCATAGTTCACCTCTGTGTTGTTGAGCGACTTGGACGAGGAAAAAAAGGAGAGACTTATATGTCAGTTCATAAACTTCATTTTATTTCATGTTATTGGCATTGCTTGGTTCGGCAGCGCTCGCCAGCGACCTCACTCCTCCCTGTGGAAAGAAATGAAGGAATTTGACAGATTTTACAGTACATGTGCTGGCAGTATTGACAAGAAGATGCAGGGAGTAGAAATGTCTCTTCAATTATTCAACAATTAAACAACTTGGCAGAAAAGTGTGATAAAATAAAGAAGAAGAAGAAGAATAAATTATTACCTCTTGAAGACAACAATGGCCGCTCCGAAGGCATGCCAGTCCGAAGGCATCAGTATCAAGTCTGCAGCATTGCTCACGCTGTACCCAGCAACCGCTGCACTGCAAGGCAAAAGGTAAATAAAAACAAGGAATTCTAATTTACCATCAATGCAGAAACTTTCGCGGTGGTTTAATGTTCGCGTTTTTGCGGTGGCCGCTTCACCGCGAACTTAAAGTAAATCCACCGCGAATATTTTCCATGGCAGTATAAGAGACTACAGTGCATGGTGCTATCACGAACCGCGAAAACTCCTTTATATCGCGAAATTAAGTCCCCACGAACTTTAGAAAGGTCTTTTCTGCGCCACACCCCTAATTAGGAGTTGTCTGCGCCAGACCCCTAATTAGGAGATCTTGTGCGGAACCTTTGCTGTTAAGGATGACCGTAAGCGTCCGCCCCTGCAGACTGTCGATCTTCGCCTCTTTGGTTAAGCCAACATTCTCAATAATCTCCGGTTGTCTGTCTGGCAGCAGCTTCATAGCTTTCTTGAGCTCTTTTGCTATGTGGGTAAAAGTGAGTTACAGTTATTAAGTGTTTATGACCTATAGATCCTCAAAGGTACTGAAATAACACTAATACTTTATCTTTCTATACATGGCCGTCAATTTCTTCATCTTGTTTCTGCACTTTTCGTACGACGTATCGATATGGTCGATCGGTAACCTGAAGACTTGGTTCTAAATTGAAAGAGACCTGTACTCATTTTCTTTCTGCTTGAAGCGTAAGTGCTCACTTTTGGTGAGGGGGAGGAGTTTCTGCCCGGCTTTTGACATTTGAACGTTTGTGTCAAGCACAAACTTCTGGTTCACCCATTCCGGAACCCCAAAGTTCACCATGTCCTTCCTTGCAGGCACCTGCCCTTCATCCTCCTCAACTTCCTTGTCCTGCCTGGTCTTCAGCACTTTCCCTACATGGAAGAAGCGGACGGGTTCACTGTACACTACAACCACTAGCTGCCCCCTCCTAGATACCAGTTAGATATCTAGTACAGTAACTGATCCTCTTCTACAGCAAAATTGCAATTTTTGAAAGGTCATTTAGTTTGCTGCTTCTACATTAAAATATATATATAGCAACCTGTGTGGGGAAATACAATTCCCTACCAGTACTGTTGATGGAAAAGGTGGATGGAAGAGGTGTCCTTTACCTGGGACCTACGTTAGAGACGGATAAAATAACTAACATTTCAGGAGAAAGTCAGCTTACATCTGTTTGCCATAATGAAGCTTCATATCCTTTTTGATGGTCTCCCCTGCTCAGCTGTTGTAGCTTCCCCATGAGCTGTCCGCAGATCCTTACATACATCGCACATTCCTAGGCACCTTGTTTGAAACAAGGCAGATACTTATGTTGAATAAAGTACAACAACGACTTCTATATGTACTTCTCCATTTGGAAAGGTTACCAACAACAGATTTCATGAGCAGAAGTATGATATGATGTGATATCTTCAGAAAACATGAACGTTGCACAAAAGTCACTATAATGTAAGCAATGAGATAATGTACAATATGTAAAATACAAATGTACCTGGGGGATTTTGAGTTCAGGGTATTCATCCTGCCACATCGCGTTGAATGTTGACATGGGCTGGAGAATGTCAACTCCCCGACTTTCTAGATACTCTGGTAGACTTCAGTCTTTCTCATCGTCGATGGCAGGTTGATCGCAATCTTATTTGGCATCTTGTCACCGTAGCGCTTGCAACGCCATGCACGTGCAAGACAGTAAGAGTTCCCGTGAAGTACTGTTCTTTTCCCTCCCATGTCATCCAGTAGATATCCATAGAAATTGCATGCAAGGTGGAAAGAAACGAGATTAAAGGAAAGCCGGGGAACGCCAACATTGCAATATGTCAAGTTTAGCTGACTTTATCAATTAAAGTGATATCAAGAAAAACAGTACAAAATAGAACAGAAAATACTTGCCTACTGTCTATGATAATTGCTGTCAAGACATGTGAAAAAAGAACTAACCATTACTTGCCACGCCCTCAAGCTCTGCCTGCGAGGGGGAAGAGAGAGACTCCTGCATTCGTCGGGACATCGTCCGCTTTCTTGCCGAACGCCCCTCTCCACTGTCTTGGTCGCTTTCTTTGTCCTCCGCTGACTTTGGCTCAAAGATCTTTGCGAATTTTTTTGCGTTTTCATCATCGCTGAAAATGACCCTGAAACAATTGTAGATTTTATCAACTACGCTGTTTATTTTTAAACACACAATGAGAGCACTATTATTCTCACCAGCACAAAAAGTTGTTATTGACTCGAAGAATAAAAGTAGTGAGTAGAGCTTTCATAGTACTTCACAACAATTTCACCATCATCAAAGCTGGTTTTTATTCACACTGTCAAAGAAGCCTTCTCACGAAGTCTTTCCAGCCACTGTTTCGCTACAGGAAATGTTGCCTCCGTCTTGTCACGATAAGCTTCAATTTCAGACATCATCATGTTGGTTATGGTGGGAGTCGGCTGATCCTTTCTCTATCCGCTTAGCAACACCATGGGTGTGATGCCTGTCTCTTTACAGCCCAACAACAGATATTCTTGTGATGTGATTATGAAGGATACAATGTTATTATTTAAATATCATGTTAAACTATTAAAGTTATCTCTAAAAATGTATAATTTTAATGTATAATTGTAAATTGATAAATAACGTCATGTAAATATTGACCACATTGATGTCATGGTTAGCACTATATACAGGAACAAATTATGTATACACATGTGATAGAACTATTGAGTAATGTAAGCATGTAGTAAATACAGTCCCAAAGAGTGGAAGTGGCGCTGAGGCGATTCAATGTGTGGGCAGTGGTCCTGGCCCTCCTTCCCGTTGCGTCACTGACGTAGCCTGGTGTACCGATCAACAGCTTCACCACCTTGTTGCGGAACTCCCGGTGCAACTTTGGTTGTTTCTTCTTCCTTGGATCTTCTGGGTCGGCAATTGCTGCTCTTGCTTGTATGAAATGCTTTTCATATAATTTGTAATCATTTCGTGCGAGTACCCATAGCATTCCATATTATGCCACTGGTGGCAGTTTTCACATAGGATCCACGAGCTGGACTCAGGAAAACTGCAGTTTTCCAGCATGGCGCGGTTGCTGCCGTCCTCCTCGCTGTTCGCCACCAGCCTCGTACATGCCATGCTTCAGGAAAGAGGCAACGTCTTCCTGCCCCATGCACTTAAGGTCACGATGTCGTGCGATGGACTCAGCATTCTGCAAACAGAAACATGTAAACATTTAAACATTCGCATATGACTTCACCTTAAAATAGTCAGTTGGATGTAGAATATCCGATGCTCTTTGTCAGTAAAAATAACCTTGTCATGCTGTTGGGTTATAAATAGATCCTTTTACACCTGAAGCTGTACAGACATGTGCAACTTTTGAAGACTGTAATCCTTGCTCAAATCAACTGCAACGCAGTCATTGTTTTGTGCTTCAGAAAGTGACAGAAAATGTAACCAAAAAATATGGAAGTTTTTTTTTTTATTAAGAGTAAGGGTATTTCAGGGCGTACTGTAAATTTGAAGCCCATTAACCAGTATCACCAATGCATTAAAGGCTGATCCCCAGGAAGCAAGCAGCACCCAGAAAACGGGTCACAATGACATGGTCTTGTGGCAGGGAAAAGACTGTGGGCCATCTCTCATATACCATTCCACAACTCATTAGAACATAGAAGTATAAGGTGACAAGTCAAAAGGCATTGCTAGTGTCGCTTTGGTCAATTTCTGTGGCCAATTTTTGCACAGGTTGTAATTTTATCACAAAACATATGGACACAACTATATACATTTGCTCACGAATACAACCTTATGAATTAGGATCTAAATCTGTTGAGAACCTCACAATGCTGCTGGGCAAATAAATGAAAATATCGTTTAGCCTAAGTTGACTTTTGTTGCATTTATGTTTACGTACCTGCAGCTGTATGCAAGAACACTTCAAGTTAACTTGTTGAAGTTCCAGTTTCAACTTAATAGTTATGGTCGACAATCTTTAACGTACTTGAAATGATTTTATTTTGCTGCAGAAGGGGAATTTTTTTATGCAAAGTCACAGTTGAAAGTGATGACACATATCATAACACGCCGTGTTTTGATTAGGTTGTATAATAAGTCACAAAACAAAACCAGTTTGCATTTTCTGCATTATCCAAAACCACTCCGGTTTAACAAAACCCTACATGAGCCTCTCAATCCCTACACACCTCAGACAAGATGTACTCAAGTGCCGCCAGAAAATAGTTCATAACAAGAAGGGAGCATCCATCGTATGAGAGCTAGATTTTAGATCACCGGCACTATTCCCAGCTTTGGTATAATATTTGCCTAAGAATTAAACGAAAAGAAGTTGTTCACGATGAATTATTTGCTGCTATACAGTCGGCCAGTTTGATGGCGGATGGATATGTACAGCATTTCCGGCGCACAGGCAGGCAGCTTGAGTTGGAGAAGAAGGGCGGTAGCGAGAGGTAGGTACCCCGTCAGCCAGACCTTCTCGTGGCGTCAGCCAGACCTTCTCGCGGGTGACGGCGTGACCCAAATTCGAATTATTCTTACAAACTCCTACCCAACATTTGAAGTCTACTCTACTTAACACTTTCCTGGCAGTTGATCTCTTTTATCGGCTAGAGAAATGACAAAAATATTGAAGAATTAATGGTGAAAGCTATGAAATACATACGACCAAACTCCACCACTGCTTGTCTAAACTTCTTAGCAGCAAATTCCCTCAGGAACGGATCATGATGGTCAAAAAGCTGCTGAAGACCACCTAGCATCTTGTTCTCTTCGGACCAGATTCTCTCTGCCTCAATTTGCTTCTCTGCCTCGTCATCGTTTTCATACTGAAAATTCAAATTGTTATTGTTATTGTTATTCGTTGTAAGCATTAATTCGCGATTTTCAACGTTGATGAGGTTCTCTTGTGCCGGGAAAGGGAGTTTGACGAGGAAGGAAGTTTGCCGTGGAAGTTGGCGCCTAATATAAATGTTAGTTGACTAACCTGGTAGTCTGACTGCTGTCCTTCTTCTTTAGTTTCCTCCAACCAGGCTGATTCGTCAAAACAGTCTTCTGCAAAATCAGAAGACAACAATTCACATTGAATTATACAAGACTAAGCGGGGATCTTCTGCCTCGGTGACTGGCGTTCCATCATCACAGACGATCTTTTTTAACTGAAGCAGATCCTTAATGATTGCATTATACCTTAAATTGTTGAATTGGTTTTCCTGCTGTAGTTGCTCTGTCTTCTGGCTACCATAGTTATCTGTTCTATGTACTTGATCATAATGATGTACCCGTTCTCCGAGTGACGAGAAGGAGATGTCCCGATACTGAAACAACCTGGACAGATGGTGTGTTGCATCCAGGACATCCGCCAGCAAGTGGAGGAGGGCCACAGCCAGTAAGCTGCTCAGTTGCTGGTGAATGCCGATGGCGCTTGGATCTCCATATGCTGGAATCATAGAATACAGTGTAACTGTTATGTGTTGGTCTGCATATTGATTTTTTTTTTTACTTTGTTTCATATCTTACCACTTGAACTCGGCCAACCTGTTGGTAGATATTCCCAATCAGTTGGCGTTCTGGATTTGCTGGATGGTTTTGGCTGCTTGTGAGACAGCCTGGTGCAGTCGGTGGCATACACAGTGGATACACAGTTGTCACAATGAAGCATGCCAGTGACACCATTTATGTCACTGGCCATCACGGCAGCCCCATCAATGCCAACTCCTAGTACCTGTTCAGCACTGTTTGTCAGAAGTGGAGAGGGGTTCTCGCTAAATTATAAAAGAGAAAGGTGAGCACAGCTTTTTTGTCGGATGGCTTTGGGCAGCTTCCTGGTACATAGCTAAGCGCTTCCACCTGTGCACACTGTTCAACTTGAGGTGGCTCTGGTAGGCGTGGCACCAGTCGGGCGAGATGTAGCACCAATTAGGGGAGGCGGTCACCAGTCTGGTGAGATGTGACACCAGTCAGGGGAGGCGGGGCACCAGTCTGGTGAGATGTGACACCAGTCAGGGGAGGCGGGGCACCAGTTGGTGAGATGTGACACCAGTCGGGCGGATCAGCCTGGTCGCCATTCTCCTCTGGTCAGTGTATGGCCATTTTATAACCCCACGCACTCTGTTTATATGCATCAAACGTAGTTGGGTCTATCCAGGATCCACTGTCGCATGGTATTTCCGCACTTGTCCATTCCTGGTGATGCTTTTTTTGTGAGACAGGATATGTTGTGTTTCACAGTGACCGCTCGAGACCATCTAGGCGGCCGGGACTTAGGTAGTGGTGGGACTCGAGGTGCGAAAGAAAAGCTGTGCTCACCTGTCTCATAAGCTCTCCGCTCTTCTCATACTTGTGCGCTTTCTTCTCGATGGGGTTGAGTCTCTTCGTAGCTTCGCGTTCCTTGACATACTCCTAGAATATTACGTAGGCATCTTGAGCATCCAGGAATGTCAACGACTCCGGTAACCTGAGTAGGTCATAGATCCGGCTGTCTGCTATCTGGGCGCAAGGCCAGGGGACGCCGCGTTTCCATCTTGAAAGCTTGGACAGCGGGCGTCCGACGATGCGTCGTATCAAAACTAACGAAAATTTTAAAACTATTAAAGTACTATTCAAAAAGTCTTACCAGCTTCATCAACTGTTTTACACGTCAGCCCAAACAATGACTTGAATTCTCTGTACATTAGATTAATCCATGAAGAAAACAGTCTTGAAAATGTAGCCTCACTAACGAGGAACCTGAAATGTCCTTCAGTAGCAACCCGACTCTCAATCTCACCATCACAGCAAAGATTTCCTCGTCTAAAGACAATGTTTTTTTTCCTTTCCAGGTTTAGAAGAATAGCGACGTGTAAAGTGTAGTCTCCCCCCTGCAGTAACGCATTGTTGCTTCCTTTGCTTTGAGATAGTTAAAAAATGCCACAAAGGTTTCAGAAAGCCTGTCCAGAATCTTGCTTCTTCAGGACTGCCCTTTATATTTTCAAGGCACAGGCCAGCCTTCTTCAGTGGGTGTAATGGTGATGGGCGACTTCCAGTTTCATTCTCCTGTATGTTCTTTGCTGAAGAAGCTGCTTTAACAGTGTAGTCATCATCAGGGTCAATTGTTGACTGTACCGAATTCTCTTATTTGACTCTTTGTCCAACTTGGCTGAGGCAGGCTCTGCTGTACCTGGTTGTCCAAAATTTGGCCCTTGGCATGGTGCCTTTGTTTTCTTACTTACCTGTAGCTATGTCTAACACCACCTTACAACTTAATTTTCAATTTCGTCTGACGAGAAATTAGCTATGGTCGAAAAATTTTAGCTCTTTCAACTATTTTAATCGGTAGTAGAAGGTGAAGTTTTTATTGAATGTCACGAATATTATTCGCTGCGTCAAGCTACATGAGGAAACTGCAAATCACGACCCAACACCTGTTGCATTTCTGCATTATCCACATCCACTCGTTGTACAAACCCTACGTGAGCCTCGTCATCCCTCGCCACCGAATACCCTCCCCAGACAGGATGTACACAAGTGCCGCCAGAAAATAGTTCCACACAAGGAGGAAGCAGCCATCGAATTAGAGCGGGTTTTTAGATCACTGGCTTTGGTATTTTCTTCTTCGGTATAATATGTGCTTATAACTACACAAATAGTTGTTCATGGTTAATTTTTTGCTGCTGTACAGTTGGCCAGTTTGACGGCGGATGGATATGTACAGTATTTCCCGTCGCACAGTCACGCAGCTTCAGTTGGAGAAGAAGGGCGGTGGCGAGAGGTGGGTGCTTCGTAGCCAGTACTAAGAACATTTTTTCTTGGCAAATAGTCCTCTTAATTTTGTTATTATGTAGGAAGAGTACTTTTAAAGATTTTGGTTGCTCGTCTATGTTGACGAATTCTTGGTTAGGAACATAAACGACAGATTGTGCCGTTTCCTTCATCCACGCCATGTTGTGTTAGGCAACGTTTGTCTCGCAACCAACACGTCAGTTTATCCATACCCGCAGGTTTTGTCCCGAACTTCTAGTTTCTGATGATATTTACCCGTTTTTCGACTGCAATTCGTGATCAAAAGAAGTCTACTTTACTCTACTCTTAGATAACTCAAGAATTGGGTGTGACTGTGAGGCCGACCGCGGCTGACATCTGTGATGGATTATCTTGTTTACGTGTTGGCGGACTGGATGGTCTACTTTTCAATATTTTCTTGAACATATCACAAAGCTTATTTGTGTTTTTCATTGCTTGATGTGTTTCCGAACCATGAAGACGTTTTTTCATGTTTAAGTGTTATCGACCATGTGTATTAACTGTCTCCACTTCTCTGCTGCCGGAGACTGCTGGCTAAAAAATACCAACTATTGCCAGACATATTAGTACTTAAGACATATCTATCGCGTCAACTGGCAAAAGAAAAATTGTTGCACAACTAATCTTCTTTATTTTTTGTTTCCTGTACAGAAGCTCGGAGATGAGGCGAACATCAACCAACGCAATATACTGGTGCAGACCAAATCAACAGATGGTCATCGATATAGTAGTGTCATACGCTGGTCGATAAAGTCAATATCTTTCAAAGTCAAAGGAAGTCATCGTTTAAGGAGGTTAACTGCAATCAAACGTTACCATTGGTGGCGGATCAAATCGAAACACATCACTGATAACATCTATGTTTAGTTATTTGGCTTTTGTTTTGGCAGAACATCCAACTTACTCAGGGTTTGTTAGTCAGGTCTATTGTTACAGCTGTCCAGCCTCTTGGAAACCCAGACTTCGGGGACTGTGCCTCTGGCTCAGTGGGGGCTGGTTCAGCTTAGTAAGATGGGTCTGTTGGATGTTAAAGTCATTAATATTAAGAGAAAAGTGTTTTCATGAAGCTGATTTTGCTCATGTTATTAATACTAGTGTTGATGTTTTCGGTGTCCCCATCGATTCCTCACACAAATTAGACACATATCAATTCCTATGACTAGTCCATACAACAAAAGTGGAACTTTCACAGATGGTTGTTAATAGTAACAGCCATTCCTTGAATGAGTACATTGATGTACGAAATGACACTTCTGACTATCCCTCGATAACCCTAAACTATTGTATCCGATGAACAAATTTTCAACATTGTTGTGTATACAATTCGTCCGGAGTTAAGGAAGATGCAATTTTAGGATTGAAATACTGTAACTGTTTTGTTAAGTTATGATGAATAAGGTTTTAACAATATCAGTGATCAGTGACGGAAAGTAGTGTGTTAACTTGTCAAACTCTGCACTTGTGAAGGGGATGGTCAGGCTGGCTTTGCTGGTGTACTGGCCAGCCTTGTGACTCCCTTTGCCTAGGGCAGTGTAGAAGGCTGTCCTCAGGGTCTGCACCGGAATGTCCTGCGCTTCTTGGGTCCCTCCACTACCCAGAGTAGTGGCCTCCATGTAGTGACGTAGGTAGGCCTCCAACTGGACCCAGGAGTACTGCTGGCTAGGCCAGCTCCCCGTCCACTTAACCTTAGTGAAACCTACCCAAACTTCGCCTCCTCTGTTCTCATCAGAGACAACACCAGCCACCGAATACAGTTTGGGAGGCTTTTTCCGGTGTTTCCTCAAAATCTTACCCAGAGCTTGTCTCATCTGTAGTACCTTCTTCACTCCCGTCTCCGAGATACTTGTCCATTTCACTGAGTCTGACTTCTTTCGACGCGGAATGACAGGTTTTCTCATGTCCCTGACGATGTCTTCCTTGTTTTGGAGTATGTTGCCCTTCCTGTCTGTGTCGTCGAGCAAACAGTAGTCTCCTCTGTAGCTCTGACGTATGTAGGAGGTCTTACACGTGCTTTCTTGACAGCCTATATTTGATAAGTGATATCTGCATACCAATCCTAGGCTTGTCAGTTATCACTATTACCTAACTAGGTACAAAGACATCTATCACATTCAAAGATAGGAACCAAAAGTTCAGAAGTGGACGTATAAAACCCTCTCTTGCTCCGAGTAAGTCTGATTTGTCATTTAGAGTTAGAGCATTAGAGCTGGTTTTGAACTTGTCTCGACTTTTTTCAATACTTATACAAAATATCACGTTTTTCCAGAAAATATCATGTCCAGAAATGGGTGAAATGTACGAAGTTTGGATCAGCCTACGTCACACGTAATTTCCGACAATTTCTACCTTCCGACAACTTCCGACAACCGCTGTCGGCAAAGTTCGGGAAACGTCGACAATTATCTGTGACGTAGCTACGCTAAGTTCGTACATGGGGCGGACCTATAATGTACGATGTACGAAGTTAAAATGTTTTATATTTTGTGGGTTATGGTAAGTTCGTACATGGGGCGGACCTAATGTACGATGTACGAAGTTAAAATGTTTTCTATTTTGTGGGTTATGCTAAGTTCGTACATGGGGCGGACCTAATGTACGAAGTACGATGTACGAAGTTAAAATGTTTTGACTTTGCCGTGAGTTATGCTATATATCTTCGTTCCAATAGAATGACTTATATGAAATGAGTTTAGTCAAGATCATTTTGTTTTGACTAACATTAGGTAGCATTTTTGTGAGTGTTGTATACCATTATGCCTTAGTAGGAACGTTAAAATTCATGAGAAATCGACAATACTTTCATCATTCTAAATTCTGTTACTTTCTATTATTCAAAACTTTTTCAAACGCCTTCTGTATGGTCTTTGAACTGTCAACTTTGTATTTCTGGCCTGACCACAATTCTTCAATGCACTTAATGAACACAAATATTTATTTGGTGTACGATGTATTTTGTTAACTCCGTACATCGTACATCAACCCTGCCTACCTGTACGAACTTAGATTTGTTAACTCCGTACATCGTACATCGTACACCAACCCTGCCAACCTGTACGAACTTAGATTTGTTAACTCCGTACATCGTACATCGTACACCAACCCTGCCTACCTGTACGAACTTAGATTTGTTAACTCCGTACATCGTACATCGTACACCAACCCTGCCTACCTGTACGAACTTAGATTTGTTAACTCCGTACATCGTACACCAACCCTGCCTACCTGTACGAACTTAGATTTGTTAACTCCGTACATCGTACACTAACCCTGCCTACCTGTACGAAGTTAGATTTGTTAAGATCGTACATCGTACACCAACCCTGCCTACCTGTACGAACTTAGATTTGTCAACTCCGTACATCGTACACCAACCCTGCCTACCTGTACGAACTTAGATTTGTTAACTCCGTACATCGTACACCAACCCTGCCTACCTGTAAGAACTTAGATTTGTTAACTCCGTACATCGTACATCGTACACCAACCCTGCCTACCTGTAAGAACTTAGATTTGTTAACTCCGTACATCGTACACCAACCCTGCCTACCTGTACGAACTTAGATTTGTTAACTCCGTACATCGTACATCGTACACTAACCCTGCCTACCTGTACGAAGTTAGATTTGTTAAGATCGTACATCGTACACCAACCCTGCCTACCTGTACGAACTTAGATTTGTTAACTCCGTACATCGTACATCGTACACCAACCCTGCCTACCTGTACGAACTTAGATTTGTTAACTCCGTACATCGTACACCAACCCTGCCTACCTGTAAGAACTTAGATTTGTTAACTCCGTACATCGTACATCGTACACCAACCCTGCCTACCTGTAAGAACTTAGATTTGTTAACTCCGTACATCGTACATCGTACACCAACCCTGCCTACCTGTACGAACTTAGATTTGTTAACTCCGTACATCGTACATCGTACATTAACCCTGCCTACCTGTACGAAGTTAGATTTGTTAAGATCGTACATCGTACACCAACCCTGCCTACCTGTACGAACTTAGATATGTTAACTCCGTACATCGTACACCAACCCTGCCTACCTGTACGAACTTAGATTTGTTAACTCCGTACATCGTACATCGTACACCAACCCTGCCTACCTGTACGAACTTAGATGACGTCACGTAAAACTTCCGAAGTTTACCGATTACGGTCTATATCTACCTTTAACTTCGTACAAGTTCGTACACACAAACTTCGTACATTTACCCCATTTCTGGACATACCTCGGCAATGGAGTAGACTGGGGGAATACTGTATACAGACAGCTTTCTTTAAGCTGTACTGGTCAAGCTTTTGATACAATTTCATCTCAGTGCGTGCTTTTGGAAAAAAAAGGGATGATTTCCTTAGACTTTACCTGCAGTTCAGTTTGTCCTCCAAGTTAGTCATCATGTCCCTGGGACTCCGCCCCTGGAGCTAGCTTCTTTGACGGGTGATCGTCCCCCTTGTTAGTCCCCTTACTTCCAGCCGGATATTCATAAATGTACACTCCCGGCGTTGCCAGACGTGCACTTCTACGTGCCTACTCAAAGTTCTGTCCCGTAGCCCAGCTACAAATTTATCGCGGAGGGCCCTATCTTGGAGCATCTTGGTCAGTTAGTATGCCTGGCCGCTTCTGTTCCGCTCTGTGCGCTAGGCCCGGCAGAGCGATGGCGTAGTTGCGATACGACTCATCCGGTTCCAGCTCTCGTCGTTAGAACTCTGATAGCAAAGTCGTCCAGGGAGCGGTGTCTCTACAAGTGTCCCTTAATACGTGGACTATAGTATCTATACTTGTCTTTTTCTGCGATGAGAGGCAGGCCACCTCACGTTTGGCGTCCCTCTGTAGGCGAAGCAAGACTAAGTGGGCCTGCTGCTCAGGCGGGGTACCCCACGAATTGAATGAAACTTGGGCCTCCTCCCACCAATCCAATCCAAAACGAGGTAGAGGGGTTCCTGCCCGATAAGTTTCATTGAAATTTGGCTGTTGTGCAGGTGGAATGACTGGTAGGATGGGGGTGGGTGGCTGTGGTAGACGGGGTGCGATGGGCCTGTACTTCCGAGGTTGCGTTTGGGTTGTGGTGACTGGTGGCTGCTGTGGATGACTGGTGGTGATTGTACAGGAGTAGTTGGCTTTCTTTACTGTACCAATAGGCTAGCAGCACACCCATGTTTTGCGGAGTAGGTCGTTGATCCTTGCCGATGGCCTACACTTTGCTTGCAAGAAGATTTAGCCACCTTGCTTACAAGAGTAGATCTCTTGCATCCACCCACTGAGCTCATAGGCCTGAACAAAAATTGCAAAAATGGACTTCAGAACGTCGTGCACATGATGCACTGTTGTATTTGGTGCTCCAGCTCTTCCATGCTCTTGTTGAGGTTGGATATATCTCGGTATTTCGGACACCTCACGCCTCCTGTCATCTGTTTCATTTTCCTCAGCTACTTTTTGATTTTACATTTCAGTTATTCTAACTCAGCGTCTCTGAGGGCTCATGAAGTTCTGTATGACTGGAAAAGGGTGAATGTCACTGCGATCAGGAAAGTTCACGTCGTGTCTGTTGAGGCGTGGAAAGGTCTGAATCCTTGTTGCGGTGTTGAGGAAACCACTGCTGGGGTATAGCAGTGGACATGGCTGAATCTTTGGTGTGGTATTGAGGAAACTACTACTGGAGTGTGGCTGTGGCAAGGGCTGAATCTATTTATATCCTTTTACCAATATATACACTGAGTCATTGTAGGGGTGGTATTTCTATATTGTTGATTGGACATATGTCCAAGAACCCATGCATTCAACATGGGCATCCTTGCATTGTACATATGGATTGTGAAATGTAACTACCACAAAGGAGATGGAGATGAAAGAGAGATGCTGGAGAGGAAAAAAGGTGGGGTAGACTAGGAATGGTTAGGCGGAGAGTGTCTGGGTGAAGCAGGGGAGTGACGGTTAGTTAGGACGGTTGAGATCGTCGTCAGACTCAGAGTCATAGCGGTAGCGGTTGTCTGTAGGATCAGGGAAGTGGCGGTCGTTGTCAGGGAAAGGACGGTTGCGTCAGAATCATCGTGGTAGCGGTTGTCGTCAGGAAAGAGTAGGGGGTGATCACGTTCGTGGTCATATTCGGCCGGCAGGTGAACGACGTTGTTGTCGGCGGGGTCAATGTCGAATGGAATTCGGTGGAATGGAACGTAGGGGATCAAGATGTCATCATAGAAGAACAGAGAAGATTGAGGCTGGTCGTCATCTGGGAGGGGGGGCGAGACGTCGCCAGGGGAAGGCAAGACCTCGCGCATGGCGGCCGCAACGCGGTCCCAGGGGGACGGAGGGGAGGACATCAATGTTTAGTTATTGTGGCAGAACATCCAACTTACTCTGGGGTTGTTAGTCAGGTCTATTGTTACATCTGTCCAGCCTCTTGGAAACCCAGACTTCGGGGACTGTGCCTCGGGCTCAGTGGGGGCTGGTGCAGCTTAGTTAGATGGGTATGTTGGATGTAAGTCATTATTGTGAGAAATGTTTTTTTCTTCATTAAGTTGGATGTTCCATTTATAGTTTTTTGAGGAGGAAAACCCTTCTCTCAGTTGTCGGCAGCTGACGTAAGGGAAGGCACCTGGCCTCCTTTTGTACTATTTTCCATGTCTCCTTTTTTGCTTTTTTTTTTCTATTTATAATTTTAATGACCCACGACACGTACTATGCCTCCAATGGAACGGAAAGAACAGACGCAGGTTACACATAATGGCCGGCATGGTCCCGGCCTTTGGTACATGGCATCTCACCCCCTGGCTGCTCTCAGCTCAAGCTGTAGATTTTCTGATGATCCTTGCAGCTCACGTACCTGCCTGTTAAGTCTAACTAATGCTGCGGTAAGATTGTAGTTCTCTGCTGACAGGATATTTATAGTATTCATGAGAATATACGGGTTGGGAAGCCTGGATATTTGGCCATGGTGGAGTATAAATAACACAACCTCACGCTGGCTCTGCCAGGCTCAGAATGAACGTTGGGCGTTTTGCTCGTTGATTCCAGTCAGCTGCCCGCTCTTACCATATGAGGAAATGAGAGATCAAACACAGGACACAGCCTACGTCAATCACACAAATGTCTCCTGGTCCAGAACGTCTGTATCGGCTAGCTTAATTTTAACCAAAATCACTAAAACGCCTTACATTTGTGCCAGGAAAAGCGTCTAATCGAGAAAATGTTACAAATGTTAAATTTTTCACGTGTACAAAATGTTTCAAACGGTAGAATACGATGTAAGACAGCTGTTTCTTCCATCTAATCCATCCAGGTATACTTGCAACTTTCTATTTTTGTTTTCTATTAATCTGGGATTGTACCAGGTCAGTCTGTCATTTAGAACTTTCCACTACTTCTTCGCATGTTAAAAACCGTTTGCGGTGAGGAATCCGTAAAAATCCTTTTTACTGCCCTAATTCTGTCCTACCGGGTACCTGAAGAGCGGCCAGTTGACCGGTTGTGGTATTATTGTTGATCACTAGTTGGTGCATATGTTTAAGGATGCAGCTAGTGAATACTGGAGCTATCTCCAAACAGACATCCTTGATAAACTTTTTGTCCTTAACTCCAAATAGCCCCGTTTCTGGGTCGAGGATTAACCAAATATATTCCTCTAGTGTGTCTATGTAGTTTATAAGTACCAGACAATTGCACGGCGCTGGCGGGAGACCAAACTTTGCCCAGTGTTGGCACAAATTGTCAATAAGGTCGGAAACACACGTTTCGTAGTTAGAGTAGTCCGCAAATGTTCTGGGTCTAATATCTGGATCTTTTGGACAAAACAATCATGTGAAACCGGGGATTCCCGGAAGTTCCCCCTTCTGCCATCGATACTTAACTACTACTTACATTAAACACTCCCCTCCTAACAACTACCACATCTATAGCAAGATGACAACTTCGGCTATTACTAAAGGCGACTGTCGTGCATCTCCATCAACCCCACAACAGATTCCCTTATACCTTGATCTTCCTAAGTGCTGCTGCAGTCCCGTGTCACACAGTCCAGTTGTAGCTTGCTTCGTGTTCCGTTGTTCTTCAGTGTTTTTGCAGTTCTGTTGCGGCCCCCATGATGTTCTGTTGTTTTTCCTTGTTATCGCAGCCCGATCCTGCCGACTCACGCCAAGTTGTTAACGATGATTACCGACGTAGCCGGTCACCGGTTGTCAATGGCAAGGATGATGTTCAGTGCAAAGTCTTTATTCCAATCCAAGTTGTCTAAGACAGCGGCAGCACTTCTCTCAAGCTAAGTGTCCGGTCGAAAGTCTCTGCTTCTCCTCACCTCTGCTCGGCTGTTTAAGAGTAGTTCTTGAGTCAGGCTTCCCGCCTTCCTGACTGAAGAATTTTCCAAAGTCTCAACTTTTATTCTCTTAACTTTTAGGACCCTCCCCCTGTCCAAATCTGAATAACAAATGTGAATCCCCCGATTTCGGTCTTGGTATAGGAGGTGGTGGAGGTTCACCTTGGGCTGATCGCCATTCATGTCTTCGTAACAAGTTACGGGCCAAGATGTGGGTATACACGATAAAGAAGACTCTTTCAAGTTCCCAAACCACCTTGGGTAACTTAGAAAAAAATCACCGTTGTAGTAAGCCGTTACTTTATGGTTATCTTGACTGTGACTAAACGTATTTTAGTTAACGAATCTTAGTTATATTTCTACCGCCCTTCTGTCTTGGACAAAAAAAACACATACCATCTTCAGACTTCTAGGGTAACTAAGAAGAGAAACCATCGCTGTAGTAAGCCGGTACTTTGTGATGATCTTCATTGGATCACAAGAAATATGCACATAACACGTAACCCACG
Organism: Branchiostoma floridae x Branchiostoma belcheri; assembly: GCA_019207045.1. Lineage (NCBI taxonomy): Eukaryota > Metazoa > Chordata > Leptocardii > Amphioxiformes > Branchiostomatidae > Branchiostoma > Branchiostoma floridae x Branchiostoma belcheri. Next base: position 22,968,528 of record CM033028.1, on the reverse strand, counting down.
GATAACAAGATAAGAAACAAACAGGTACAGTTTACCGCTAGAAACACCCTACCGATGTGCGGGCTTCTATAAATCGTGACCCCGACAGTAAAGGCGCCTGTCTACGGATAACAAGAAAATAACCAAACAGGTACAGTTTAACGCTAGAAACTCCCTACCTATTTCTGTTGAAACATGAAACAGTATCTATCCTTTATTAAGGTGGCACTTTGTGGCAAAGTCATGTCTCAATATACGTATTCCATCAGTAAAATAGACTTGCTATAACATGTTTGAACACTGATAAGTTTAACGTACTTTTCTGACATAAATACAGTTTTGCTATCCACTATGAAGACTTACATAAAAATAATAGCAAAACAGATCAGTGTTCTTCACATATTTCATGGCATTTGGTCCGCTTTAACGGAGTGGGCCCGTATAAATGGACATTTCAGTATTTCAAAATATCTTAGTGAATTACCAGTGTCAGTCTGCCGTGCAAGTCGTCTGCTAATTGCAGGTCCTCTAATACAACCGCAATACCTGTAAAATGAGTAAAGATTTGCCTATGTAAAACGTATTCCATGTTGAATGCAGTAAATAATGGTATTATAAGTTCACTACGTTTGTTTACACGTGATACATTTAAACCTAATTGAATGAAAGTGTTAATGTTATGAAAATAAATGAAAGTTTGGTTCAACATACTTGCATCAGCTTCTTCACACTCTGTAAAGGGAAACAACATAGAGAGCAGTTCAGTATATAGACAAAGACACAGGCACTTAACAGATTCGGCCAATGGTTGTTTAGAAAATATGCAAAGTATGTGGCAATCAGTTATTCTATGTAGTTGACACGTGAATACCCAATGCCAATGTGTACAAAGTAGCTGAGTTATGTTGGACAGATTATGTTCGGCTATCCTGAGTTAAGTGGCCCTTCCCATAGTTAAATCATGTATGTGATTGTCGTAAAAAGGGCTTTATAACAATTTAATATAAAAACCGGGACATACCTACTGCACAAGGGCTTTCTATAAAATGTTTTGCTAATGGCCCCGTTGACAATTAAGTGACATCTACGTCTACCGTAACTATGGCCCTACAACTGGTAAAATTCCCGATGAAATTGGCCTAACTGGCGCTGTCGACGTCCCTGGACCGTGGGCCCCATGCTGTAAAAATCCTGGCGAGTACACTGCGTACTGTTGAGATATACACGTCACTAATCTACCAGGCTCAAACGGTGTTGGAAAGAGTGTACAGTATAGTACACTTTACTTCTTTCAACCTTAGCTAATATCTTATTCATCGATGTACTCTACTCTATTATACTTTACTTAATTCTACTCTGCTTCTGTTCCAATCAAGGACTCTGTGTCAACTTCAGGTCAATGACATCCCTGGTAACAGTGGAATATCCCGGGCTAAAAACATGTAGTCATCAAGTGTACAATAAAAATGCATTTCTAGATAGACTTTTTGGTGCATCTCTTTGTACTGAAGATTAAAGATACGGATCAGGCTGTGTGCACAAGAATGGTCAGGAGTTGTCCCAATGTTGTCCCGTTCTGTCCCCGTGTTGTGCCGTTCTGTCACCTTGACTGTTGGTGGACTGTTGTCGTCTAGTGGTTATTTCAATGTGTGTCCTTGACAAACAGGACCTGATATTCCTTCATCATTTCCAGCTGGAGTTTCGATCTGTCTGGAATGAACCTCTTCCACTTGAGGACTTTATTGGGACCCAGTTTGGTTGAATCATTGCGGGCCCAGAAACTATTGAGTCTAGTGTCCGCCATGGCCTTCTCCAGGTCCCCTGTGCGTCCCTGGTCTATCGTGCAACCCAACAGCATACAAGATAAGACATGACATGGGTGTTATTATAGTGGACCTTGATTCTAATTTGAGAGTATGAAAAAAATATATTTAAACATACCTTGTCCACCTTGTTTTTCACCTCGGTCTAGATAGGGAGTTGACACAAAGACATTTATTTTTATTACTATTGTCAGGAACTTTCTAATAGACTCTTTGCTTGTTTGGTACTGAAAAAAAAAAAACTTGACGGTACATGTGTATTATGTATTCGAAATTGTTTTACCTGTAGGCACTGCTGTTCATTGGTTTCCAGTGTCGTTGTACGAGGAACCAGTGGAGACCCATCTCGTCTAGATGGAAGAGATGGCCATTCATCTTCACTGAGGTCTTCATTGCCAGAATGTTGTTGGAGTGTATGTATGACTGAACACGATGTGGATTGGTTTCTCATCATTGCTTTTGTTGCGTCCACGGATGGTCATTTCATTTTCTGACAGCACAAGCTTCCTATAGAAGTCTGTAATACATTTGCATGGACACCAAGTGTGGATGCAAATGTCCAGTGCACTGCTCAAAAGCCCATGCTATTTTACAAGATATTGCCAGGACAGACGATATTAGAATATTATTATCAACTTGAGCATGAGGTTGCCCGTCCATGGCGCATGGTCATGCAATGCTTGTAGTAGTCAGGATGTTCGATCATCTCAATGGCAGCAAGCAGGCGGATTAATAAGTGGTGACTCTCGTGTCCAAAAAGCGCACGGACACCGCTCTGTAACAACAATTTCCGTCCCCGATAGTGTGCAGTGGCGTGTAGTCTTTCAAGCGCCGAGGCTTTATCCTCCTTAGGATGCCGCTGGAGATAGCATCTCCTTTGCCGGGCGGGGATTCTGGGCCAAAGAACGTGCGTCTTGGCAGCCAGTCCAGATTGTGGCCTTTTAAAGCGACAGGCAAGATGGCGTCACTAGCTTAATTGCGCATGCGCACTTTCTATGACCCCTATAGATGACCCCAAAAACAAGATGGCGCCGGAAAACCCGGAAGCGTTCTTGTTGAAGGTAGCAGAACACAGTTTTCGGCCTATGGGGATTTCTATAGTTAAGGGCCTCAAGGTGACTAGCTTCAACGCATTGAAAAATATAGTAGGGTGCACTTTTGGAATACCAAAATCGGATATGTTTGAGTTGAAGGTACAAGCCACAATATATTAAAAAACAAAAAAATACTGTCGGCGTATCGTCTTCTCACGCCCTCTTTGAAATGCCCCTCTGCGGAGGTCACAGAACTGCAGCCGGCTCACGCTAGAAAGGCAGTTGCGTAATGGGGCGCATTTATACACAAAATAGAAAACTTTCACAATTCAAACCATGCAGTCTCAGAGTCGACACCTTCCGTGACCACGTAGCACAGGTTATATCTGGCTGCCCCTCAAATAAGGCTTCTTACCTCTCCTTCAACAAGTTTATCCGTACTATTTTATGTACCCGCGTCATACTCCCCGGGGTTCGCCCACTAATACTGTGTTCTGCTACCTTGAAGACGCGATTTTTCACTCATAGATTGCGTATTCTAACGCTTGTTGCCGCACGCGTGTTGAGTACATTTTAGGATTTTCCGTCTATCTGACATTAATGACGGCGCTCGTATGCTACGTCGTTCCTTGTGATTCTAACTTATCGATCGATGTATTGTTTACTTCCGAGCGAACGGGAGTCACGGTCTCATAAATATGTACACGACGTTTGAGATTGGGGATTTTGCGGGATTCCGGTTTACAGGTTCACATTATGCTTAGCTTTATGCTATACTAAAAATTTGTAATAAAGAAAAACTCTGACAACGCAAGTCTTTGAACGTTACATCTTTGATGTCTTTATTGTCCACGGTTCATACATCTGTTCAGGTCAGACATCGAAGTTAGGGCTGCCCATTGACAAGCATGTTGAAATACACTGAATGAAGGCTTCAAAAAAGTACTAACCCATAGTTCAATCTTTAAAATTCTTCTCCACCAGAAAGTCACTTGGGTCTAGTTTATAAGCATTCAAAGAAAACAGAGGGTTGTTTGGCTCATTCTCGGAGAAAAGCTCGCTCTATGAAAGAAACCTCACCTTTGACCCATTTTCCCTCCTGATACAACCAGTAGCACCCTATAACTAAAACCTGTCCTTACACCAGCTGAACTGCTGAACTGAACAAATTTTGACCCAAACAGGAAAGCTTAGACCCTACCTGTCTCTTCTAACTCAAAAAGTCTCCAGATTGGGCAAAAATTTTCAAGGAAAAGAAGGATTTTCAAGGATTTTAAGTCACACCCAAATCGTCTTCCCATTTTTTGCCCTCTACCGCGCAACGCAACTCTGACGTCAGCCCTACTGGGTACCCGAATAAGGGAGTTGAGGAAAAATTATTATTCCAGCTGATACAGGGAGGGGATGTGATAGCGTTTCCCAAAGATGAACTGTATTGATTGCTCCCTTGGGAATTTAGAGCCAAATCTATACCCAGTGCACCACAGCTTACCCCATGCAATAAGGCATGTAAAGCAGTGGGGTAGTGTACCAAAAGTCATGTGATTTTTCCAAAATCCATAGGTGTTTATCTCTTAGCAAGTCTTAATAACTACTAACCATAGTCAGTTCTACATCTCTGGTGTAAAATTGCAACTTTTCAATAGAGGGTTTTCTTTTTTTACAACTTTTTTTACTAGTTTTCATACAATGCTGTGTCAATGAAACTGGCAAACTGTACACACAAAACACAACATTACACAGCTGAAATGTCCCTACATACAGCAAAATCCTGTTTAATGGACAGCAAGTATTGCCCTGTACTACATTCAGGAGTATTATTTGCAATAGCTCCTCTTTTTAGGGTCTCATAGGATCAAAAAGTATCCAATTCAGTGTTGCTGGGGGGGGGGGGGGGGGGGGGGGTGAACACCAGTAGGGCACATTATGATTGACAGGTCCTAATTGGTAAGGCATACAATTACATGGGACTAAATCATCATTAAGTCCATCATTTTCATTGAATTCATACCACTTTTGTAGTAATCTATGCTATCTGAGTTATTCCTGACAGCTTCCAATACATGCATGCACATACTTTATGCTGCAAAAAATCACAAAATATCACATTTTTGCTACATTTTTGGGAAATTCATGCACAAAACTGGGTCCACACTTGACAAAACCTCTTGTATACGATATTGCAACATGGTTTCAGCAAATCTGAGACAGCTATATGGTTCAAAAGGCCTCAAATGCAAAATGGGGGTGGGGGGCAGTACAGGTCAGACATCGAAGTTAGGGCTGCCCATTGACAAGCATGTTGAAATACACTGAATGAAGGCTTCAAAAAAGTACTAACCCATAGTTCAATCTTTAAAATTCTTCTCCACCAGAAAGTCACTTGGGTCTAGTTTATAAGCATTCAAAGAAAACAGAGGGTTGTTTGGCTCATTCTCGGAGAAAAGCTCGCTCTATGAAAGAAACCTCACCTTTGACCCATTTTCCCTCCTGATACAACCAGTAGCACCCTATAACTAAAACCTGTCCTTACACCAGCTGAACTGCTGAACTGAACAAATTTTGACCCAAACAGGAAAGCTTAGACCCTACCTGTCTCTTCTAACTCAAAAAGTCTCCAGATTGGGCAAAAATTTTCAAGGAAAAGAAGGATTTTCAAGGATTTTAAGTCACACCCAAATCGTCTTCCCATTTTTTGCCCTCTACCGCGCAACGCAACTCTGACGTCAGCCCTTCACACGATCCTTGACACGATGTTGACGACACTCTTCACGTCGCTCATGTGGCGGTCGACTCCCTCCCACAACTTCTCCACGATGGCCTGCCTGTCGCGAGCGTGAACGTCAATGTAAACCTTACAGGGGACGACAACGCCACCACCACGGTCAGAAGGGGCGGGCCAGGGGACGAAAGAAGGCTCAGGTGGTCCCGTAGCTACGCTGTAGTGTGATATGGACAGGACTAATTTTTACTTTCTCATTTTCCAACATTTAATCACACATATTTCTTGTTCATTTACTAAGCAACAAACAGTTAATCAGGATAGACACTTAAGATATAATGACCAGGCCTAAATTGTATTGACGCTACTTATTTCACACTGATTAGATAGATTTCGCAAATAACACATAAGTGGTATGCCAGCAACACAAAACATGGCTTGTCACACATATTTACTAAAGAAATATTTACCACGTGGGATCAGTCAAAATGCCCTCCCTGTCCAGCTCCGCCAGGATTTTGCAGAGCCCCGCTGGCAGTCTTCCGACGTCCTTCCCGGCAATTGCCCTCACAGTTAATCCTCGTTTAGCATCCGTCACGAGGTCGTGTTTGTCTGCGGGGATGTGAGCCAGGTGGGGCATTCTCACCAGGAATGCATCTTTGTCGTAAGGGTTGTCCCACTCCCGCACCACGTCCAAGTTCAACCCCAGGAGCGGGCGGCACCTGAAGTGGTGGTATCTGAAAATAGTAGACGACAAGTCTTTTAGAACCAATAGATTTTGTCCTTGTTTTGCGAATTCTGTCACCTTACGTTTTGGAAAGGGATCACAAGACGCACACATGATTGCTTACATCAATATGACTCATTAGAGATTATTTTTGACATCACCTCCGTAGCCAAACTTAATGAACATGAGATGCGGAGTTTAATGTTTTCACTTACCCCTTGATGACAAGATTCTCCATCGTGATGATGGCGTCAACGTCATCCCCCATGGGGCTGTCGGGCCAGGGAGGGGAGTCAGGCGCTACCTTCTTCGCTACCCTTGCCTCCTCATCTGTGTCACTGCCGTCTGCCTTTCCTGAAATGAATGGTACATGCGTCAAATACCAAAAACGTGAAAACGACCTGAAGTAACTTTACTAAGGATCACAGACAGAAAACGCACACACATTTAATTTTCACCCCCACCCCAGCCTTCGATCTTCCAATACACATACTGAGTAAGGAAATCCCGTCCTTTCAATTGAACGGCAATACACACAGGAATGTCTACTCACGCTTTCGATCCATGACTTTTCCCAAGTCTTCTAGCACCTTCACTTGGTCACACAAACAACAGTTAATACGAAATCGAATGAAAAAACTGTTGCAAGAGCAGAGTAATACGCGTGTACGCAAGACGAAGCTTTTCCAAATGGATGGCAAGGTGCTGGTCTGCGGGTGGCACGTCCGGGCGACGACGGACGGATGGGGCCGGGCTTGGCGTCTTCAAATTATTGCACTTGTCGTATAAGATGGTACATCATTAGTTTCTATGGCTGGTCACCGGTAAGTGGTAAAGAACGTGCTTTCCCCCCCTACATTTCCATAACTTCGTATACTAGTATTTAGATGACTTGTAACAAATAAAAGGTCATTGATAAAACCACCCATTAATCAAATAAAACAGCAACAAATGGTGGTATTTACGGAAACGATTTGCGTAAGTTTCCGAAAAACAACGTTTTACTTAGAAGGGCCTGCGTTTATGGCCCTGTAAACCTGTGAATAGCTTCCAAGAGACAATTTCGCATACCGATACCAATGTGAGAGCCCCCTTCCATTTGTCATTCTGGCTCGTCCTGTACACATGGTACACGTGTCGCCTTCTCATTTTCTACTGTTCTGAGCAACTACATCGAGAATAACAGAAGCTGCAGAGAAAAATGTCGGAGAACTCTGGAGCAACCTGCACATTGGATATGTCGGACACCACAGCAGATGCCGTCCCAGAGCCATCCCCAGCCTCCCTGTCGGACACCACAGCAGATGCCGTCCCGGAGCCATCCCCAGCCTCCGCTACTGCAACCCCCACCCCTGGACCCTCCAGAAGCCAGAGGCAAGACATTGTATTTCTGATTTGTATTCATAGCGCCATGTACGTCTTTTCTGTTTACTTCTCTTCTCAAGCCCTCATATAACATATACAAAGCGGCACACTTCTTAAAATACAAACTACACATTTTTTTCTGAAATTGTTATCGATAATTAATGCCAGGTGTTTATTTTGGTACAGTGGAACTGAGTCGCCGAAAACACCAAAGCGCGGACCAGTTCGGCTGGCCTACATCGCCGACTCCAAGAAGCGGAGGTGTTCTAAAAGTTAAAGGAAGAAGGGCCTTTTCAAGTCTGTAAGTATAGTCGCTTTGGGTTCACTTTTGTGTAATTTCGTCCTGTTCGTGTTTATTGTTCAAGGAGACGTATGGCTTCACGGTCACCCATCTGCCGACCTTGCAATATTTATCTTAGTCCTGTCGACCAGTTAGTGTCTGGTGTTTTTTTTATTATTTTCACCATGATGGCATGAAAACAAGGAGATATTGTGTGTGGTAAAATTTAGAACAAAGGACGCATTGCAATGATATCTGGTAAGTGGATAGAGACTGAGAAGACAAAGGTCAATGACAATTTTTGGTCTCCTGGTATGTGACCTCGGTACTGCAGCAGAACTTCCGGTCTTTTGACCTGGGCATGCTATGGTTTTTGTATTTTAGAGACGGAGAGCTTGTGAAGTAGGGGAATTTTTTTGGCTCCAGGCTCTGGAACTGCAGGGGCTCTTTTATTTCAAATCTTCGGAGACATGGGGGACTAACTGAAGAAAGGAATCTCCATAATTTTTAGCATGCAGTTAGCTTAGACAACGATGTGCATAATGAAGTGTCAAATATGCAAACCAGGATTTAATTTCTTTCGTCCATTTTCATTCGTTCAGGCAATGCAGTTGCACGTCCTGACCGGCTGCGACGTGACCGTCATCATGAACGAGCCCAAAGTCGGCAGGACGGTCTATGCCACCGGGAAACTGCGGGAGCAGTATAGGGCCGGCACGCTGAGATCCTTGGCAACGGATACAACGAAGACCTCAGAGTCTATCATGGCGGAAAACAAGATCACCCTGGCACCTCTGCCCAACACCCCACCCAAAAGTTTCCCCGAAGGTGTGCAGGTGCCCCGTAATGTCAGGTCGTTCCTTTTCACCGACGCGGAGTCACCGACAAAGGGAGCCAAGGGCAATGCCAAGGCGGACGGGAAGGGCAGGGGTAGGGCAAAGGGAAACGCCCAGGGTAGGGGTAGGGGTGGTGGTAGGGGTAGGGGTAGGGGTAAGGGAGGGAACTAAGAAAAGCGGAAGTGCAGCCCTTTTTACAACATGTAGGTTAAGTATATTAAAAGTACTGAAAACTTTTCTTCTTTCTTATGTAAAATGTCTATTTGGAATGATCGTGTAAACATCAATAAAGTACCATCAACAAAGTCATTCCATGAAAACTGGCAAGTGCAGAGTTTTGTACAATATGTAGGTTAAGTATATTAAAAGTACTGAAAACTTTTCTTCTTTCTTATGTACAATGTCTATTTGGAATGATCATGTAAACATCAATAAAGTACCATCAACAAAGTCATTCCATGAAAACTGGCAAGTGCAGAGTTTTGTACAATATGTAGGTTAAGTATATTAATAGTACTGAAAACTTTTCTTCTTTCTTAAGTACAATGTCTATTTGGAATGATCATGTAAACATCAATAAAGTACCATCAACAAAGTCATTCCATGAAAACTGGCAAGTGCAGAGTTTTGTACAATATGTAGGTTAAGTATATTAAAAGTACTGAAAACTTTTCTTCTTTCTTATGTACAATGTCTATTTGGAATGATCATGTAAACATCAATAAAGTACCATCAACAAAGTCATTCCATGAAAACTGGCAAGTGCAGAGTTTTGTACAATATGTAGGTTAAGTATATTAATAGTACTGAACAAGTTTCTTGTTTATTCAAATGTACACCAACATCAATAAAGACATTGTACAATATTGAACTAAGTTACTACAGCCATCCTTTTGATTCATGCTATACACATGGACTCTTTGCCACAAATCAGCACCATAGTTAAACATACTTTTGTCCTGTCCATTGAACAGCTGCAACAAGCAACTTGAGCCTCTTTGGCTCAGTAAGTCTATTAAGACATAGCTGATCAAGGTATGCACAAAACAGATAGTATACATAAACAATGTTTTTTGACAAAACTGCAGTGTAGTTAAAGAAACATTTGGTATACATAAACTCATGAACTTGGTATACATAAACTCATCGGCTAGGCACAAGACTTGAGGAACAGGTAAGTCATGTAAGAAACATACATACAGCGTTTATTATCAAAACAACTGTTGCCCTATACATACAAAACCTGCAGCAGAGTTAGCACAGTATTACAGCTTGCTATCTTATGAAGCGTCTTCCATGACATCTACTGCTACTGTTTGTACTGCACATCTGATATTCTCTTGCTCAATTGATTCATTGTAGATTTCATAGTACAGTTCAAGTATAGCCGGTTTCTTTGATTTTTTTCTCATCAAACATAGACACTTTTTCCATATAGTAGCTTTGGACATCATCTACCACAAACTCACTCAGAAGCTCTTTCATCTTTTTTACAATAGTGTCCTTTGTCTGTCTGGTGATGTCCTCTGCCCAACATTTTTCATCCTCTGTTACACGAACAATTTTCTGTTCAACATCTGACCGTTGCTTTCCCTGCAACACCACAGCATTAAACACATTCATCTTGTTCTTACGTGAAGTCGTTTCAAACGAAATAAGATCTGTTGTTAGTGCTTTACCAGTGATGGACTTGTGTGTTGCGTCTTTATCGAACGGGTCGGCGAGGTAGTTGTCAGCTCGGAGCCTTGTCCGCCAGACGTCCACTTCTGGCTCCAGGTTGTAGCGGCTGGATCGCTGCGACCCACCATCCTCCACTCCAATCACTTGGAAGAAACGGGCTCTCAGCTGTTGGACACAGACAAGTTGATTATTAACAAAACTCAATGAAATTCACCATAAAGGTAATGGATTACCCTAGCAATTGTTCCTTTTGTTTACTTATAAAACAGTACAGAAAAGCAGACTCTACACATAGCAGTGATGTATTACATTTTATTGGGTTTTTAAAATGCCAACACAAGCAAAATAATAATGCCATTGCCATTGAACACTTAACATTGCCATGTTGTGAATCAGTCTACACACCTTTTGCAACACGTCCAAGTTCCTGAACACCCGCACCCAATCTGCTGCTACTGGGGCTCCTTTGTGCCAGGCCTTTGACGCTTTATTCTTCTCTTCTAGTTTGGCATCCATGCCTTCTCCATGGGAGCTGTCTGTACTGCTGACAGATTCTGTTTGCTCCATGAAGACTTTCAGGTCTTCAGGGTACATCGCTCTGTCCATGGAGTCCAGCATGTCTATTAACTGATACTTCGGGTGGTTCCTACCACTGAATAGGGGCGAGAACAATTCTGCCCCGGCCTGCACATACTCTGAGTTGTTGCGTCTGGTCCCCGCACGGAAGTTTAGAATGGCTACACCGTACAGGTTGATCTGTTGTTGCAGGAACATAAAGTTGGGATTTCTTAAGGCAGGGCACCAAACATACAGGAAATCGTCCGCTGACATGGACTGCTGCTCCCCTTTTTGCAGTTTCTCACGAACATAAGGGACCAGCATCTCATCGGTCGTACCTTTAATGGCTATTTCCAGGAGCTGCATACTTTTATGGTGATCAGCACAGTTTTTGGCCACCCGCTGTGCTCCCTCTGACCTGAAGCCCATTTCCTCTGCAAGTGCAGAGAACCAGACTTCCCAGTTCAACTCAACAAAGGACTTGACAGCGTTCATCTCAAGGTGAAGCTTCCCAACTCTTAGCACTACCCAGTCAAATTCTCTCACTGCTGGTATGTCTTCAGCTGCATGGCTCTCCTTGACATGACCTGTGAATAGCTCCATGGACAGAAATGACGACTTGCAGGATGAACAGTATATTGTGTCATTGATAACGGACCTTGTGATGCCTAATGGAAGTCCATCCATAGCTACAATCATCCATTTTCTTGAGGATGGACTCTCATCATTGTAGCGGCCTATGTTTGAAATTTTACCGATATGGCGGAGAACTTTTCGCATTGATGAAGCAGAGTTTGGATTCACAAAGACGGGGTCGGACATGGTGATGGGAGGTGGAATGTCAGGATGGCCTGATGGAACACTTGCGTACTCTTCAGTTGTGATTACTGTCGTGTCCTTTTTTATCAAAGTTGTTTGATCACTGTCGACATCAAATGATATTTCTGTTTCCTTTGGCCGATACGAGTATTTCCTGATGGGGGCAAGGACCATTGTGCCGTACACATCTTTCCTGTTGGCTGCGTCCTCAGCTTCCTTAAGATTTACTCGGCACTTTTCATTTGGGCATAGGCGTTTTGTCTTTGGCACTTCTTCCCCACAGCGACAGCACTGTTTCCAGTCTTTCTTTTTCTCCTTTTCGGTCACACAGGCATCAACATGGTCGACATATTGGCCGTCTTGAAACTGTTGCTGATTGGCTACCTTTGATAGCCGCTCATGGATCATCTTCCGGAGTTCGGTGCGGTGAATGTCTCCACTTCTTTTTGACGGCTTGAGGCTTGCTTTCAATCTGTCTGCCACCTGTTCATCTTCCTGTGCCTCCTTGATGTAGTTCCCCCATGATGCTGGTGCCAGGTCAGCTCTACTCTGGACATTCATCTGTGTGTCATGCTCAACTTGGCATACACTGGTTAGAACACTACACGTCATCTTCCCATGGGCCCTCACTGACCATTGCTTTTTCAGTTTCTGGTCATTATCAATAGCAACCTCACAATCTCCTCTGGGAAATTGTAAGGGCTTGTCTGCCATAGTTTCCATGTAGGACTTAACTGTCTCTATCATTCCACCTGGTGACACCTTACCCAACATGTTGACAGCAAGCTTGCTGTTGGTGATTGCATAGCACAGCAAGTTTCGGGCAAAGGTAAAAGGTGCCACAAAAACAGGTGAAACAAGGTGGTACATCTGCTCTAATGTTATCACCTTTGATGCCACAGTTGTCTTCTTATCTGTTAGTCCATCAACAAAGCTGGTGCAAAGACTGTTGCGGTTTGAATAGTAGGATTCATGGTCAATGTTTGTCAGTGTCAGAGGATCCTTATGTAACTCTGTAACAGTGCTGATGTCTTCGCGTATGGGATGTCTCTGAGACTGTGCAGCAGACTTAACCAGTTTACAGAGAATTGGGAGTGGAATGTGAGAGGCGTCCGGCTCATCTGCATCAATGACATATCCGCACTGACTGGAGTCTGTCTGTCTCTGAGACTGCGCAGCGGACTTCACCAGTTTACAGAGAATTGGGAGTGGAATGTGAGAGGCGTCCGGCTCATCTGCATCAATGACATATCCGCACTGACTGGAGTCTGTCTGTGTTCCGATCTCTGCCTTGGTTGCATTTGTCTGTGTACGAGTGGTAGCCTGACTTGTGCTCGTGTTGACAGCAGGGTTTTCGACGTCTCTCTCCTTTTCCTGGATCTCTGCCTTGGTTGTGTTTGTCTGTGTACTAGTGGTAGCCTGGCTTGTGCTTGTGTTGACAGCAAGGTTCTCGACGTCTCTCTCTCTTTTCTTTCCTCGACCAGGGCCGGCAATCCCAGTCTTCTTCCTCTTCCTGCCACGCTGTTGTTGTGAGTGGTAGCTATGGTCACCTGTTTGACGAAAGCAGATGTTGCAGGAGTCGTCATGTTGTTTGAATGTATATGGCTTTGTATGTGTCTCAAAATTCTCTGGGTTCTGTTCCCTCTTGTATCTATCAAAAAGACAGCGGCACTTGTGGCAGATAGATGTTGGGTGGATGGTAGCAATGTCAGCAGACAGATCAATCCCAAATATCTTCAGAAACTCAGATGAATATTTCGTACAGCATTTTTGGCGCTCAGCCTGGCTTCCACACAGCCTGCATAGCTTTGTCAGTTGGGATAAGTGGTCATTTTCATCACCTATGGGTAAGACAATATGTAACATTTAGAAACTGTCTTCAAGCAACCAAACAAGTGTGTCCCTTTCTTATTCAACAAAAAATCTACTGGCAAAAAAATTAGCATTTTTCTAAAATGTCAAGAAGTTCTCATGTCCTCAATAAAATGCGTTTTCAGTAAAGAACCCTCCAACAAGAAACAAATGAAGCCAGCGGTCATATGCGTACATGTAAACATGCCCCCTCCCACCAAATTTACCTGAATGATGACCTTTATTTCTGTCTAAAAATTCGTTTAAAGCCAACAAAAAATGTCATCTGTTGTCACAAAAATGATCTTAGAAGGTGAACGACAAAATATGGGTCGACAAAAATATGGATTTAAAGACGTATTAGCTTCAAAACGAGGAGAATCATAGGCCGAGTCGATCACAATCAATGAACGCCCCCCTCCCCACATTTAGCTACAATCGCTAACATTACGCTCCTCCTCGTTCAAAAACGATACCATTTTTTTTACGATGTTACAAATAAAAACAAGCAACGTGGAAGCATAGCAGAGGCTCTATTGTATTAAAAAATAAAATTATAATCAATCAAAACCGTCGCGTACGTCAAATAAAACTATTTTTCTTCTGCAAAAACATCACGGAAATATGCAAATGTCTATACAAAACAATGCAGCAAGCCGCTCTCAACCACGGAACTGCCGAATTTCTAAAACGAAAACATTCTTTGAATCGCAAAAATAGCGCCAACAAAATGGCGGAATCGTCTCGTGACGGTCAAAATAATCGGGAAAACATCCTGTGAATTACGACAAATTCCTCGAATATAGCTAGTTAGACCAGTGAAATAACATGGGAAAATGTACAAGAAGCACGCCTACCTGAGGATTCGGCAGCCATTTCGACTGGAATGTGTAGTTTCTCGAGATTTTGCGCCACTCAGATCGGGTTTTGATGTGTCTTCGCCTGTTCTAGAAAATTCTTCAGGCGGATATGACGTATTGTAACCTTTGAGGTAGCAGAACACAGTTTTCGGCCTATGGGGATTTCTATAGTTAAGGGCCTCAAGGTGACTAGCTTCGACGCAATGAAAAATATAGTAGGGTGCACTTTTGGAATACCAAAATCGGATATGTTTGAGTTGAAGGTACAAGCCACAATATATTAAAAAAAACAAAAAAATACTGTCGGCGTATCGTCTTCTCACGCCCTCTTTGAAATGCCCCTCTGCGGAGGTCACAGAACTGCAGCCGGCTCACGCTAGAAAGGCAGTTGCGTAATGGGGCGCATTTATACACAAAATAGAAAACTTTCACAATCCAAACCATGCAGTCTCAGAGTCGACACCTTCCGTCACCACGTAGCACAGGTTATATCTGGCTGCCCCTCAAATAAGGCTTTTTACCTCTCCTTCAACAAGTTTATCCGTACTATTTTATGTACCCGCGTCATACTCCCCGGGGTTCGCCCACTAATACTGTGTTCTGCTACCTTGAACTGGTGTCTACGCAGGCGTAGAAGCCAAAATTCTCCAAAATACTCAGGCATGGGCCCAGGTCCGGGGAGGTCTGGGCGAAGGAAGCAAGTCCGCGGGAAAATGACGTCATGGCTCGGAGCGCAATCTGATTGGCCTAGGAGCCTGTCGCCTGAAAAGGCCACAAACTGCACTGTAGACGATAGGTCCTGACTTGTAAAGTTGACAACACCTACCTAGAATGTAGTTTTCTATTTAAGTTTTATTTGTTTTCACTTAAATTAACATGTCTGTAACATGTTATAACAGTATTTCTGTTAGAACAATAAGTTTTCACCATTTTTGTTAAAAAAAGTCGAATTTTGCATTACAATCTTTGCTAAGACAGTTGCTACGGAAGGTTTGGGGGCAGTTTTCGGTTGGTTTCTTATTTCTTTGTACAAAAGTAGACAAAAATGTAGTATGTAGTATAATAATTGATAAATACTTTGATCATTTTAATTAAGATATGTCCCACAACCATTGCTATGGCAGCCATTGCGGAAGGGTTTATGGCATACATGACTGTACACCTGACAAAACCTGAATAGACTAGTTTTTTGTCAGATTTCAATCTGTGCTTAAGTAAATAGACATATACTTATCTGTAATAATAATTATATCATAATAAGGGGGCAAAAGCGTGGCTATTGAATGTAACTGTAATACCAGGAACAATGTACTCAAAACGCGTATTGGAATAGTGTTCTTTATGTCACAGATTGTATTTGCCTGTGTCCCGGGATTTGATGTATTAAAACATGTCTGATCAGCATATTCGTAAAAGAGAAAATCCTTTTAATTATGCACCGAACAAAAATAACTAATTTACCATACATGCAAGTTAGGACCTATCGTCTACTTAAGTCAACTACAGATTTGAACGTCATGCATGGAAAAGCCAAAATACTATGCCACTGAACATCTGTATCTACGTTTGACTTTTCAACTACAGACAATAACCAGTTCTTCTTCAACCGGGAGTACCTGCTGAAGTTCATCTAAACGGCAAAGACTCTACGAGGCACAGTTCCTGGCTACAACTACTTCACCAAGATTGAAGATTTCATAGCGACTCAATTCCAGGTTGGAGAACTGTACATGGAATACCTTAAAGGCAGTTGTGAAGGTGAGCCATTATTTAGGACACTAATTGACTTATGGTGCACTTTAGGTGCACTCTTAACAACTTGAAACACTTTGGCCCTTGGTTAGAAAATGTTGCTTGAACACTTTTTTTTATGCAGCTCAAAACCTTTCCGGTAAGAATTATCACAAAGGTGATATGGTCTTTCTGATTGTTAGTGACTGTATCTACATTTGTGCATAAGTTTTGCTTTAATCTATTTCAGTTGTGTCAGAAGAGAAGGAGTTGTGCGGTTTCCTGAGTATCATCCTCCGTAGTAACCGCTGGCTCACGACTTTCGCTTGCTAACCACGGAGTCTGACCCTGCGCGTATCCCTGACGGTTGGAATCCAGATATTAGTTCAGAATCTGAAAGCGCCGCTGATTGGCCCCGTTTTTCTAAGCCCCTCCCCATGTCCCCTTACCCGAAGGCTTTCTATCATCATCAACATGGCCGACGCGGAAGCGGGCGCTCGGGCTCGATCGACGAAGCAATTTCGTCCGTTTTCACCGAATCGAGGGGATTTCGGAGCTTAAACGCGAACAGGGAGATACGTTGAAAGCTTTCTTTGGTGGGGAGGACGTTTTGGCTTTGTTGCCAACCGGGTTCGGAAAGAGTCTCATTTATCAACTCGTGCCGGGCGTGTGCAAAAAGCTGACGGAGACGGACGGTAGTTCTTTGTTCCACGGCGTGGACAAACCGATTGTAATTGTTGTCAGCCCGCTGGTTGCATTAATGGAAGACCAGGTGAAAGAGGCCCCAAAATTCGGTGTTTCAGCCTCGCAGCTGGGGAAGAACAACGAGGAGATTTTGCAGGGAAATGTCGAGTTGGTTTTCGGCAGCCCGGAGAGCTGGCTCCTCAGCGATAAGTGGAGAGACATGCTGGCGTCTCCTGTCTACAGTGTTATGAACCCACTGTGAACCATGTGATTACCCCTAGTGAAAACCCCCCTATTTTAGAAGTAGACTAGTCCTGTGAGCTCATTCTGGTGTTAGAATCCTGGAGACAAGACATTAAAGTATGTAGTCCTCAAAACCATCAGTGTGCGGCCAGTCTTTTACAATTCATCGATAGCCTTACCACCGGCTCACAACAAATGGCGTCACGGACAGGATTGTGATGACGGTCAGCACGTATAGAGGAACAGAACTGTATCCAACGCTCCAAAACTCTGAGCTGAAGACTTCCACCATGTGCTAAGCCGCAGTGGGAGGGCGAGATCGATTGGAACACTCTGTCTCTATACTCCAAGGACAAACCTCCAGCAGTATTATACCCAACATTTACTGGATGCGGTAAACTATGAGTGCCCGCGTTTTAAAACGAGGAAGAGGGAATGAACTGTATCCTGGCGGAAAACTCTACTGACAGAACTGGCTGAGAAGTGAGCTCAGCTCCGCACTCCAGCTTGTGGACCCAGGCTTCTTTCAACCAAGAAGGTTGTTTCAACACGGCACTGCGTATCCGGTCTTCCATTTCGCCGTCAGAGCGTACAGCTTGATCGCTTCTAAATTCCGGGTGGCACCGAAGGTGAATCCCATCTCAAGAGAGAAGCCTTTAGAAAGTGAACTTCTGCTGTAACATTTCCGTGCGGGTGAATTTCTTATGGAGGGAGAGAAAGCAGGCACGCGTTCAGGTCTGAGAGTCTACTTCTGGGAGCGGTGAAGCAAACTTCCAGTCGTCGGGTGGAACAGAAGCGAAGGAACGTTCTGGAATCTTTCATCGTGCATGCTGTGGACTCCCCAGAAAAATTCATCACATATCCAGCCAACAAGACCACACAAAGGATTTACCGAACTGTCGCAGGGACATTTCAAACATTGACTGATCTCTACAGTAAGATTTACACCCCAGTTTTCATTTGTATTGCTTCGATCTTTGCTTTATTTGCACAATTATTCTGAATTCCTTTTCAACCCACATGCCACGTGGACACAAGTCTTGCTCCAGCACATGTGGTAGCCATTATGCTAGCCTTGGGTGGGCCACCCCAATAACAAAGGGCCCAGAGAAAAACAACTTCTAAGCTATTCCCAGTGGTGTATTGTACATTCCTCACACTTCTCTGTTTACCGAATTGTAAGGCTTACCTACAAAGCAGTAGACAGCCAGGGTCTGTTTCTGAAGCATATTATACATTGCATTACAATATCTGTTCCATTTAATTTTTGCAACAAGCTTCACCGTCGTCAACAACGTATGCATGTAGTTTGTGCCTCAGTGGGTCAAACATTCAGCTGGTTCTCTTTCCTGTTTAGCCAGGGTTTGTTTGTGAAGTACAACTCACTGCTACGCGAGCCAGATCTGTTTCAGTATTTTTATGTTTCCATATTTCCATATTTGTTTGCTTAATATTGCACCTGTCAGTCGTCATTTTAATGTACCAAGCCACTGATCTACATTATGCCCCTGAATAACAGAGGGCCAAGAAGGTTAACATTCTTGATTTTTGTATCTTTCAAGTAGTTTACCCAGTGGTTTCATATTTTTATGATTATTCAGATTGACTTGTCAATCTTCTCCTGTTAGGGGAGGTATGTTATGAACCCACTGTGAACCATGTGATTACCCCTAGTGAAACCCCCCCCCCCCCTATTTTAGAAGTAGACTAGTCCTGTGAGCTCATTCTGGTGCTAGAATCCTGGAGAAAGGACACAATAAACCATGTGCTCCTGAAATGTTCAATGTGTGCGGCCAGTCTTTTACAATTCATCATAGCCTTACCACCGGCTCTCAACATACAGACAGAACCAGACCTTGCAAGGCAGTATGGTGTAGGTGACACGCCACATGGAAGTGCCATTGTGAAGAACTTCCTATGTTTTGTTCATGTGAACTGTATATTGTACTGTAAAATGCAATAAACTTCCTACTGGACAATCAGATTGATCTTGAAAGGCTAGACACATTCAGGACCAAGGGGAAAACACCCAAAGCTCCCCGTAGTCTCAAACTGTACAGTGAAATAAAAGGACCCAAAACAAGTTGCAACGAGAAAGTCAATGATGCATTAAGTGATATGTTTGAAACGGGGGAATTGTCCATGGGGGGGGGGGGGGGGCTTATTGTTCCCCCAAAATACACGAGAGTAACACTCAAAGATGGTAAGGTACTGGAAAAAGGAGGTAGAAACAGCTGGCAGAAAAATCCCACTGAAAGACATACAAGAGAAGCTTCTGCAAAAACATTCAGATGAAGGCTTCCTTCTCCCCTTCGAGGATTTTGAGAACATGGATGAAAAAACAGTTGACATCCATGAGATTGATGACAAACTATCTCTAAATGAGAAGAGGGAAAAGCTCAAAGCAATCCGCAGTACGCATCATTTCTGTAGGTGGCTAGACCACAGTACGCTACTTAACACAGGATACTAAATGGTGACAATCCACGCTCTGTATGATTCTGCCATCCATTATACACCAAAGGAGCTTGAACAACAGGGGAGAGGGCAGGTGGATGTCCAAAGTCAGGTTGAGAGGCCTGAAGTACATCTCCTAGCCAGGAGCAAGGCAAGCATTGCTGAACAGCTGTTGTATTCAAAATGTCAAAGAGCTAGAGATGATCTCCAGTGTCTTAACAATTCAGAGGTGAAGAAAGTGATGAGATTCTTCACTGGAGATGGTCCCGCACAATGGGTAGAAAGTGGGGAGCAACATATGGGAAAACATGGATGCTCAGCCGGATGTGGCGCTCCAATGACACGATTTCCTGACGTCGGGTTTTGCTTTCGGAGAGAGGCAAAATCTTTGGAGGACAGAAGGAAAGTTGTCGTATCTTTGCCTAGTGGTCAAAGTGAGAATAACGGCGGGGTTTGCCCGTTCAAGGGTCTAAAGAAAGATGAAATCCTCAGGAATTTGGAGTCAATGGGAGTCGAGGACGACAGCACAGGCTCTAAACCAGTAGTGGAACAACAGCTGAAAGACCAAATACAGGGGGTAAGCCACGTTCCAGCATTAAGCTATGGCCAGTAAAACTGCACGATGGCAGAAATAAACCTCCCCAACTATGAAGTGGCTCCCTGTGAGCCACTTCATGTCACAAAGGAACACATCAAAAATGTGCTTGGGGAGTTGCCACACCACCTTAATAGCAAAGACAAAGCCAACATGATAGCCACCATTAAAATACTCCAGCAAGATAAAGAACAACTCAGACTACCGTAAACATTTTATCATTCTCACCGCTACAATGCTAGAAAATGATGCCTACAGAAAGGTGGTACCTCATTATGCAGTATTTAGAATATTATGTATTCACTTTAAACACAGCGCACACCTCGCCTTGTTCTGCGCTTCACAATCCAAACATTCATCCACTGCATTTTGCTCAGACAAATCATTGGCACCTCCACAAGAGCGCTGACAGCAAGGAAGATGCATGGCACATATTTCCATACACGCGCCAATTCTATTCCGCCTCATCAACCTTAGATCTGTATGTGCAGAAAGCCAGGAGCGAATGTTCGCGAACTCAAGGGGATATACCAAACTTCATCAAGAAGGCATGGAGAACATGGAATGGGTATCCTGCGCTTGCAAGCTGAATTGGCAAAAACCAACTGCGAGGCAAAAGAGAGTTGAGTGTCAGCCCTCAATGACAGCCTTCGCAAAAGTCTCCCAGAAGAAAACACAGTCATTCCATGGGAATACCTCACCCAAGCTAAGATCAGAGGCCATGTGCAACCACATCTGGAGAGGATCTCTGATTTCCTAGAGTGTGGAGAAGGAGTGTGGTGGAGACAAGTAGCTGGCGGTGTTGAATTCCGTGATGGCCTAAATGAAGTCAACTTCAGATCACACCCACCAATCCACCACTACCGGTCAACAAACATGAAGAGGGAACAAAGGTACCTGAAGGAAAAGTGGGATGTATTACGAAGTTGTGCGAAGGAGGGCTGACACTGCCACACACGCAGATCAAGATTTATGGAAGTGACGGAGCCAATGTGAGGGTTGTAAATGGGTTGTCTCTCATCAAGCAAGACGACATGTGTTTGAATCAGGGAGATCCACAAGAAGAGGAAGCTCTGGAAAATACAGTACCAACACAAGAAGAGGATTGCATCGAGTTCACTAAAGATCTGGATAACAGGAGAGAGCCAGGAGAGGTGGATGGCAGGGGAGAGACAGTAGAGGTGGATGGCAGGAGAGAGGCAGTAGAGGTGGATGGCAGGAGAGAGGCAGTAGAGGTGGATGGCAGGAGAGAGACAGTAGAGGTGGATGGCAGGAGAGAGACAGTAGAGGTGGATGGCAGGAGAGAGACAATAGAGGTGGATGGCAGGAGAGAGACAGTAGAGGTGGATGGCAGGGGAGAGACAGTAGAGGTGGATGGCAGGAGAGAGACAGTAGAGGTGGATGGCAGGAGAGAGACAATAGAGGTGGATGGCATGAGAGAGACAACAGAGGTGGATGGCAGGAGAGAGACAGTAGAGGTGGATGGCAGGAGAGAGACAGTATAGAGGTGGATGGCAGGAGAGAGACAGTAGAGGTGGATGGCAGGAGAGAGACAGGAGAGGTGGATGACAGTAGCCTGAGTATCATCCTCCGTAGTAACCTCTGGCTCACGACTTTCGCTTACTAACCACGGAGGCTAGTTGTGCGGATTCTGCAGCACCCACGATTTCATCAAACCAGCTCCATCAGCAGTCCCACGACCCTACCCTGACTATGGACGACTCCCAGAGCATCACTACTTGCCGTACGACAGGACACCCACTGAAGAACGGCTTTCAGACGACTTCCAGCCACTTGCTCAGCTCAAAGAACTTGTAAAGGTTGATGATGCACAGTCTATTTCTGTTTTCCAGTAAATTTGTTGTATCAGAAGCACGTGTGCGTGAGTATGTACAGCACATGAAGCTTGTCCAAGTAATGAAGTCAAAGTGAAGGTTTACTTTCATCAGATAGCGATACTTCAGATATAGATGAGGTTTTGTACGAGGTAGGACAAAATGAGAGTGATTCTGAATGAGATGCTAACGAGGTACAGGATGAGAAGAATGGAGGGGTAGATGAAGATGTCACCATTTCTAGGTTTGGGAGGAGACAAAAGAAGGTTGTAGGCCCTGATTTTATCCTATGGTAAGAGAACCTGTTTCAGGATGTTAAGAGGACAGAAGAATATTGTACACCATTTTATGTTCTGTTTTAACAGATGACAGAAGAATTGTGAATTTAAATTCAGTGGTGTTAAAGATGGCAGGACAATTGTGTACTTCCATTTGTATTCTGTGGTAAGAGAAACTGAAACTACAGATATCTAAGTTCACATTTTTAGTGGACTACCGAAGGTATAACAGCTGTAATTGAATTCGGAAATGGTGTGCCTGTAATTGTCATATCCCAAGTTTTCTGATCATTATGAAATAGGTGGACGCGAGGGACCAGGCGGTGGGCCGGGCCGTGGACGCTGTGGACCATACCGTGGTCGCCCCATGGTCCTACAGTGGACATTCTACATCTGATGTAGTGATGTAGTAGCCAAGATAAAGATATTTTAAGTGTAAAATGTAACACCTATCTCACTTGAAAGACACCTCACCTGGTACGTTTTCTATGTTGTACTGTAAATGCAGAAATGTTCGCGGTGGATTAAGGTATCTCGGTTGGCTAAATAGGCATTTTGACCTTCCACTATTTTCTTATTAATGAATTAAGAAAGAATGGAGCCGTAACGAATGTTGATAGATGGGCATTAGAGAATTCTACATCTGTTTTTTTGGGGGCCAAATTGATGACGTCATCATTTTTATTACCTCTGATATTATTTTTTCTGTGACAAAATACAGCACTTTGGTACATACCACTGTAATGAAACTTCGTTTTTCGTTGCATAATGATGAAAGCTACAAACGTAGTGTTGCGCAAACTGATATCTACTAACGATCTGTAGTTATTAAGAATTAATTTTTTTTTAATTAGATGAAAACAAACATTTTCTAATTACTACAGGTCATTAGTAGATATCAATTTGCGCAACACTACGTTTGTAGCTTTCATCATTATGCAACGAAAAACGAAGTTTCATTACAGTGGTATGTACCAAAGTGCTGTATTTTGTCATAGAAAAAAATAATATCAGAGGCAATAAAAATGATGACGTCATCAATTTAGCCCCCCAAAAATCAGATTTAGAATTCTCTAATGCCCATCTATCAACATTCGTTACGGCTCCATTCTTTCTTAATTTATTAATAAGAAAACAGTGGAAGGTCAAAATGCCAATTTAGCCAACCGAGATACCTTAATGTTCGCGGTTTTCGCGGTGACCACTTTACCGCGAACTTAAATCCACCGCGAACATTTTTCTATTATGGTATTAGACTGCAGTCTATGGTGTTACCGCGAACTTAAAACCACCGCGAAAAGTCCTTTTTCCCGCTACCGCGAAATTAAATCCCCGCGAACTTAAATGCATTTACAGTATATGTGTCGCCAATTGCAATAAGCCCGGTCGTCTTTACAACTCAAGAGGAAATATGTTTTGTGTGGCCTGTGCATAATTAACTTACATGATACATTTATCTCTCTATATAGACTGACAAGTAAGGTCACATTGGAGCAAAGGAATCCTCCCCATTTCGAACAATGCATTTCTTTTCCTTTTGTGGACACTTTGAGCCAAGTTGCCTGCAGTGCTCTGTTAATGATAATAAAGTTCTTTCATTTATGTTCTCCTTGGGATTTTCGGAGATTTTCTATACATATAGTAGAGTATTTGACTAGGGCAGTCTTTCGTGAAGTACTGGAAGAGTTGCCTGTTGGACAACCATGTAAAGCGCCGGTCACATAGCGCGTACGATTTCTTGCAATAGCATATTCCATATATCGTAATTTATCAGTAGATGTGTCCTGAATAAACAAAGTATTGTGATGTATTTATAAAAATTCAAAAACTTCAAGACAGTAACCCGACAGCATTTGTACTCAACAAAACAACACTTTGCCATCCTCGCCGCAAATACCATCCCGGCGGCCTAGCCCATCCCTCAGGATGAGGCCAGCAAGGCCGCTGCTCAGACCGCCGTCGGTCTGGTCGACGATGGACCCTTATTAGTGGAGTGTGTTTAAGTCAGAAAATTTTGCCGACACCATCAAATACAACAGGCAGAAGCTGGTCGAGGTGAAGAAAGTGTCGGACATTCACAGTCAGCTGTAATTTTTGATTGAAGCTACATACACAGAAGCACAGTGGCAGGCTGTTAAAAACTGGATACTGTGTGAACAGTTAAATGATGCCAGACAAGCTGCCGCTCTCCTGCATAATACCACGTTAGACAACAAACTCAGGCTTGAAATCTCTGCCATTTGGTCCACTACAAGCCCACTCATCAACAATCAAAACTGTCTCTGATATTCAGAACGTTAGTGCTCAGAACAACATCACATAACTGGAAACACATGCACCCATTCTGTACCGACTGATGACCAACCTAACTTCTCCATCATACAAAATAACGTCAGGTGCCAAATCGCAGTCTGTCGCTATGTTGATCATTTCTTCCGTTGCCAACCACCGAAATCGTCGAGCCTCAGCACTTCAAGCCATCATGGCGCTTGGATTCTTACCCAAAACGTGCAATGACCAGGTATGTACTATCCTTATAATTAATGTCACTCGATTCAGAGAGTGCAGTCGTTTCGTGCCGAGAAAGGTAGCGGTTTCGTGCCGCGGCACCTTGGTGCTGGGCGGGTCTTTGTGCCGAAAGGTTCCGAGCAGTTGAGAGATTGGAAGACCTGGAAGTTTGGGAACTTAGTGACAGAAAGTGGACTTTGCCAGTTTAGAGAGAGAAGGGAAGAACTCTAGCGACCAGAACGGCATCACCAGTTGAGTTGAGAGTGAATGAAGTCGATCGCGAGTCAAGTTGAACTTCGCCTTTGCCTCAATCATTTCAGACATCACAGCAGGGTCCAGGCCAAGTCCTGCCGTACCCTCACATCGAGCAGGACGAAAAAGTCGCAGAGAAACAAGGAAACACCATTGGATTACAAGTTCAAGGTGGACAGAATAAAAGGTCGACGAAACCCCAAGGCGTGCTGGAGGGAGCAGACGCAGCGAAGCCCAATGGTCAAGACCGATTCGGACTGGAAATGGGCAGTACTGTTGTTTGGGGAGCAGAACCGCCTTGTACAGTCTTAGCCCGGTCCTATTACTTTTGTAGACAGGTCGTGGTCGTATTCATATTTAGGTAGCGTTTGTGTGTGATTTAGATTATGTATTATGAAATTGTGGTTTTAAGGATATAGATTGGATGAGAGGGGTAGATAGGACCTTTGAACCAGTACTGAAGGATAGCTCATGTCGGTAGGCCCGAGCGGAGCACTGTTGATCGCGGTCGCCCCGGGTAACGCGAGTGACGTTTTATTAGCCCTTGCTATTGCGGCACGACGCCGGTACTACATCCTAGTACAAGGACAGGTAGTAAATTTTCTGGGTGCTTTCTTCCGCGTGATCTGGTTCGCTCACCCTTTCGAGTTAGAGGAGATAGGAAACAGGTTGGCCGAGAGGGGAACGTATTGTTTAAAATATATCTTGCGAAGGTCAGAAACGCCCCAGTCACGTGGCCGTTTGGTATTGGGTCATTGCCACTCATTGCCACATTGGGTCACTCCTACTGAGACAGTTGTCCTTGCTGATTAACACTAGTCCGGGGACCACAACCAAAGCGACTACTATAGTAGGGTATAGACGGTGGAAAGTAAAGTAGAACTTCACGTGGGTGTATGGACAAACGGAAATATGGCGGTCGGCCTTGGGGACGCAAGGACCGAGCTAGAAGGAATAAGGGAGGAGATAAGGTCGCAGATAGGCGCGGAGGGGATACCCCAGAGTAGGCCCGGGGTTGTTCACGACGAGTACACGGAACCGCCCCGACGTGTCCGGGAGAAGACCCCGAGTAAGGGACCCTCTATACACCCCAGATATGGGACCCCTGTCACCATATGGATTCATTCCGCGTACCCCATCTAACTCCACTCCGCAGACGTCAGTCTAGAACTCCATCTCCGCCCCGGAACCGTTGTTCCACACCTTGCCTGTCGAATGGACAGCCCACAATAGTTTTGTACACACTGATCGGAAACTGCCAAAGTTCTCGGGGGGCGATGCATCTCGTTCGTTCGAAGACTGGCTAGATGAGGTAGAGGGGGCCTTGAACACATGGGGGGGGGGGGGGGGGTACTCCCGAACAGCCTGATCTGGACGAATTTAGAGGGGGAAGAGAAACAGGAGGTTAACGTTCTGGCACCACGGGACCGGGGGGATCCCCAGAAAAGACACGTAGAAGAGGGAGGTATGAATACGACATATCTGGAAGTAAAATTCAACCAAAAGAACTGGCAGCCATAAACATCTATTTTTAAAAATTTAAGACCGTTTTGCCGTCAATGCCACCGCCCCAATTCTACGTTTGTAGCAAACTCGACGTTTCTAGCGCATCAAATGGGTGTCGACAGTTTCGGAACAGCCGCGCGTGACCCACGCGCCGGGCCCTGACCAATGGCAACGAAGCTCCGGTGGCGCGAAAGTTTCCGCGACCCAGCCAATCAGATTGCGCTGCTGAGTGACGTCGTGCATATATTACTACGCCGCAAGGAGCGCGATCATCTTCTGTCATAATTTCATCAACAGCAACAGTTTCGACTTCGCTCTACTCGATTTTTCTTCTCCATCTGGATGCCAAAGAAGAAAGGTAAGATTTGTTTTTACTTGTCTACATTTCTGAACCGATAATCCGTGACAGTGCCAAAGTTTGAGGTCTGTTTTTAAATTCTTTTTGTGTTTTTCTTCCCTTCCCACATAGTAACAATTTTGATCATATCAATTCGCCACGTTGCTACCAAGAAACTTTCCTGTTTGCCGCGGAGAAAGTTGTATATAATCGTTGTATATACCGTTTGCAAATAAAAAATCGTTGCAAGAGTACTTCCCGAAATTTTTACCGTGTTTAGTTTCGAACGTTTCGAGGTATAATTTGAATATGTGCTACAACTATTGATGTCACGTGCTCGACAAAGTTTGTTTCTCGATCTTCATAAATGACGATAATGTTAAAAAAACTCACCGGTACAAGTTTTCAAATAATGATTTTTGATTTTCTTCCCAAAGCCATGCCGCTCGCGTCCAGGACCCCGACAGCACAAGAGACGGCCCTGGAGACGCAGGCGATCCTCCAGCTTCGCAGTATCGGGAACGGCTTGGGGTACGTTTGCTGTAGTCGTCGACTTTGAAAAAGTTAAATAGAAATGTGGACGATCGGACTTAAGATTTGTTTTCTCAATTTTTCTATGAGTGATATACCTTCAAGTTTAAAACAACAGCATCACAAACACTCATGAGGGCTCATTGTGGGAAGATTTGCCGAAGAGATAAGCGGTGCTCTTCAAAGGGGCCGCTGTTGTTTTATCCCATTCTTATGCATGTCGTAGTGGTGTACAGATCTTGACACGTAAGTTCTAAGTTGTTGGTCTGGGATTTATTGTCTTGTTTTTCTCATCACAGCTATCAGCGGCTCAGCGCCAGGGTCGTGACGGCGTTCAGACAATACCGCTACGTAGCCACAAACATGCAAAGGCGCAACCGGGTGTACCGTGCGCTCAGTGGCCTCTTGACATACGTAGGTAGATTTCTTCAAAGTTTTCCATGGGAATTACCTATATTTTCCAACAAATTTTTAATCTCATTATATTCTTTGGGGAATTCTGCTTTATTTACAAAAATAGTCCTTGATTTGTTCTAAGGAAAATATTTGGCATCAATGTCCTGTGATAATAGTAGTTCAAGCACGAAGTGTGAATTACTTGTCCTTAGAGAAGTCTAATTCATTTTCTTTCATTGGTACACATTTACTTCTAATGTCTAATGACTTCATGCTG
Source organism: Branchiostoma floridae x Branchiostoma belcheri (assembly GCA_019207045.1). Lineage (NCBI taxonomy): Eukaryota > Metazoa > Chordata > Leptocardii > Amphioxiformes > Branchiostomatidae > Branchiostoma > Branchiostoma floridae x Branchiostoma belcheri. The sequence continues at coordinate 22,940,364 of CM033028.1, read as the reverse complement.
TATTATTGTTCTGTACCAATTATCCATTCAAAGACAATTATTTTGTATTTTCATTAGAAAAAGATATTCATTGTACACACTCCTATGTCACTTGCAGGGCCTTCGACGCGCTCCTCCAGGGACGTACTACTTGTACAGCAGCGAGCTGCTCAACATCGTACGTGATTGCTACCCCTCCGGCGAGGACGTTGCTTGGCTGCTGAACAACACCAACAACCAGCCCACCCTGGACGTCGAGGTGTCCGATCTTTTTGACGACAAGCCGTGAACAACAGGCCCTACCACCAGATGTCCATCGTTTTTGGACTCTGTTTGTTTACAAGTATTAGTTTAGGTTTTAGACATGTAGATCTAGTAACATATATTTTGTCATCATTTCATACCCCTTCCTATCCTACTCCACTTTGTACAGTATTCCCCAGATTATTTTTATAAAGGAGAAGTACAATCTTCAACATAGTATTTTTATAAAGACAACATATTACATGTAAACCCATAATATGTACAGTGTTCTAAACAAGATCATGCTAAATAACAGGAAATGGAAAATAAACATGAGCACCATAGGTATTTGTTTGTTGTTTCTTTCTGTATGTATCAAACTAAGGAATGTAAGCTATGAATATTTACAAAGTACTGGACCAGTTATAAAGCTTGCACAGAGAAATATGACATTGACAACACCACACTGGTGTAGCAACTTTTGAAGCAATTTTGGTCAATTGTGTAAACAATACATACTTGCCAAGACATTTTTTCAATGTAAGTCTTATATGATGAATGTACCAAAACAGATCTATTGTATTCCTTGGCTTCCATCATAATCCTTCACGATAATTTCACAAACTTCTTATGGAGGTAGTGCTGGGATGGAAACAAAATAGCAAGTAACTTGTCACTGATATTCTACACATCGAAACACATACGAGCATGAAAAATCCCTGTATATGAGACAATTCCTAACATTTGGGGCCCGACACCTAACACTGATGCAGTGATACCTTGCTGCAGTGTAAAGTCCTTATTGCCCTAAGGAAGGTCATCAAAATACATGTATTGACTGTTGTAATGTAAGACCTTGGTTGTGAATGAAAGAATTATTCACCCACCTATATTTCAAACCCTGAGATTATATCTGTAAAACATCTGGATACCAAATAGTACACCAGCCACACACAATACCAAGTATGTTATATGTGATATAGGCCCTGGCACGCCAGAATGTTAGACCAGGGATAATGCTGCGTCGACACTAGAGTGTGTCGTCTGCGGACCCACCACCAGCTCCCGAGCTACCAACAGTGCTGCCCGTCACAACCAGGCCAGAGACGAAGTACACAGCCATCTCCAGCCATCTTTGTTCCTATACCGTCAACATCAGCAACCCAAGTACAACAACCTTCCAAAAGTTCCGGTTGCTTTCTCACTCCCAAATCCACCACATCAGGCTCTGCTCAACAGCCTCTATCAGAGACAGAGCAGATGTCACGTGCAACGCTTTATAAGAGAAAGAGCGAGATTAAAACTGCTATACTGGAACGGGCTACAGTGAAGCAGAACAATTGCTCACTCTACGGAAGGTCAACTCAAGGCCACTGAAAGTACAGGGCAATGAACTTCTGTGAAACAACAAAGAAATCAACATCAAAGGCGCTTGCCAACCTCTTGTTCAGAGACTTTGAACATTTCAAAGCCGAGGTTGACAAACTGTACATGTAGATCGTTCACATTCCTCTGGACTGTACAAATGTAAATATATATTATAAATATTGTATGATGGCTGTTCAGTCAACCCACTGTACATATTGCATATACCCTGTAAATATTATATATATACTGTACATATTGTGTATACACTGTAAATATTGTATATACCCTGTAAATATTGTGGAGGCCAAAGTCTGCCTGTCACCTCCCCGTGGTAATGCTAACGGCAGCGGCGAAGTTTCTTGAATAAAATTCTTAATTGAAAAATACTGAGTGGGTAATAAAGATATGAAATAGTTTATTCTATATTATATCATATCACAGTACCACATTGCTTCGATTTAGAATCATATTTAAATCGCTAGGATACATAGAAAAGAATGGGCAAAACGCTAGAATCGCTAGGGTGCATTGCACTACCGTACGTTCCACCGCCTATCGCAACTACCGTTTCGGTGATGGTGCAAAACTTTCCCAGGGCAATATTGAAAAGGATGATTACCAAAATGTGAACTGTAACGACTTCTTGATTGTAAATACAGAACCTCGTTATAGTCACTTGCAAACCTAATGAAAACATTCATTGGATTTTCTACTCTTTTGCATATCCAGATGTAGCTTTGAGACTGCAGGTGCTACAAACGAGTACCCAGGGTAACCCAACGGTCAAGATTTACACCAGTCATGATACCATCTTCCAAGATGTAGTGAAGCTGTTCAAAAGATCCAGTTTCCAGCCACTTTACCACACGAGTAGACTTCGAGCCCGAACTATAATGACCGCTAATGAAGTTGATATGAAAAATGGCGTAGAAGCTTACGTGATTTGGCGAATTGAATCAGGCGTTCACGTGTCTTCTCAACTTGCCTATGTCATACCGTACGGATCGTGTGGGATCGATGGGGTTATATCGACATTAGCACGCGTCACATCTACCCTCATGGTACTAGTATGTGAGTTTTTCATCTTTTTTTTTCAGGCTCGCAAAATTGTATTGTAGATGTTACCACATTAGCTGTCACTAAATCATTAATCATGTTTCGTGTATTTCATCAGTTTAGCACAGGTGACAAAACAAGTCTTTCATCTACGAGTGGACGCCCAAGTTTCACATGGGCACAAACATCAAAGATAATGCCCTGATTAGTGTTCTTCAAGAGTTATCAAAAGTTATAGTAGTACTCGGTCAAGAAAGTTTTGGCCTGCACTTTAAAATCATGTCTGTCTTGGCTGATCCACACTTATACATAATATCTTATTTTACTGACCCCTATTGGTAAATGGACTGTGCACTGTTTCTGGTTTCTCTGCAACCAAACCAATTTGCCAAACGTTTTCCCTTAAATGTCTTGTCAAACGCCTTCGCTAGTCGTGCGACACATGAGGTGGGGACATCAGCAAAACCCGGACAATGCCCGGAAGAACAATATCTATCCGGGAGGAAGTGTTCGTGCTCAGGCCTGGTTAAAAAGGAGTTGGCAGGAAAAGAAGACACAATGAAGATCTTCCTTCCAGTATCCTGGAAAATAAATGATGTTATTCTCCCGAGGGCTTGCACTAACTCCGGCATTGGACGTAACATGAAGTATAAGAATACTATTGTTCATTCTTTGCCTCACAGTCACATGTCTGATAGATAAATTTACAATTTTCACTACATCCAACAAATTCTGGTCTACAGTGGAGGACCTGGACAAAAAAAGGGAAAATGCAAGAGGCAAGAGATGCAAATGATCGTGTTGATTTGATGGTCTTTTGGAAGCAGGTAGAGGAGGACGTCCTGGGGCGTGGTAAGCATTATTGTCACAGCTTGATATCAAATTATTAGTACTCAAACTGTGAATTTATCTGCAAATTTCGTGACAATTTGTTCTAAACCAAGTGTGTATCCTATGTTATTTAGAGAAGGACCCCGTCCCCGTACTATCCATGGGCACCTTGGACAGCACCTACAACACTGCAGTCCAATGAAGTATTCAACACTGAGTACCGGAAGTCAAGGAACTTCAAGGACGATGTGCCGGACAGCGGCAGCCCCACTAGATCTCCATTTTGGAAATTTAGTGGCAGTTGCGTACGAGGAAAGTAAAGAAAGTTTTCGAAAGTAAAGCCATTCACAAGAGTAGCTGCATGAGGAGAAAACGACTACCTTTCTTCTAATGCTTAGTGACACTATACGCACTACAGTATCTATAAGGATCTGTATGTCATAACACTTAACATTATCAAGATAGATGTAATACAGAAATTTATTTCAATTTGATTTCTTAGCATTGTTTCCTATAAATGCACCTAATTTGCATGGTAGACAAACAAAAGTCCAAAATTTAACCATTTGCTAAATTTATGTATGATGCAAATTTTGTGATGCCATAGTTATCTCAGTGTTTTATCAGTATATTTCCCAATGATTATAGCATATTGAAGATCTATTTACCACTTTACTGACCTCAGCATTTATGCTCACCCAAGTAAGAAAACAGTTTCTAAAAACAAAGTTTCTAAAAACAAGGTAAAGAGGTGTGCCCAGAAGTCAATCTCAGAGGCATTCCACACCAACGGCCACTGTGGGAAGGACTGCTGCGGCAAACTGGAGCAAGTTAACATCTACGAGTGCCGAATGCAGTATTAGTCACAGACATATATATATATATATATATCACAACTTATCTCCACTTCAGTTGTGTCGCATTCAATATGTGATTAGTCACATGAAAGTTCAAAAATACTCGTTTTTTTGCAGCCCCGTGCCACCAGGGAGTGAGCTTTTTTCCGTATCTATGAAATATTATATTTGCTTTGGTAATCTGAATTACTCAATGAAACTCTCTATACTGTCTCACTCTTGCCACCGAAAACATCCACGCAACACATCACCTGAAACACAATGAACGTGAGCCTGAAGCGTATTGCGCTTTGGAGTGTCCACTACTATACCCATCCCAAGTCATACTACCCAGTGCCGTCAAACAAAATCAGACTTGCACAAATGCCAATGTTGAAGCCCTTAAAAACCCGAGAAAATCACACCAAGGGATGAGGCAACATTGAGACGTTGGGCTGCAGAGTATGGCAAAGCTGTTGATTTTTTCTCAGCAGACCGGCGACGACCAGTCCTTCTATCTGCACAACAACGCCCCCAAACAAGGTGCGAAACCCCTGCTTATCCCAGAGTTCGTCGATTCATTTACGCAGCCGGAGAACGACCACGAAATCGCACGCGACGTTCAGGATTTAAGGAGTTGAATGGATTGTCTTGGATGACAACATGAGTTCGCCATATCTAGGACAGACTATTGGTGGGTTTCATAAATGAAAAAAAATGTATTCTTTCATTCTCAATTTTATTTCATTACTATGTGTGATATGTGCTGATTTCTGCCATGTGAGAGAGATCTTATATCACGAAATGCTTATGGTGGTTTATAAGATGTTATTAAACCATGTTACTAACTCAAGTGAATTTAAGAACTTGAACATGCCCATAATTTAATCGTTAAGTCTCTGACAGGATGCCAGACATCTTTGGAAGGAGAGGATAGAGATGCCCACTTCTATGATTTAACAGGAAGTGCCTTCACAGAAATGATGGACAAATATCTTCAGTCATCAAACATTACAAAAGAAGAACAAATTGCAACTGTAGTAGCAACCCAACGATCTGATCGTATCTTGAGCCCGGTATTCAAACGTTGTATATTTTTCTATGTATTTGCAGTAAAACTTCCATTGCCGGCGAGGGCGACAAGGGCGATGTGTGGTCTAGTGCCGAGACCCAATGCCTGTTGCCAATCTGGGCGATCACAGAAATCCAGAATAACTACCGACAGTTAGGTGGTCTCCCAGTCTTCTAGTGGAAACGGGGCATGTACAGTGGTAAGTGGTGAAACTTGTCGGAGACAATATACGGTAGACTTGATGAGTCGCGCAGAAAAGCCATAGGGTATAAAGCTATACGGATTTAGCGCTGATATGCATATGAAATATGAGCTATCGGCTTGCAAGCTGACAAAAACCGGTGTGTTTTCCTTTCCACGGCAAAGCGAATTAACCTAGAAAGGGCTTTGAGGGTTAGTATTTCTTGTTCAGCCATTGACATATGGGAAGTGCGTGTCAGAGCTGTCTTTTTTAAGTAATATTTTCACGTTATCGTGAAGTTAGCGTGTAGTTTTAAATTCAGTCTATCACATGTTTTATGCTGTTCTACTTATATAGATCTATAGTAAATGTTATTTCATCTTTCATTTATATATGCCTTTCATTCTCTTGTATCATTATTTCGCTTTGTTTACAATCAGCGCTCGGGTGTGAATTCGCAATAGTTTCAGTATAATACTTAAAAATTCTTGTTTTTATTCGACGATGTCACAACTTGAATAAAGGTTATGTTTGAACTTTCTTCTTGCCGATTATGCAAATATTCATACTTTCATTGAAAGTATATACTTATATGTGGGTGTGTTTGCACAGGATGCCTACATTGAACTTGTACCGCTGGTAGCTATAGTTTCGTTCACTTACCGTCGACGGTAATGCCAGACAATCATGGTTCCGTCAGTAAACCGTCACACTGGTGATCTCCATAGTTCTACGACCATCGACAAAGGAGGTTTTCCCCCTGGTGTAAATTGTAAACAGACGACAAACACCATATTCTCACCGTCTTCGTCTACGATGTGACGAAACCACGGCCGATTCTTGCGCCATTTATCTTCAAAAGCACGTTTGTGCTTGAATTTGTGACCGAGCTCGCAGCGCACAGCTTTCCGTGATAGCAAAGTTCCGCGCCTCTTCGTGATTGACTTGGTGATACCGCTCTGCCCGCGCCGCTGCTGGCTGTGGCTGCTGGCCCCTCAAGATAGCGGAGGAGTTGAGAACGTAACAACATTGAAAAATTTGCAGCAACATGTCACATGAACGATCAACACTACAATCAGTTCCAGCCGGATAGCTAGGTTGTGATATCATACAAAACGCACATACTCTGCTTAAGAGAATGAATCCATATCTAGAAGGATTACAGAGAACAACCGTCAAACCTTGGCGAACGTTCGCAAAAGTCAAGAACCCGTTCATACAGATTCTTCATACAGGATGAGACCACTGGGTGTGTACAAGCACTGATGAATTTGTCAGAAATGATGAATTTGTCGACTTGTTTGACAGATGAGATGGAGATGGACTCCTGGCTATGGAGACTTGTCTTTGAAATCCGCCGGCAGGATGGAAGCCCATCGCTGCAATCATGCGGCACTTCAGGAATGAGTTGTGTCGACCGGACATGAACTTTCTAGACAAGAGTGACGTCAGGTTTGCCCAGTTCCGTAAGGCGCTTGATACTAGGATGAAAAAAAACTCACTGCACAAAGGATAGGGACGGTCAAGCAACAGGCACACCCTCTGACAGCAGACGACGATGACAAGCTATGGACCTCAGAGACCGTGTCCACCAAGACAGCGAAGGGGTTATCTTATGGTGTGTTCTTCTACAACTGCAAGATATTTGGCCTTCGAGGAATGGATGAACACAGAAATCTTCAGAGATCGCCGCAGGTACAACAGGCCAACCTATTATTCCTCTAACAATCGCTCTTTCTCCTCCTCTACTGTGAGTACAAGTGGCCAGAACCATTCCTTTCACCCCCAACAGGGTCCCGGTCAAAAAAGCTAAACCTGTGTCGCTGATTCCGAGGCAGGCCATATAGCGTTCCTGCATACAGAGTTACTTTACTGAGTCAATAGAACTAACATTTCTTTGAGAGAGAAGGAGGGGGAGTTAGAGAATGCTAGAGCTGAAGTAGAGAGACTGAGGGGCCAGCTCCAGCAAAGGGAACAACGGATTTTGGAGCTGGAGGGCGACAATGTCGAGCCTGCCAAAAAGGTCCAAGCTCTATAAGGAAAAAAATCCGGATTTCATATATCGTTTTATAGACAAGAAGAAGAAGAAGAACCTTAGAAGAACCTCGAGGCGGTTGCGAGGAACAGAGTAGCCGACAGTGACTGTCCTGCGCATGGACCAAAACGCAGGCCTAATGGCTCTTCGGGGAGAAGAGCGATCCCGAAGTCCCCCAATACCTGAAGGAGACGACGGTATTCGTTCCGAAGCCCACGATATGCGTGGAAAGATTGAAGGACAGGGTACCGCGATGGACAGAATGAACGCAATGTGCGAGGAAGCCCTCCAGAAACAAGAGGCTGAAACTCTTGAACTGCCGGACCCGGTCTGGGTGCATGCCTTTGAACAGAATCGAGCAATAAAGGCCGCCCTGGAGCAGTTCCGTCGGGGTGCACGCCGAATACAGAGCCAGCTACTGATGGAACTGCTACGGTGCGTAACGAGACCGCACCCGTGCATCCACCAGCTGCTGATCGCCAACGAGTGGGGAAACAAGGACCACATCGTGCTCCGGCCATACCCAGGGTACCCGCCTGGAAGGGGTGAACGCTTCGATTATTGCGCGGAAGTGGAGAAGCTGGGACAACAAATCTACGACGAGAAGCGCCTGCTCTCGGTCGACGAGCAGGTCATCCGACACACCCTCAGGCAGATGGGTGGAAGGAGAGTCCATCCAGCGTTGTTCGACATAATGTATGGGATGAGCCCGGGCCGGTACCCGGAGTAGGAGGTACGGGTGAACCCGACGAGAACGAACACTCCCCCCGTAGAGGCATGTGCAAGACCAGTAGGGGCGGACGCCGCCCCAGACAAATGAACGCTGGCCCAGGTGGAATAAACGCTGTGCCCATACAGATTCACGCTGATCCGGTTGTAATGAACGCTGCTCCGGTGCAAAGAGACGCTGTTCCGGTAAGAGCGTACGCTGGTCCTGTGTTAGACCCGTCCCAGTCAGATGTGCAGGAACGCCGCTACGAACTCAAACAGTACAATTCTTGACTGACTCTGGTCCAAAATTAGAGTAGCACCAACGATTGTATTAGCGTAGGGAAGTATAGAGTGGGGTAGCCAGAGTGTAAAAAGGAAGGGTCACTCCCAGGGGGTCGCGACCCTGCTCCATCAAATCAAAGGTCAGCTCATGTTAGGGAAATCCCACGTAGGTGAGTTCTAGTTAAGTTATTTTTACTTTAATTGTTACTAACCTTGATTGTAACCTGGGACTAGATTGGTTGACGCACTTGCGTAAATGAAGGTAATGAAGTAAATGAGAAGTTATTGTAGTCAGAATTCTCGATTGGTACCTATGGCCGCATCCGTGGCCGTTTGGAGTGCTCCAGTTCGTACCACTTAGGAACTGCTTGTACAGGGGAAGTACAAGCTGGCTTACCTTGACGCAGTACCCATCCAGAGACAAAACATCCAGATTTCAATCAATAAGATCGGACATTCGGTCCAGTTTCCTCTGTCGTTAGCTTGGGGCTGCACCATCAACAAAGTGCAAGGAAAGACGTTAGGTAAGACTGTTGTCTCAATGGAAAGCAAAGGTACCTTCATACCTGACCAAGCTTACGTTGCTCTAAGCCATGTTAAGAGCTTAAATGGCTTATATCATTTGGGATTTAAAGCAATTCGCGTCAATGCAGCCGTACTTCACAGCCGTCTTCCGCTACTACTCAGGACGCTTGTCTTGACATCAAGTTGCTCAATGTGCGCTCCTATCTGGGACATCTACAGGACATGAAAGCAGACAGGTATACGAAATACCTTGGACAATAGCTTCCATGAACTGCAAGTATGTTGGTTGCATTAAGCAGAATGCATAGTGCGACCTTAAAAGGAGCATGATCTTGCTGCATCAAAGGGAAACACAGACCATGTCATGGTCTGAATGTGTCCAGAACAGGCAAAATGTCCATCTTGGGGCTAGGGATTGAGCTTGATACAATGATGATGGGAGCTGGTTCCCCCCTGACAAACTACAGAAATCCTTAGACCAGCTATCATCAGCTACTTTGAAACAAATCTTGTCGGCCTTTTAAATCACGTTTGCTAAGTGGTACTACCCGACCCGGCATTCCTTCGACGCCTCATCGACCAAACAAAAACTGAACCAGCCCCCACTGAGCCAGAGGCACAGTCCCCGAAGTCTGGGTTTCCAAGAGGCTGTACAGCTGTAACAATAGACCTGACTAACAAACCCTGAGTGAGTTGGATGTTCTGCCATCATTACTAAACATCGATATCATCAGTGTTGTGTCTCGATTTGATCCGCCACCAATGGTAACGTTTGATTGTAGATAAATAATGTTTTGGGAGACTCCTTTTATGATCAGATGTTGCAAGTTGTGCTGACTTCATTTAAGAAAGATATTGACTTTGTCGATCAGAGTATGACACTTCTCTATCGGAGGTGTCCATCTGTTGATATGGTCTGCACTAGGGCTGGGTATCGGTACAGCGTACCGGTACAAAACCGGTTTTTCTTATTGGACCGGTCCAGAAAAACCGGACCTGAAAAAATTAGGTGGACCGGATGTTGGACCGATTAGAAAATTAACAGATTATTTTATCAGGCATTCACACGTTTTGGCGCTTGCAGGTGGAAGAAAATAACAAGAGTGAAGTAGTGTAGAGTTTATAGTAATTTCTACCAAGTTTTACAGCCAATCGTACAGGCGCAGTTAGCGTTGTAGGATTTTAAAACGCCAGTGTAAGTCTAATACTCCACCAAACAGATTTCTTTGTAGTGAAATGGACCATTGGTATGAGTCATACTGAATCAGGTCCAGGTTCAGGTCCGGACCTGGACCTGATCCTTTGGACCTGAACCGGACCTGGACCTGAATTTTCTGTACCGGTACCCAGCCCTAGTCTGCACCAGTATGCTGCGTTGATTGATGTTCGCCTGATCTCATGAGCTTCTGTACAGGAAATAAAAAATAATTAACCAAGATTAGTTGTGAAACAATGTCTGGTTTGCTAGTTGACACGATAGATATGTCTTCAAGTAGATCTGGCAATAGCTCTTACTTTTCAGCCAACAGAGAAGTGAAGACAGTTGATAACACATGGTCGATAAACACTTCAAAAACAAACACACGTTTTAATGATTTGGAAACACATTAAAACAATGAAAAAAACACAAATAAGATGTGTGATATGTTCAACGAGTTCGAGAATATTGCAAAGTAGACCGATCCAGTCCGCCAACACGTAAACAAGATAATCCATCACAGATGTCAGCTGCGGTCGGCCTCAAACTTTCAATTCTTGAGTTACTTTGTCACGAATTGTCGAAAAACTATTAATATCGTCGACATAGTACTAGACCCTGGCTAGCATCAAAAACTAGAAGTTCGGGACAAAACCTGAGGGTATGGACAAACTGACGTGTTGGTTGCGAGACAATTTCCAAACGCTGCCTTACAGTTACACAACATGGCGTGGCTAGGATACGGCAGAATCAATCGATGTTCCTGACCAAGAATTCGAAAACAGATATTCGGGCAACCACAATCTTTAAAAATATTCTTCCTACATAATAAGAAAAATGAGAGGACAATTTGCAAGGGAAAATAGCCATTTATGGGGAACCTACCTCTCGCCACCGCCTTTCTTCTCCAACTGAAGCTGCCTGCCTGTGCGACGGGAAATACTGTACATATCCATCCACCATCAAACTGGCCGACTGCAAATAATTAATCGTGAACAACTTCTTTTTGTCTAATTCTTAGGCAAATATTATACCAAAGCAGGGAATAATGCCAGTGATCTAAAATCGAGCTCTTGTTCGATGGATGCTCCCTTCTTTGTTATGAACTATTTTCTGGCGGCACTTGTGTACATCTTGTCTGAGGCCGGTATTCGGTGTCTATGGTTTGGGAGGCTCACGTAGGGTTTGTCAAACCGGAGTGGGTTTTGGGTAACGCAGAAAATGCAAACTGGTTTTGTTTAGTGACTTATGTTACAGAGTTGCCTTATACAACCTAATCATAACCCAGCGTGTTACGATATATGTGATCAATTTCAACTGTGACTTTCCATAAGAAAAATCCCATTCAAATCAAAATCATTTACAGTAGCTTAAAGATTGTCGACCATAACTATAAAGTTGAAACTGGACTGTTGTTGTCCTCGTTTAACGTCTATTATTTCGCTAGACGTGGCCTCTTGGTGCTGAGTAACACATGGTTCGCTTTTGAGTCAATAGGGTCTCTTGGTATTTAACTCTTGGTTCCTTGTACTTGAGATTTGCTGGAGAACTGGTGGGGAAAATTGTGACCTTTTCGTTTCATCCGTTTTTTCCATTCATTTCACAGTTGACTCAGTAACTCAATATAGACTAACAAGAACCTTTCCACATTTCAATTTTGCAGGCAGTTTTGCGAAAGAATGGACAGTGATCGTCCTTACTATTACTGGTCACTGAATGAAAGGTATACCGAAGATGACCGTCCGTCATGTGACGAGAGACCAGAAGACGAAGACTATGTTCCAAGACTACACCAGCTGCACATCCGCTCCAGGGAGGACTTAGAGTTAGGGTTAGGTGCCCAGGGAGAGAATGGCACAACACGTGAGGCACTGTTGCCCAGAGGGACAGTCAAGTGTGAACTTGGGTGCGGGGTAGAACTTGCGAGGTGAATCTTTTGAGAACTCCATGAATCCAGTTGTTGTCTTTTCAGAGGCTATTTTTATTCAGATAGTTCAAATTAGGAACAAATAAGGTAATCTCGTATGTTGCTTGAAATGTTGGAACCCAACTTCAACAAAGTCTTATTCTTGTATAACGATTCCAAAATATACTTTTCAAAATTGCATGTTAATTTTTCAGGCTGTTGAACAGCAAAGTGAACTTACGCTTTCTGAACTAGATGTGGATCTGCTTCCAGGCCAGGGGGACGACTGGATGGCCTGAATATACTAGTGTATAAGCAGGAGAGGCAAGGGTCCAGTAGTGTACGCAGCGCATTCATCGACAATCTGATGGAGAATCTGGGGGACAGGTTCACCCAGACAGAGCTGTTGTCGGCATTTGGGGTCCTTGATCCTGACAACATGAAAAAGCCAATGCCTTGAGGATGTGGGTGGGCAGAGATTGATAAGCTGTCCACCTTCTACAATGAAGACCTCTACCCCATTGACAGGCATGCAATCAGGGATCAGTGGATTGCCTTCAGGCAGCACCTGGGCAGTTATCACCAGAAGGCGCCAAAAGACATGTACCAATTGCTGTCTGACAATCCAACACTGGCATGCCAGTATTCAAACATAGCCTCCCTGTATAAAACGATGGTTGTCATTCCAGTCCACTCGACCGACTGTGAGAGGGCTTTCTCCACCCGGAAAAGGATGAAGACAAGGCTGAGATCCACCCTGACAACACCAACCTGAACCACTTGCGATTATTTCGAGGAACGGTTGGAGTCCATGCTCCGGGAGAACATTGCAACATCACAGCTTCACGGCTTCCAACAACGACTGAAGAAATGGACAAACAACAACTGTGAACGCCTCAACCACATCTTGAAGCAGGCAATCAACTGTCAGCCCACGCTCTGGGAAACCCTCACATGTTCCTGAGCCAATACCATCAACCAGTCGTGGTGACCCCTCCAGTGCAGCGAAAGCTGTCTCACATGCTGGCCCCTCACACGTTCCTGAGCCAATACCATCAACCAGTCGTGGTGACCCCTCCAGTGCAGCGAAAGCTGTCTCACATGCTGGCCCCTCACACGTTCCTGAGCCAATACCATCAACCTAGACCTACGAAATAAACAAGCATGGGCAAGAGAGCACGTCACCGGAACGTACTGCGCCTGCGCAAACCCTGGTGGTTTAGGGCTTGGTTTGGTCAACGTTGCATTAAAATCCCGCTTGTTGCACAGTATATGTTAGAGACATGGTTTCGTGTAAAACGTACACGGAGTTTTACCCTTATATACGAACGTACTTTCTTAAATGCGGCCCTTTAGTAAACCGGCAAGTTTAGCATGTCTATACTTTTCGCGCAGGCGCAGTACGTTCCGGTGACGTGCTGGGCAAGAGAAAACTAGTTAAGATTGAGAAGGATGTCCGGCGTTACTATCGCGAGACCTCGCGATGTCCGGCGTTACTCTCGCGATTCTACGACATTTTGCCGGCTGGGGGCAAATAGTTCAAATCTGTCAGCCGCGCCATTATCAGTGTGTCCCTGTGGGTATGGATGTTGAAGTATTATAGTGACTTCTGTAGTTGGAAAGTGGAATATTTGGTAAACATACCAGTGTTTTGCTAGCTACATGAAAGTTATTGCTATTTTGATGATGCGGACTAATATCTTTTTTTGAATTGCTTGTGACTGAGCTGGAATGTTTGTATGAACATCTTCCACTAAAGTTTTATTCTTTGCGCAGACTAAACGCATTCTGATTTTTCACTTTCACGAAATGCAAGCTGGCATGAAATGTATATTCATGTCACTAATATCCTATAAATATGGTTGTCACCCATATCTAGGTATTAAACATAATCAGAGGACGTATGGTTACGCTGGTAACCCTGATACTGGCGGACAACCTCCCTGCCAACCATGATGTGTGATAGAGTTGTACGCCATATTCACTATCCCTACAGTCGAGAGATGAAAGAAAAGAGCAACATCGTATGTATTACAGTTAGATGTGTAACATTACCTCAATATGAAAAATGTTCTCTATGCTATTATCATGCATGTAACTTCTATGTATTTTGCAACTTATGTATTAAATTTTATACTGATTGTTTCCTACTATTAATAGCCTTACCGGTAAGATTACGCTACTTCTTATTAGTTCAAGTAAATGATAACCTTAACTCTTATTTTCAGGTCAATCTTGGTGTCGTGAAAGCCAATCTTAGCTTCACTGAGGTAGTAATTGACATAATGGAGCACCTGCACAACACTATACCTGAGGTTGATTGACAGCTCTGCCCCACCCCTGCTGCGGGGATGGACTGTCCATTGAGCGCATGATACACTGCAAGCGTGCCAGGAGCAATGGGGCAACCCCGGCAGCCAGACTGAAGGGCTTTGTGGAGGGAGCCCGGGAATCCCATAAAGAAATCCTCCTCCAAGTAAATGTACATTATTTGATATTCCGAAAGAGTGCTCTAACAAAGCAGAAACCTCTGAGCCTCAGGCAAAGGTGGGAACTGTGAGTATATTTAAAATGTTCAAAACTTATGATGTATGATACGCAATATTGAGCAGTTGTATGTGGCGAGGAAAGCGATCATGAGGGGGAGAACACGGTTAATGCCTTAGGAATGACATGGAAGCGTTTTTAAATGGGTCAACACAATCAACCACTTAACTTACACGGCGGTCGGTTGCTAGGGTATTCTTTCCCGTTTCTATGCGCGTTCGACGGAGTATCGGGTTACATGAGGTCTACTATTGGCTAACCGTAAAATATATGAAGATAAATAATGTGTTATGACAGTGAAAATGATTTTAAAAAAATATCAAATTAGCAATTTTACATACTTTGATTCTTGTCATTTAAATTTAAATAGCTATTTTGTATAGATTTTGCTTCCAAAGACGGTTATTTCCTGTTTTCAAGAAGGCCTTTAATTTGACCAAACTCTTGATAAGATGGGCCGCATGTGTTATCGAAAGTTCTCAATTTTTATATTTTTCATCATCTATAAGTAAAATAAAACTTTCTGTTTTTGGGATTTTTCAATTTTTAATTTTAAGCAAAGTTACAGTCGAAAATTTGAGTAAAAATTGCATTATTCGCACTTAATTTCCGATAATTCAAAATCGGAGCCATTTTTTAAAAATCCCAAAAACAGAAATCTCGGCAAAACCGTTGCGGTCATTTTGAGCCGTCAATGACTTAATTTGGACTCTTCTTGGTCGAGATCTTAAACGATGTTTGCACGCATGTCATGCCGCACGGATAGCGAGAGGGTGTAATTGATACCGGTGTAAACAATACTAATAACGCACAAGGTCACAAACAAAAACGCCAGTAGCTTTGTTACATATTAAAGAACCCCCAAAAAGTGACAGCGTAGATGTACTTTCCAGAAAATTGGTTATATTGGTGAAAAACTATATTTTTTGCCTGATTCAAGGTAGTTGGGGGAAAAGGGGCCAGAAAGCACTGTTTTACCCGCAATGACCGCAGATGACCTAAATAGAACACGGTTCGGTTCGAATTACGGCAGATGGAACATCATGGAAGAACGTTCGAATTCGGCTAGACATGGGAGGTTTTGAGCCCGAATTTGACCACCGTGTTAATTCTTGGGATTTCTTTCACAGCTTTGTTGCATTAAATGTCAAGTGTCAGAGAGTGATGTAGCAGATAGGACAAATCTAGACAGCTTTTCCCCGACATCGGCAGAGCCGACAGATTGTTGCCGACAGCTTTTTGTCCATGTCAATTTACAGAATTAGTACCATAATGTAAATGTATATGCTTTGCTACCTTTAATGCACTTGAATCCTATGGGGAACCTAACCTGGAAGGGCTGAGATTATAGTATGCATATTCGATGTATTTTATGCACTCTGTACTAAGTACCAGACTCGGCCTACAATAGGAAGCGGAAAATGCGCATTCCAAGTCTTACTGAGAATACTGAACACTTACTTTCACCCAGGATATACCACCCTGTGGGGTTCACGTGTGGACTATGCAATTAAAGTGTTCGCAGTAAATGAAGTGGACGTACAGGACCACTATGTTAGCGTTCACATCATCGGAGCTGCTAGGTAAAACATGCTGTTCTCTTTAGTTACCCAAATTTCCTGGTCACCGTCATCGAGGGCACTATTTACGACAGAAGAAGAATGAGGACTATCTTTTAAACAATAGGCTAATTTTAATAAAATGTATACTTCTACGTAACACAAGCGATATTTGACATATTCCATTTTACGCATTCTGACCAGTACTCAATTTTTACAACATGCGTAAGGTAAACGAATTAGGGTCAACTTCCCACACTCAATTACCTTCCCACACTCGATTACCTTCCCACACTCGATTACAATTAGAGATTAGTGTGACTTCTTGATGAATTGTGACTCAGATGTTAAATAATGAGTCGTATCTGGTAGTATGTTAGCTGAAAAATTGTGTTGTTGTGACAGTTCTTAACACAGTACATCTATTCCACCTAATCCCCTTAGGCAATGAACCAGTCCCTTGACATGGAATATCGAGGTCGGCTCCATGGTCTCACATACACCGTGTGTGATATCACCAGAGCATCCAAGAGTCCGATGTTCAACACTGGGCAGACCCACTAGTGGAGAGTCTTCATGCTACCACCAGTCGGGCGGAACGACAATGTTTGGGTGATGCTGCTGCTGGTTGGCGGGAACCCGACTAACATCAATGTCAGGTAGGTTTGAGGTTTTGAGCAACATTGTTGCATTTTGTTCTTTATGTTTTTTTTTCTGAAATACTAATGTGCACCGGGCGATCTGAATCTGGTATAATATTTAACCATATCTTAAGGATATAAAGCGTAGATTGAATGATTTGGTTTTCAACAGTACATGACATGTGGGCTGAACAATTTTGGTGCGGCCCAGATGTTTCTCCGGAGCGTCTCCAAACCAGACACTGTGTCCTCCTGCACCAAAAGGACTACAGCAGAAATCCTCCGGCACACAGTACAAGCAGAAGTAAGAGCAACTGCGAAGCTGGGCAAATACTGTGGTAGGTGTTATTGAAACCCTGCTGTCATCAGAATTCATGCACCTTCTCAAGGGAAGTGATACGACTACAAATTATTTCCTGTTGAATGTTGAAATCTATCAGTTTCAAATGCAGATTTCTATTTATCTATATCTTTTTCTGTCCGTCTCTCATTTTAAATGCATTGCAGAGTCTCTTAAAGAGGAAGACCAATGATGACAATGACGTTGATCTTATACATTCTTGAAGACGTTCCTGACGTTCTGTCTAATAATACCCTGTGTGGTTTGATATCCTCAGGACTTCTACAGCTGTCACTCTTGGCAGGTTTCAGTTGCCACCAGGTAACACTATTCTGCGACGAAAAATAAATCAACCGTTCTATGGCCCCATACAGTTGTACTGAGCCAAACCCAAAGGGTTAACTACGCATTATGCTGGTGAAGCTGACAACTGAACTAAATCACTCCCTGACAAAAGACCAGGGGCGCCACGACAAGGACCAAATGGCGGAACATACGTTCCTGCTGCAGTGTCTGGTGAATTTACATATAAATGTCTTGTTTCTGTATAGGGCTTATTGCTATGGTATTAAATCATTAGCTATAATGCCTATCAAGTACTTTTTGCTTTCTTAACATTTTCAAGTTTAAAGAAGTGAGAATAAGAGGTAAAGCACTAACAGAAATACTACGTTTCAGAAAGGCTGTCTCTGAAAGGTTAGTTTTAACGATCATTTCTGATATAAGGTGTAAGTCAGGAATATCGGCCACTTCTAATTTTGTATTAGAGTTACCAAGGCTCTTATATTGAACATGTGCTAATTCTTCCATCGTCAGGCTGTCGCACGTGGAGGTGGCGACCTCGTTCAAGGCCCCCTGCACATTGTAAAGTGGGCCGTGGCCGATCCTACGAGGTGCGAGGTCGGTGAAGTCACTGCCCTTCATTTACAGAGTACAGCTGTGCCAAGTGTCAACTAAACTTTGTAAGAAGACAACTCAAGAGGCACGCATTCCGTGAAGTGGCTGAAACTGCTGATTGTGCAGAGACAACCACTGTGGAAAACGGGACCCTCCCCAAAAGCAAGCAAGGCCATTGTTTTTCAATGCTAGACTTGACTACATCTTATTCCATGCTTGATTTTAAGAACCAGAGAATGACAATGACATGTTCCTTTCTTGTGTTGCAGAGTACAGCTGTAAATACTGCCAACTCACCTTTGAAAGGAAAAAATACCTCAAAAGGCATGAATGCAGCGAAGGTGCAAAGCGAGCCACAACAGAAACTGGGGAGTTCGCAGAGACGGCCACTGAGGAAAAGGGAACTTTCCCCAAAAGTAAGTATACAAGGAAATTGTTTTCAATGCTAGACTTGACTGCATTTTAATCCTCGCTTGATATTAATTACCAGAACGCAACAATGACACATTCCTTTCCTGTGTTTCACCAAAAAAACACCAAAGAAGGTGAAAAGCGAGCCAAAACAGAAACTGGGAGTTCGCTAAGACGGCCACTGATGAGGAGAAAGGGACTCTCACCAAAAGTAAGCAAGGACGTTGTTTTTCAATGCTAAACTTGACTGCATTTTATTCCATGCTTGACTTTTAAGAACCAGAACATGACATGTTCCTTTCTTGTGCTACAGAGTACAGCTCTGCGAAGTGTCAACTTTTAACCTTTTAAGGAGAAGACTTCTCAAGCATGCCGTGAAGTGACTGTGAAGACGGCAGAAACTGACGATTGTGCAGAGACAACCACTGAGGAAAATGCTGCATTTTATTCCATGCTTGATTTTAAGAACCAGAACATAACATGTCCCTTCCTTGTGTTACAGAGAACAGCTGTGCGGAGTGTCAACTTTTAACCTTTTAAGGAGAAGACTTCTCAAGCATGCCGTGAAATGACTGAGAAAACGGCAGAAACTGACGATTGTGCAGAGACAACCACTGATGAAAACGACCGGAAGTGGGAGCTGACCGTCTTACTGGGAATTCCTTCAATGAAGTTTGTAGGCGTTCCTATAATATTATTATTATGAGATACTGGAGGACTTTTGCACAACGTCGGATTTCTGAGAAAACGGCAGAAACTGACGATTGTGCAGAGACAACCACTGATGAAAACGACCGGAAGTGGGAGCTGACCGTCTTACTGGGAATTCCTTCGATGAAGTTTGTAGGCGTTCCTATAATATTATTATTATGAGATACAGGAGGACTTTTGCACAACGTCGGATTTCATCAGAAACAAAGGAAGTCTTAAGAAGAAAGGGCATGTCGGATAACAGTGCCTTTTACGAGGACATCTTGGACTATAAGGACAATAACAATCGAGAACGTAAGTGCTTTTTGTTACAATATAAACTTTTACTACTACATTGATGAAATCCATGATTGGTTGCCTACCTCCTTCTCAGGTGCATCAGCACGTACTCTGCCGCGTACTGTTTCACATACTTCATAGTTAAATAATTGTTTTGAACACAGGTTCTTAACGGACGTGCGGAATAAGTGGCATTTGTCTGGGTGAAGCTTTAACATTCTATTTACCATCAATCTAAATTGTCAAAAAAATTAAAAAGCCTTACATTAATGGTATATACAGATTGTCAGCAATTGTCATCTGTGATGGAGGTCATGCCTAGAATTACTTGTTCAGAAAATACGATAGCAACCGATGTAATACATCACATCTAATTAAACCTTTTGCATTCTTTACCTCTCTTTATGTGCCATTCGAATTATTAAACAGCTTTCTTTTATTCTCAAGGTGAGAATGTTTGCCAGCGACCAGGTCGACACAGCAACGTCTGAAGTAGCAATTGCAACAGGTGTCGGGAAGAAATGGACAATGCGTAATATAACGCAGCACAACAACATTTCAATCCATATGGTGATGCAATATTATGAAACCATTTTCGGTACATTTCTTCTAGGCCTGTGTATGTTTTTCTTCAATATTGTAGCCTTGATTGTACGAAAGTACGAATTTAACTTACCATCAATCCAAACTGTAAAAAAAAAATGTAAGTAAAAAGCCTTAATGGATTCTGACAGTAGTTAAAACTTATCTCATCCTCCATATTCCAAAATATTTATGTATTTCATCCAAGGTATTCTAACATTCCGGCAAATCACGCTGTGATTGAGACAGCCGGCAATGGCGACTGAATGTTCAATGCTGTCAGTATGCTGCTGTTGGAACTGACAATGATGCAGTTTTACTGCGCCCCAGCTCACCGTCCCACATGTGGCTGTACTGCTAAACACTGCCTGTGTGACATATGTTGCCACCTTGCAATTGTACAATGTTAAGGTTCTTTCCCCCGACAACTGGTGACATTGACAATGTAAATCCCGTTTTCTGTACCGCACATGCTTAAACACACTCTTACTCAGACCTTCAGAGCCGTAAAGCTCTATGAAATTGTTGGAAAGGTAGTGAACATGCGTACCAAGGAATTATCGATGTGGCAGCTTTTCCAAACCATCTGGAGAAAGACTAGAAACAGCTTTACACACACATTGTTCATGAAAAGAAGGTGCGATAGCCAAGTGTTTTAGAAACGAAAATGGGTGCCGGCCTAGGATATATGACCTCAAGATATCAAACGCTGTGATGTTAGCTGCAAGCTAAAAGCCACTCTGGTTTCTCTCAGGACGGTCTGCCGAAACATTTACAGGAAGAACGCATTTTCTTTGGGATTTTCACAACTGACATTTCGGATATATAGCGGTCACCTTTTAAGGCATGTGCATTGGCTATTTACTTTAAATACATAACCATTCATTTTCAATCATCAGAACGACTATGACGTGGAAAATGAAGCAGAAAAGCGTCAGTGACAGCTTGAACTACAGTGGGGAGAGGAAAACCGAATCCTGGGCGCCCTGGAGATTCTGTTCGACAGCCCAGATATTTCCAATCATCTGATACGACTATGATTACGAAATGAAGCAGAAAAGCGACAAAGACAGCTTGAGCTACAGTGGGGAAAGGAAAACCGTATCCTGGGCGCACTGGAGATGCTGATCGACAGCCCAGACACTCTGCTCCAGGTGTTTGCCAGGAAAAAATGGCAACAGGCCATGATTGAATTCCACCGTATGTTGTTAGTTTTCTTTTCATTGCAACAAGCAATACCTTGATATTAACTATTTTCTTCTTGCTTTCAGAAACGAGAGGACGAAGTACTACAAGCACATTAAAAAAGCGAGGGGCAACCCAGACAAGTAGATATCAATTATCATTGACGGGATGGATCAGAAGAAAACTCCCATCCCACACCACACAGTCTTTGTCTTTTGAGTTTTAAGCATATTGGGAAATTAAATACTCTTGCATTTCAATATTTCTGACACGATATAAGGCTGTACATGCAAAATTACAGGGATGCTATCATAATCTGAGTGTATACTCTGCAGTTCGATCACTTCAAGCATGCAACTAGTCCATTCTTCTAATGTTGCCAGGATGACTGTCCAAAGCCCATGAGTACACACATCACTGGAGCCATTGACCATGGGCAGAACAACATTTATGCCGCCATTGATGTCCAAAACTTCCCGCACTACACATTCAAGCTTTTTCATTGGGCATGCGTTGTATGGCAAAGTGTCCAGAGTTGAGTTTCCAATTGATAGACAAGTTGCAGCAAAATCATTTGGAAAGAATCAGTAATGTCATGTCCTGGCAATAAAGACATTATACGCTGGTCCTCAAAGGGCCAATATGTTGCTCAATAGCAAATAAGCAAGAACATGTCTCGAATACTGCAATTAGTGAAAGCCAGTGGTATACTCTAGCATGCAATAGTAGGAAATAGATGTTACTTAGAGTAATTGAGTGTTCTTGATGGCCATTTTTGGTCATTCTTTACACCTTGGTGAAAACACTTATGAGTTCTGGCTCCTGAGACTTGACTATCTGGCCACCGTCACATCTGGTAGTATTGCTGGGGAGAAGGACTCGAGAAGAGATTGAGTGACCAGAGGGCCCGAGAGCGAATGGCGGCCTGAGCAGTGGATGGACTGACCGGAGAGCTGCCCATTGCAGGATGATATAGGTGCTAGGCCAGATGTGATGTCTCTCGCCTGGCCCAGTATAGCCTGAAGCTCCGCCCTGATGAATGTCACTTGTTTTGAACGTCTGTCAAATATCTAGGACACAAAGTAAGTGAAGGAGTCGTCGCAGACCCAGACTTAAACAGTAGCTCTCCGTGACTGGCTGATTCCTACCACTGTACGTCAAGTAAGATAGTCTTTTAGGGTTTGCCAATTTTTTTTTTTTTGTGGCTTGCTTTCCTTCTACAAGACTGCAAGCCAACATATAACCAGATGTTTCAAGATTTTTGCTGACTTCAATGGCTACTAATATCCCAGAACTATTCAAATTTAGCAGCATGTAAACGATGCCTGGAACGAAAATATTGTCGAAATATTCTCAATTTCACTCAAGTATGGCTTCAACATCCAACAAACCCATCTAACTACGCAGAAACAGCCCCCACTGAGCCAGAGGCACAGTCCCCGAAGTCTGGGTTTCCAAGAGGCTGGACAGCTGTAACAATATACCTGACTAACAACCCCTGAGTAAGTTGGATGTTCTGCCACCAGCCTAAAAATTACATCAATGTCATCAGTAATGTGTCACGATTTCATCTGCCACCGATGATAACAACTCTTTGTTGTTAAACATTGTTCGGGGAGGCTCCTGCTATGATCAGATGCTGCAAGCTGGCTTCGATGAACAACGATATTGGTCTTGATCATGACGACCAAAGTATGACACAACTTTCACAACGTGCACAGCTGTTGGTGCTCTTTGTGGAATAAGATGTCATCCAGTTGGTCTGTAATCTCCATGCAGATCTTGCTGTGGCAAATGGGAAGGAGTTTAGCCGGCTAAACTCCTTCCCATTTGCTTCCCATTTGCCACAGCAAAATCTGCTTGGAGATTAGTTGGTCTGCTCAACTGACTGCCGTTCGCCTCATGTCAAGCGCTTCTGTAGAGGAAACAGACACATAGAAAAATAATTAGTTGAGTAATAGTACTCATGATAACTCTTTAGTCGATATCGCCGGTTACGACTGACCAGAAAATACGATAGATGTCCATGAAATATGGCACGGATAGCGGGCAGATACTAGTGCAGTTCTCGTCCGCCGACAAGTAAGCAATATAATCCATCATAGATGTCAGTCACGGCCGGCCTCACATATTTTAGTTGCTTGTCATGAACCGTGAATAAAACCGGGTGTATATCATCGAAATGGTACAATGGACCCTGTCTGACTGCATCTAAAACTACTAGTTCGGGTCAAAACCATGAGGGTGTGACAAACTTACGTGTTGGTTGCGAGAAACATACAAACTTAAGCCACGCCATGTTGTTCAAAAGGAAGGGTAATCCTTTTGAATATGACGTGGCTAAAGAAACCGACAAGAATTCGTTCACATAGACAAACGAGCGACCACATGGTTTTAGAAATTCTTTCTACATCGTATTGACAATAGGGTAAGCGACAATTTGAAAGGGACAAGGACGTCTAACTGCCCACCTCACTTCACCGCCATTCTTCTCCAACTGAAGCCAGATGAATGTACGATGGGCAGTACTGCTCATATCCATCCGCCACGAGAGTGGTTAGCTGTATAACTCCATGTAATTTATGGGAACAACTAATTATTTTCTATACTGAGTAACTTCCTAATCTTAAACTTACTATCACCTGCTCACCTTAGGAGTCTCCAGTAATATTATTCAGGATGTTGTCAAAGCTGTTCTGGATAATCTCACACAAATCAACATGGACAGCGTTCCATTACTCGGGCGAACAACAGCGCAAAGGCTAAAAAAACGGAAGCTGGACATTTGAGAACAATAAAAGGCTTAAAAGAGTGGGAAAGGAGAGGAAACAAAGAAGTGGCATATCAGTCAGATCATACAACACAAGGACAGCTACACTGGCTGTCACATAAGGTGATCTTTTTCTGTACGAAGAACTGTCTTTTAATATCTAAGATCAAAACGCATTGATGTTGGCATTGTTGCATATATGCAGGAAACTTACATTAGCAGCGGTGATAGAAAAAATACAAAAATAATTTGATTTCACAGAAAGCAGTCGTGCCCATAGGGCAAACCTTTAGGGAAAACGTTTAAAGCATTTCAACTTTCAAACTGCCTCTTGGAAGACAATATGGAAATCCTTATTCTGCATCACAAAGAACCTAGAGTACGCTCTTTGCAATGGAAGGAATTGAACACCACAAGGCTGCGCATGCCCGTCGCCGACGCACGCTTCACCATGGCTCTCCCTCTTCCTTTCCCCTTTTTCACCTAGTAACTAATTCTCCCCAGCCCCAATTGTCTCCCCCGGGTGTCTCTGACCGGTTACAAACATCTGGAAGTGTGTTGGGTTTGAAATAAAGCGTGACAGATAGTTTAGTTCTCAAAACTCACCGCCCGATTCTCAGGGGTGGGAGGGCGAGCTCACGCACGTCCATCTTTGACAGCGACTCGCCACCTTCGGTGCCCGTTGGGGCCCACTCACGTAAGTGCAAACCCTCCAGCGTCTCCTGCCGTCATGTCGCTGACGATCTCCAGGTCAGTTGTCTTCTTATTACTTGTACTTAATAGTATTCAGGCCTCAACTGTCGGATATGGCCCAAGTAAGGTACGTAGGACTGGGACGCCATGTTTGTTGTTTACCGGCGGCAACGCGCCGCCATCCTGGTATCCAGTTCTGAGTTTGAATAACAATGAACCCACTCCCTGGCTCAAAATCAACTTCGGTACGACTGGCATTCTCTTGAAACATGCAAAAATCCTTAGAACATCTGATAGACTCTGCCTATTGTATCTCTGCTCCGTCCTCATGTCCCAAGCCGTCGACCTGGAAACAAATCCCGGTCCCCGGCCACCTAAGTACCCATGTGGGTCATGTGGAAAGGCAGTGACCTTTAAACACAAAGGAGTTTGCTGTGACAGGTGTGACTGTTGGTTCCACCATGATTGCCAGGGTCTTAGTTCATACATGTACCCATACCTAGGTAACTCCAACGTGTCCTGGGTCTGTTTAAACTGTGGCCTACCCAATTTCTCGACCACATTTTTTGACTCCTTCAACATCGAGTCTGACTCAAACCCATTCAGCCCTTTAAGTGACAGTTCCCCAGGTATCCCACAGGCTGCCTCTTCTCCTAAATCCCTGACCCAGAATAAAGCAAGATCAACTACCAGGCCTATACGCCTGGTGAATGCTAACTTCCAGTCACTCAGGAACAAGAAACTGGAACTTGAAACATTGGTAGAGGAAACTAAACCTGACATTCTAGTTATAACTGAGACCTGGCTAGATGACTCTTGTAACATCTCAGAGTACTTTCCCACCCATTTGAACATGTCTGTTTTCTATAGGAATAGACCCGACGATAATCATGGGGGTGTGCTTGTAGCTGTAACTAATGAATTTATATGCTCTCAAGAGCCACAACTTGAAACAGACTGCGAAATGGTCTGGGTTAAGATTCAACTTGCTGGGTCCAAATCCTTATATGTCTGTGCTTACTATAGACCACATGTTGATGACAGTAATAGCCTAGATAATCTTGAACAGTCCATGAACCAAATATGTAATAAACGGAACAACCACATATGGATTGTTGGAGACTTTAACTTCCCTGGATGGGATTGGTCTGATCCTCAGCATCCAGTTCTCAAGCCCGGCTGTGCCTACCCGGGCCTGCACAGGCAGTTCCTGGAGCTGCTGAGTGATCAGAACCTGTCACAGGTTGTTGATAAGCCGACTAGGAATGACAATACTTTGGATCTTGTTCTCATGTCCAATGATAATTGTGTAAACAGAATTAACACCTTACCTCCTGTAGGAGACCACGACATAGTCTTTGTAGAGGCAGACATCCATCCTCGGAAAATAAAAGCCAAACCTCGCAAAATCCTACAATATAAGCGTACTAATTGGGAGAAGTTCCGGGATGAGATGGAAGATTTCCAAACTGAATTCCTTGACTTAGCCCGGGGGGAAGCCTCTGTTGATGATCTGTACAATACTTTTTCTTCCAAATTATCTCAATGTGTTGACAAATATGTTCCCTCCAAAATGGTAGGCGCCAAACGCCACTTACCATATGTTACTCCTGACCTTAAACGGTTAATGAGGAAGAGGGACAGATACTACAGAAAGACCCTAGGTCAAAAGTCACCTGAGAGAAAAGACAAGCTGAACGAGTATAAAAAAGAAATCAAGAAAAAGTTAAAGGAATGCTACTGGCAGTACATTGAATCTATTATAACTGACATACCTGTACCAGGAGATACTAGTGATAACACCAATAACCCCTCTGCAAAGCAAGGCACCAAGAAGTTCTGGAGCTTTCTTAAATCCATTAAGTCAGAAAGGTCTGGTGTTTCCCATCTTAGGAACAATGGTACCCTGGTGTCAGACAATAAGTCTAAAGCTGACCTACTCAATCAACAATTTCAATCTGTATTCACCAATGAGCCCTCAGATGACCCCCTGCCAGACCTAGGACCTAGTCCTCATGTCTGTATGGAGGACATCCAAATAGAGGTGAGTGGTGTTGACAAACTGTTGGGGAATTTAAACATCCATAAAGCCTCTGGGCCAGATCAAGTTCATGCCCATGTCCTGAAGGAACTCAGCTCAGTCCTCAGTCCCATCCTTCAGGTCATATTCCAGAGAAGCCTGGACACCGGCATTGTGCCCGAGGCTTGGAAAGAGGCTAACATAGCCCCTGTGTACAAGAAAGGTGATCGTTCCAAACCAGAAAACTACCGTCCAATCTCGCTCACATCCATTTGCTGCAAAGTAATGGAACACATTATTGCCAGCACAACGATGACACACTTTCAGGATAACAACATTTTGTATGACCTCCAGCACGGTTTCAGCCACGGCAAGTCATGTGAGACCCAATTGCTCTCACTAACAGATGACTTGGCTGTCAATAGGAATAGTGGAATCCAGACAGACCTCGTTTTTATGGACTTCGCGAAAGCGTTTGATAAAGTCCCACACCGTAGACTGCTACACAAACTACAGTACTACGGTGTCCGAGGGAACACCCTTGTCTGGATACAGAATTTCCTGTTGGGCCGGTCCCAAACGGTTGTGCTTGATGGAGAGCGTTCGGACCCTATGCCAGTGACCTCGGGCGTTCCCCAGGGTACAGTGTTGGGGCCCATCCTCTTCCTAGCATACATAAACGATCTCCCAGAACACGCTGCAAATGCAAAGGTGAGACTCTTCGCCGATGATTGCATTTTGCAGATGCCTATCCATGACAGCTCTGATTGCAACAAGCTACAGGAAGACATAGATAACATCTGTCTCTGGGAACAAAGGTGGCTGATGGAGTTCAATCCATCTAAGTGTGAGGTTATGACCATACCATCGTCCAAAACACCCATCACCCACACATACACCCTTCACAGCCATCCACTAAACAAGGTAAGTACCACCAAATACCTTGGAGTCACCATCTCCTCCAACCTCACATGGGGCAGCCACGTCGACGCCATAACATCAAAGGCCAACAAAACTCTGGGCATGCTCAGACGCTGCCTGCGGGTTGCCAGCACGACGGCAAAGGAGAGGGCCTACATGGCCCTGGTAAGACCACACCTGGAATATGCCTGTAGTGTGTGGGACCCGCACACCCAAGATCAGGTGAGGCGGGTCGAGATGGTTCAGCGTCGAGCAGCCCGGTATGTCACCAACAATTACCAGTATACAAGCTCTGTCACTACACTTATAAACCAACTGGGCTGGCAGTCCCTACAAACTAGAAGGAAAAATGCCAGGCTTACAACTATGTACAAGATCATTCATAACAACATTTCCGTCCCACACGCGTCCAAACTGGTCCTGGCGACTCGATGCTCCCGCCGCACCAACCACGCTTTCAAGCTGCAGGCCATCGCGAGCAAATCCAACTTTTATAGGCTCTCGTTCTTCCCTCGTACCATCCAGGAGTGGAATGAACTTGAGCCTGGTGTGGCGGAGGCGGGGTCTCTCTCCCAGTTCAAAACTGAACTGGGGAGGGCCCTGCTGCATTGAGTCGCCCCTACACGTCCTTGTACATATGTAAATAACACTAACCCACCACATTCACTTGTCTTGTCATTTGCACCCACAGTTTCATTTGTTTATGTTCCTTTGTGTTACCTCTATTTTCCCGATGTTTGTATGTTACTTTCACCTGTAACTAACTAAGCATGCGCACTGCTATTAATCCCCGTCAAGGGGGCTGAGCAGTAGAAAAGAAGAAGAAGGGTCAAGTTGTGTAAAATAGGCATCACAGATAACTGACATATGCCTGTCATGTGACTTTGTCGAATATGTTGAGCACTGAGTGCAATATTGTTTAGCCTTTATGGGCAAAATTCGAAAAAAAATTGTTATGGCGATTCTTTGTTATTAGACTTACATGACATCATGGTTGGATATAAGCTTGACTACAACATTGTAATAGTGCAATATTTAAACCTGCTGATCTACTGGTTGGTAAACATACAGCTTCTAAATATAGATACGGAAAGTTAAATAGAAACATTAAGGTTGATAGATAATGATATCTACATTGTTGAGAAAGACGCCACGACACAAGCAAAAGTTACACTGCAAGCTTGCGGCCGCGAACTGGTCCTGATCCAGGTCTGATGCGGCTTCCATTTCTACGCCTGTCATGTACCAGGCAGGGACAATCGCCTTCCCCACATACTCAGCAGGTGGCACCTGGACCCTGCATATGAACAACAGTTCCACACGCCCGAAGATTGGATACACGCCTTTGTGCCGCCAGACTCATTCCATATGTCACACGCCTGGTGACCAGCACGATATTGACCGGATCGAAGTCTTATTTATCATTTATCAAGTTTTCATGATTTGCTGAACGTTTTTGGTGTAACTCTAAGTCTTGGAGGGTGCTGTTTCCCAGAGAGCAGGGCGTATATGAGCGTCTGTCAGCGGAAAGTGCATCAAAGTAACCTAGCAAGGCCTCCTCAGTCAGTACTGAAGTCGAAGACACAAGGGCCACAAGTCATGGTTATAATAAGGAAGAACCTGCCATTAAAGTATGCGAGACATGCATGAAACGGAACCATGTCAACCTCCAGCTTAAGAAGTCTGGTCTGTTTATAAGTACTGAACACCCATGTTACCCCTGATTTTTTTCGTGTCATGTGATTGCTGTGGGATGGGATGTAGAAAGATAAAACGTCCACTTTTGTAGTGTAAGTTACCCTCTGTCAGAACATGAAAAGGTACAGGACACCCCACAATATATCTCGGGCGTACTCCATGCAAGCTTCAAAGTGACTAGAAATCAAGGCAGAAGATAAGACGGCCTTTAAGAATTTTTGTTTCTTAATGGAATGTAGAAACGCCATGAGTGAATTGGATCATTATCGGCGGGAGTGGATGAGGCGAGACTTCCAAGAATCAAAAAGTTTGAAGTTCAGAGCAGCTTCAGGAAATTGGGTTTGGAGGTCGTAATACGTAAGATATCAGGACAGTCGGGTAGGTGACTAAACTAGGTCTTACGACATAAAAATATGTGCAAAGGGTCTAAATCACAGACAGGAGCACGTGACGGCGATCAAACAACACGCAGTTAAAATCAACCCGCCGCCAACCTCTTTTAGACGTATATGAACTGTTTGCCGGAAGATTCCTAAGATACAGAGAGTGCAAGTGACTCCTACCGTGGTAAGGTGTATATCGCTCTGAAAACTTTTATTTTTCAGGCTTCCTCTATCATATGGCACCGAACAGAACTGTATGAGGTACTCAAGCAAGTCGGCAAACTGGGACTGCCCATATTGTGCCAGTACAGTGATGTGGGCTCAGAGTAAGTGTGCAGGTGTCACTAATTTGCATATACATCATACATGAGTCTCTGAATCATACTCTTATTGTGTGTAAAGTTCGTGTTGGGGAACAAATTGTGACTTGGGCGTGCCTGCGTCTGATGACGACTGGCTGGATAGATGTTGGACGTATGCTTTGTGCTTGGCGGTTTGACTATGTCTTCTAACCGTGGACTACAATAAATAAAAATAAATAAGTTGGAATAAGTTCGAAAGCACATGTATTTTCTTTGAAGCAATGAACCAAATCAATCCACATTAACATGGCAGCATTACAATGCTTAAACATGTAATTGCTATTCACATATCACCTCTCGCAGTATATAATGTAGTTTATTTTGGCATCGTCAGCACCTCCTCTAAGAGATGTAGTGACACATCACCCATGTACCAGTTTTCTACTGATGCAAATCCTGACATCTCTTCTCCACTGTTGCACCCCCATCTCCAACCTACCATAGGTCACTAGGAGTAAATGCCCAGTTTCCCAAGTCATGTATTGGGCCATCGACCAGCTATGCCAAGCCCACTGAGAGCTTGCAAACATTCCAACAAATGGAGATGCTGAAGTCACAGTTATCAAAGATTAACACACTCATTGAGCATCAATAAAAGGAGATAAATGACATTAGGCCTTAGTAAGGCCAGCACTGATGCAGTTAAAAACACTGCCCAAACAGAACTCAAATCACTGGGAAGAAATGATGCCATTTTAGCTTACAATGCCGAGACCGCAACTGACATAGCAAAGATGACCCCATTGTCTATGAAAGAACAGATCAAACACTAAGCACCAGTGCGGGAAAACTGTATCAAGAATTATGTTATTGGGGACAAGGACACCTCGATGAGAGCTTTGCGAACAACCGTGCCGAGCTCCGACAGTGATCGTGATTAAGACCGTGGCGCTGATGGTTTTGAACATGGGGGCGCTGAAGCAGGCAGGATCCCACGATATACAAAATGTCGAATGGTAAGAACGGCTTTGACGTTATTTTTGTGGTTCATATTTCGTGGAGGCCATCAGATGTCTCGAAATGTTCGAACTTCCAATAACACTGCTCCCATAGTTTGAAGAGGTGATCACAGTGCAGTACTTTGCAATCTTTAGATTTTCAAACTTTAGTCAGTATAATACAAAACAGCGCATACATATACATCATTTGAGCACAATGAGAACAAAACCATAAAATGAGGTGTAACAAAACTGGGTGAGAGAGGAAAGGGTAACAATCACTGATCATCGGTCTGTAATTGAACAGTTGTATGTAAAGGATATCTATTGGCAATTTTTTTCAAGTACTTCAAGTTTGGTTGTAAATCTTCGAAACATGTGTAAATTACCTATTTGGCAATATTTGAAGGATACATCATTGTAAAAGGTTATTGTCTCTATATAATGTTTCGGACATTCCATATATAATTAGATTTAATCATGTCCAAGTCTTGTTGTGTTTTGATTCTCCACCATGTACAAAAACGTTTCCAGAACACTTTAACTTCATAGCAATATAACAAAAGATGCTCAATAGTATGTTTTTCAGTACAGTTATTGCATTTATTGCTTTGTATGATATTAACTTTTTGTAGCCAGCTGTTTGTCGCAAGCTACCGGTGTAGAATTTTATACTAAAAGCATTGTAATTTTGTGTCTTTTGTTACTACAAATACATTGGTATATGCACCTTCAATGTTACCACTTCCTATTGGAATCTTTAAATACCCCTTTTGAGTGCGGGCCCTCCAGGTCAGGTCAGGAGGGGGCACGGGCATTAGCTGAGTGACTAATTATGGGGTTTCACCCCCAGATGTTGCAGATCCTCCGTCATTCGTGTTTATCCCGCAGTTCCGCTGGCTCCTCACCGTGTACCTTCGAGACATCAAGGACAGACTGGACGGGGTAAAAGGAGCCATAACATCTACAATTGGAATGTTTTCTCGCTTTCCCATAGAGTTTGGACCTACAGGAGGACATATTACAACAACAGGTGAGATAAAGCTGGACTCTACAAAGAAGATGGTCCGAAAGCTAGCAGGTCTCGGTGCGGGCACAGCTTCTTGGGTAACTAATGTAGGGAATGAACGCGGTGAGGTGCTGATGAGTGTGCTGACAGCAGCTGAAGGTGCTGGACTCATCAGTATGGCTGAAGGGCTAATGAGAAGATAGAGAAGCGGAGGTCCCTCCTCCTGTGATTCTGTATGAGGACAGCAAATGTTGTAGTGATTCCTGTGGTGATTTGAACTGTCCTCAACAGGCCATTACAAAAAATTGTTTCACGAATGGAGTGATGTACACATCCGCTTAGATGTTTGGCATTTCAGGAGGAGGCTAGCAATCGGATGTAACACAGAGGCCCACCAGTTGTATGGTGTGTCCATGGGGAGGCTCTCGCAGTGCATATTTGAATGGAGTGAGGAGGACCCGAAACAGCTGAAGATTGCCAAAAAGAACATCGTGAACAGCAACGGTATCGCGTGTCCCTCAGACAGTAATGTGTTCGAGCATATCACCAAGACGGAGCTGTCTCTCCACTGTCGCAGAAGAAACAGAGATCCAGTAGACACCATCAAACTGATCTCAGAACTGATTGTCACCTTCTGTGGACCACAGGGATCAGACACCCTCGGGGTTCCTTTAATAAATAAGAAACGTATCTTGGATATCTGGGACACCCGGAAGAGGCACGTTGCCTGTCTACAGGTAACCTGGAATCCAGTCTACTGCTGGCTGGGCCTACCGTACTTAGTGCAGGCTTTGTACGGGGCCAGGGAAGCTCCCAGCCGCTTAGGTAACCGGCCACACCCGGTAGAATTTTCACGGGGTTAGACTTAGCCCAGTGGGAGTTAGTTTGCCCCGTACAAAGCCTGCACTAAGTACGGTAGGCCCAGCCAGCAGTAGACTGGATTCCAGGTTAGTCTACAGGATCCACCAGGAGTCCAGCTATGTGTGCAGACCGGGTCTCTTGTGAAGGGGGTTACGCTACCCACCTACAGATGTGCTCGTGGTCAACATCTCTGGAGTCATTCCAACTCATCAGAACAGATTTATTCCGGGTGGATACTTCTTGCTATTCATTTTTCTTTAGAGTCAGAATAATATTAATAAGTTAACATTTTTTTGTTTTATGAATGTGGCACATGTAACTATGAAAAATATCATTAGCTTCTCATTGTGGGCTTGTGTTTTCAAACTTGTTGCAAAGGTACCAGCGCAAGCGACTTAACTTCTAGGCCTATCCACTTGGGTTGGCCCGCAGGAATGAAGATCGAGCAGCCGGTGCTGTCTGGTGGGGTGAGGCACCACGTGTATAACACCAAGATGAGCGATGCCTTGAACTAGCTCGGCGAAAGTGTCCTAGGCTGAAAACAAGTCCAGTCAGTTCGACAGACAGGGAAATACACAGGTATGTGTATGTATAAAATAGACTACAAACTGTACTTCAGTTCTATTTCAATTTTATTTATTCTGTTCTAAGGCCACACCAATTTAATTTCTTGGTTCACGGATTTTTTCATAAAAAATATGGAGCGAGAGGGCGAAATAAAAATAAAAATTGTAAAATGGTTGGGGTAAAGGTGACGGCTAATCCAAAACATAAAGAAAAAAAGTTTTCAGCTTGAAAAAAGTACAAAAACACCATTACTGTACAGTAACAGCACCTGTACCCACACTTTAAGGAGCTTATAATATAAAGGCCAATTTGCTACACCAGAAAGTTGGTGAATGGTTTCATTAATGGTGAAAATTTGCTGAGTGGTAATCTTTTTTTTTATTTTTTTTTCCAAAAAATAGGAGCGAGCGAATCCGTGAACCAAGAAATTAAATTGGTGTGGCCTAATCAGGAGAACTGTTGCACCAGCCACCATTGTTTTCAATGGTGAGTGTTGCCACATGAACATGACTTACTGCCTTAATTACAACATGAACCTTGTAAATCCTTAATTGTTGTCAATGTATCACTGGTTATTCTAATTTCATAACCTTATGTTATCGTTATATATGTCATCATGGTGTATGAGAATGGAGGAGCCTTAAACTTGCTTAAATCGTAAACATCTCCGTCTTATTGTTTATACATCTTTGTACATGTCTTTCTTCAGCTTCACCTAGTGTCCTGTCAAGCAGTGTCTCGACAAGTCAGTCAGCTGCGCCATCTAGTGTCCTGTTAACTAATGCCTCGACAAGTCAGTCATCAGTCTGCCCTGACAACATAGAAGCGTTTGGTAAGGTTCCCTGCACGGTAGAGATGGGCCACTTAACAACATGCAGGCAGAGCGGATTGCCGAGCTATGGAGGGACCTCTTGCCGTATGACCGGCAACCGACATCCTTCCCACCACGATATACCACCAAGCAGAGGGGCAGATTCAAGGCCACCAAGTCGTCTCCAGGCAAACAAAATTGTAAAACTTTGCTATGTGCCTTGTACTGACTTTGATAACTGTGCACATTTTACATGCCTTTGACAACTAAGCTACTGCACCAGTACAATATATTTTACATCAAATATAAAACTGTACATGTGCCTGTGCAACATTAATACTGTGAACTGTTTACCTCTGGGGTAGAAGGACAATGCATGATGGCTGTTCTACACCTACTGTACAGTGTTAAGGTATTTCACTGCATGAATGTGAATTGGAGATAAATCTCCGAAATAACCATTTTTCAGAGAAATACACTGTTGTCAGCTCCTGGGTAGCTAAATTTGAGGAGCAAAAAAGGCGAGAGGAGAAAGCCGCAAACAAGGTAAGTCCAATTATTTCTTTCATGTCATTACACTTGTAATCTGGCAAATCTATTGGTTTTGCAGCACAGAATGTTATTCGCTTTCATTATAAAAAAAATATGCTCTTGTATCAGGAAGTGAACATCTCAACAAGACTGAGATTATTAAAATTTCGGCCAACTTGGTCCTCTTACAGCTCTAGATAGACGACCATGATGACAATGAGTATGGTACCAGCACCACCCCAGCTACGGTCAAGGCCTTGGCCAAGGCCGAACTGGCGGAGAAGGAGCCCCTTCTATGTGTAACAACCGAAAAGCTACAAATGTTGGACCTGTCCGTGGGCCAGTACGCCCTGCTGTGCAGGGCCACGACCAGGCTGCAGGTGGCGGTCGGGGCAGCGAAGCCCACCAAGACGACGTAGAAATCACATTTTCTTGGTGTTGTTTGATCTGGGGTTTTTTTCCTGTGCAATGGCCCAACACAAGCCGTCTGATGGGGTCTGTCTGTCTGCAGCTCTGCATCTTACATACCAAGAAGAGTGCAGGAAATACGAGTCGGTGGGCTGTCATCATGAGAGATAACGGACAGATCCGCCTGCTGGTGCTGAACAGACTGATGACAGACACAACTCTGCAGCTGTATGAGATCAACCACCAAAAGCTCACCCAGTGGTTTCATACAGCCGTCTCCCATAGGGGGATATAATTTAATGCAATGAATTCTTAGGAGCCAGTGCTGGTTAAAAGCAAGTTTTTAGTATAGATATATTGTTTAGTGTGTGTCTGTAATGTGTATAAACTGCAACGCGTTACCTTAATGAGTCCTTCATATCGGATATCATTCAGGTATGACAAATGGCAGAAGAAAGCAGAGCGACAGGTACTGCTCCTTATGGAACTTCACTTAAGTATGTTCTTCCAGTGCAGTATGGTTCATTCTCTAGTCTGAACAGACTCAAGGGGTGGCTAGTTGTGTCCCAGTTACTGTAATACTTTTAGAGTTCCAGCGACCACAAACTGGTACTGGAAGAAAACGGCCCTAGAAGACCAAACTGGCCGTGTCAAGAGAAAGTACTTTCGGAAGTCAGGATGCAATATTAGTTCAAAATGTAGCAAGCCTGTAACAAATGAGTATGGCCACAGCAGGTTTGGAAGGGAAAACTTTTGTGCTGTAAAATCCTCCTCAACTGTTCAGGAGTGCTTGGCTGAAAAAAGGAGCTTAAAGTCTGTGTAGGACAAACTCCCCACGAGCCACATTTGTTCGATCTGGATAAAGATTACACCTATCTGCTTTGGGATGACATAGACTTATGATAGTCATGTATGGACGTTTAAAACAGGTCCTACTCTACGTTTCCTTATGAATGATACTGTACTGATTATGTATGGGTGTTCAAAACATGGAGGCTGCCTGACTGCCTAGATCTGGACATAGTCATCCCAGATAAAAGGTGGGGGGGGGGGGAGGGGATTTGTTATGCTATGGCTGCTGGTGTGTGCGTACATAGATCTCACGGAAGTGTTCTCGATCAAATGCTGCGAGTGCTTCCAGGAACTTTTCAAGTGATATTTACATGTTGATTATATATGGACGTGCAAAACAAGTCCTTCTCTACATTATAAATGATGCTTAAATATTCAGTATGTAGTAGTAGTAGTATTTATGTATGTATGGGCGTTAAAAACAAGTCCTGTCCCACATCTACTTATAAACGATGTTTATACATTATGTATGTACGTTCAGAACAGGTCCTACTGTACAGCTTCTTATAAATAATGTTATGTATTACATCTGCTTATCAATGATGTATGTCCTCAAAATAGGTCCTACTCTGCATCTACTTGTTCAAAGATGATGCATATTATCATGTATGGACGTTCAAAACAAGTCCTACGCTACTTCCACAGGCCCTTCTTCCTGTGAATGCCATATAGGATGTGGGCTGTTCAACTGAGATGTGTCAAGACATTGTGCAGCAAAAAGAGCTATTAAGTAATGTTCTTGTGTAATCTTATCAATACAAGTGACAGAAAATATGAAACATTCTTATGTAATTGGAGTTTTACAGAGTTACATGTTCCATTAATTCCCCACCCACAGCCTCACGCGGGTAGGCCATCACCAGACGGTGAGGCTAGTCCTTGACGTTGACGGATGGTACTACACGGCAACAGAGTACCTTGAGTGCAAAGATTGCAATAAGAAGGTTGCAGCATGGTCTGGTGACATTCTGCGACGGCTCGATGCCGGGTCAGCCAACTCAGGAATCAGATCCTAGAGCAGCACAGTGAGGCCTATACCTGCAGCATTGTCTGCACTACCTGACCGACTGTGAGCAGTTCATCAGTCCCCTGGTGGCACGTCCGTCCTTTGCCTCACCTCCGGCCATGACAGACGTTCCACGGCCTAAGTGGCTGCTGGCAGTGTATGATGCAGTGCACACTGTGTGATGCAGAGTTCTACAAACGGCTCAGAATGACAAGAGGCAAATTTCAGATGATTTGTGACAAGCTTGACCTGGTCCTGGAAATGAGACACTCGGATGCTGCCGGCAATACCAACAAGCAAGAGACTGACGATCTGCATATATTGGCTAGCCTCTGGCGACTTGATGAGGAGTGTTGCGGACATTCAATGAAGGTTTGCGTCATTGTACACAAGCGTATAATGCCATAAACCAAGTACTATTCCGAGACCACCTTTCTTTCCTATCGGACAGAAGTTAAACAATCCAAGGCTACAAGGAGAGGTTGGGGTTTCCCCAGTGTGCAGGAGCGATAGATCACACATCCCTATAAAAGCACCATCAAAGGATCGCACAGATTTCTTCAACAGAAACGGGTATCACTCTGTCCTCCTACAAGGGGTGATTGACCACATGTCTAGGTATGTTTCCCACAGCTTGTTAGTATCTATCCCATCGTGGCTGCATAAGGATATATTTATTTGGGCGCTTACGTAAATAGGCCGTGCCAAGGATGAACAAATTTGTATAACATTCATTTCTGTGGAAAGGTTCACTGTAAGACATCATCGTGGTAATGTCCGGTAGCGAACATGACGAGAGAGGAACCTTGCTTCCTCAGGTTCGGATCGATTTCTGCCATCGGTTGATACATTTTGTATTAAAATATTGAATCCGTGCCATGCATCATATAAGAAATCTAAAAAAAACTGTTACAGAGATACACTATTACTGCTGTTCAGATCTTTTGTAAGTACGCCAAGCTTGCAAGGCTTATTTTATCTTTTTCGGCATATGTCATGAGTAGGACAAGCAGCGACGCAATTCTCAGCTGCCTGCAGGATTTCGGCCGTACATTGAGACTGAAAAGGTGACTGCCATGCCTCTCGCTTTGTCACGAAGAAGGAGCTGGCACTACATTGCTGCCGTACAACACAGGGAACCGAGGAGACCACCCGCCTGATCGACGAGCTGATCACCACTTATGACAATCCCTAAGGTAAGGACACCATGGGCGTCCCTCTCCTGGACCAGGACAAAATCACCTGTGAGTGGGCCCAGCAGCGGAGCCAACTGGGCCAGCGAGGCGGTGCTGGGTAAACCCTTGTGTCTGGACTTCAGGCCACCAGGCCAGTACAGTATTGTATTATTTTAAGTATTGTACCAATCTATTTCATAAGGATTGTTTGTTTTTGGATTTTGAGATGACAATGTATGCATTGAATATTGCTCCAATACAGGGGAGCTACTCGGGATAGTGTATCGGTTTGCCCAGACAGGCAGACAGTTGGAGGAGATCTGTCTCGGGCCCGATGTACCAGACGGCATGGAGGAGACCGAGGTGGATCCCGACAAAGGATTCGAGCATCTGGATGCGGAGGATCTCGCTATCTGTACCATCGGCATGTACGTTTGTATTCAGACCTGACCTGGTCTTTTGTCAAGTATTCTAGATTGCTAAACTCTAGGATTATGAGTTAACCGCTAAAGGCTAAGCCCAACAGCTGGGTGATAAATGCCTGTTCTAAAAGTATGGTTGGTGATGTTAACAATTCATTTCCAACACAGTTGACATTGAGGGCACGCTTAATAGAGTGGTTCAATAGACTGTGTTTGAAGAAGATATCACAAAGCAGTGATTTAGAAGTGGAAAACACCTTAAAGAATAATGTGCCAAATGTGATAAGGTGGAGGAACTCGTCAGGTTGTGGGAACGACTTCCCGACTCCGACAAGGAGAGGCTGAGCTACTCCACACGCTACTCCACACGCTATCATAAGAAGCTCTCCAAGGGGAGGTTCAAAGCCTTCAAGTCTTCCTCCATCGCTTGTGTGGAAAGTGTGAAGCGGTGAGTAGCCCCTTCCAGAAAGGTATTACAGTATACGAACACATTGACAGAAAAATTTACCTTCTACACTCATTAATCATGTTGCTTCCATTCTAAATATTGCGTAAATTCTTATTTTCCTGCAGGTGCGTGGGCTGTGTGCGGACCACCCCTCAGCCACCAATACCGCTGATGGGGTGACGACGCAGCTATGGTCTGAGATTTTAAAGGAATACCTTCACATCAAGGAGTTGGTCCAGTCTAGTGCCCGTCTGATGTCGCAGACCACGCTACAGCTGTTTGCCATCAACCACCGCACCCTCACCGCAGTGGTGAGTTCGCAAAAGTTTCCATTGAAACTTGA
Organism: Branchiostoma floridae x Branchiostoma belcheri; assembly: GCA_019207045.1. NCBI lineage: Eukaryota > Metazoa > Chordata > Leptocardii > Amphioxiformes > Branchiostomatidae > Branchiostoma > Branchiostoma floridae x Branchiostoma belcheri. The sequence goes on along the minus strand of CM033028.1, from coordinate 22,900,771 downwards.
TATGTATCATACCTCAGAATGCAGTAAGTTGAGGCTTCATAAAAAGCAAAGAGAGAATGGATGATACCTCTACTGTAGTGTAAATAGTTGCCCCTTGTGTTTCAGGTACAACAAGCGGCTCTGCTGTGCCCACTCCACACCCTTGTTCCAAGCCGGAGCACATTGTGCCAGCTGCCAGTCAGCCCTTTGTGTTCCCGTGCCCTCCCAACACTGCCGGGCAGGCTACCAACATCCGTTGTGTGCCTGCGCTTGCACCACCAGTAGTGACGCCACCAGTAGTGACGCCACAGCAGCTGGGACGCGGCTACATCCCACCTGTAGCTGCCAACTTCCAGCAGCACCTGTTTTCAGGTCGACCTTGTCCTACCACAGGAAGAGGGCTCTGGAGGAGGAGCAGGGAAAGTCCAGGCGGAAGTACACGCGGAATGCTACGGTTAACAAGTGTTCTATTTGTCGCCAACCCAAAAAGAAGGAGTTTGGCCGCAGTCGCTTTGGGCAGGAGACATTCTGTGCGAGTGTTTCTTCCTTAAGTGTGGAGGAATTACTGGCACAGAAAAGAGTATATCATTGGTCTAAGTGTCAACATCAGCCGACAAAAGGTCACTCAAATGTCCAACTTCTGGACAGGTAAATTGTCTATCTCCATTATATTGTTGATACTTAGACCACAGCAAATGCCCTGATTGTATGGAGGTTTTCTTATTTATTGTTATTATCCATTATTGTTTAGTTTGTAGAGTTTTGAGATTTATTGGTTGTCTTGTAGTTTATAGTTGACCATACTAAAGTCACCGTACTTTTTGTTGTATCAATAAAGCTTGAGGCATTGAGAAAGAAAAGTCTGTCCCCTCGCGACAACCCTGCCCCAACACCATCCAGTTTGGCCAGTACAGGGGTCGTTCTTTTCAAAGGTTGTGTGAGAATGACATGGGCTACGTTATCCCACTTCTGTGAACAGTCAAAGGCAATAAGAAAAATAACTGGTCCAGCGCCGTAACGTGATGTTTAATCGGGTTTTGGGGTGAAGATAGGATTCAAAATAAAGTGGAGACTCACAAAAAGACGGAGGCATACATGGAGATTGCCGACTGTCTAAAGCAGGAAGGGTACAACAGAACCTACAAACAAGTCATTTAAAGGATCCGTGACCCAAAATATTCCTACCGACGAAACCAGGACTCGAACAACAAGAGCGGCAATGGAAGAAGCACCTGGGAGTTTTTCGACCTCATTCACTCCTTCCTGGGTAATCATGCTGCCACATGCACCTAGCCAGCGTATTAGGTCGATTAAGTTATAATCTATTATATGTTGCAACAATTTGTTTGTACGAGACTAATGGTCAGAGCTACGGAGAGACATTTTACTATTTTCATTTCTTAACATATATCCATTTTTTTATTTACCCGTCCAAGTCTCTACCAGCGTTACAAGTATTGACCAGTTACTACAAGCCTTCAGATTTGCCGACCAATTAGCAGAGCGACTCACTTTGGCCACCACAGATTTTGGATCCAGTGAAACGTCCCTTTTTTGAGGTCCCCACTCCATTTTACCAGACCCAATGGATTAAAACAAGTGGGCTAGGTTGCTACTGTTTCTACGTTGATGTAGGGGGTGAAAATGAAATTCACACCTACTAGTATGTCATAGAAGAGTTAGATTGGGTGAAAAGTATTGTACATGTAATTTTTTGGGCTCCCTTACAAGCCATTTTCTAAACTATAGGAATTAGCGTTAAAGACTAATAAAAAGATGTCACTTTTAACTGTAATGCAATGTGGTATTTTCAATTGTCAGTGTTAATGTTATATCAACACCATTCGGTCCATTTGTACAAGTCTGACAAATTAAATACAATGTGATTTTTTATCAGTCTAGCAGCTTTTTCTTTTAGCTACCACCCAGTTGCTTGGCCTGGGGTACCTTGCATACTCATCCATTCGTGACAACCTGTGAGTCCAGACTCACTGCAGTTGTTAAAAGAAATTCCATCTGGACAATATGACAAGCATTGATTGTGCAGAAATAAAAGACAAACATGTTGACGAGTGTTGACATTCCAACTGGAAGCTATTCCTCCAGCACAAATAGACTACAAAGAACAATCTTTGTTTTTGGAAAGTAATAGATTTCCCTCTGCAACATTTGCAAGACAACAGAGCACGAGGAACACATGTTCTAAATTTCCGCCAGGTTGAAAAACGTTTGGGAAAGAGTTGAGAGACTCCTGTTTGAGATCAAAACGAATAGCAACATTCATTATTTTAAAACATGTATTACTGGAATTCGAAGAAACGTACACAAGTCAAATGCAGCAAATCATATATTAGCAATAGCCTTGTATTCTATATTTAAATCAAGGGTAATATACGAAGATGACATGTTTTGGAAACACAGATCGTTTTAGAGTGCTAGAATAACTTTATAAAATGCCATAATTACAGAAGGTAAATTGTCGGAAACTAGAGCTTGACAAAAATGTGGAGAGCTAATCCCTTTCATGATGTGAGTGTACAATATTGGTTTTGTATACTTGTAAATAACGTTCGTGGATAGGACCGTGAAAACTAAAAAGAAAAAAATGAACAAGGGCAGAACAAATTAAACCAATTTGTAGCCTTGACATCCAGTAAACCCATCTAACTAAGCCGATCAAGCCTCCACTGAGCCAGAGGCACAGTCCCCGAAGTCTGGGTTTCCAAGAGGCTTGACAGCTGTAAGACTAGACCTGACTAATACCCTGAGTAAACTGGATGTCTTGCTATACCAATGGGTATTTGGAATGTTACCTGATTTTGTATTCCTCTTTTTCTGTCACCTATATTCCCATTTGGATGTGTCTGACGGACCCATAGGAGAAACTATTGCTGTTCGCATTCACTGGTTGTTTTAGCAATCAACAACTGCCAGTTGATGGTATTGGCTAGTGCAACAGTAGCTTTGTGCTCCAGTTTTGTTATCGTGGCATAGCTGAGACCTTAGCAGCACTTGATAACAGAAGCCAAGTTTTACAAGCATGAAAATCACCAAAAAAATACCGTCCGCAATATCCAGGTTCTTCTTATTAAACAGTGTCGAGAATTTCAGGCAAAAACATTGTTTACCCAAGACCGACGCCAGAGAATTCCCTCCCAGGCTGTCGCCATGACTCAAATGAAAACGACTCCAACCTACCGACACCTCACCAGAAACAAGACCGAACCCACATGTGCTAACTTGTCAAAGAAACAGTTATACGACACAATAACTAACTAAGGTTTCGAGCCCAAACCAGGACAAAATACGACGAAAAATTCTCGTAAGACAAGGCCCCACCCTCACCTCGCCATGGCCGCCCTGAACTGAACACATGCAGCGGACTTGTGGACCGAAGGACTTCTCTTTTGATATCAGTGCGCGCAAACAACTGGAATGCCGCTAAAATCCAAATCAAAGACTTACGCACAAATTACAACGTTAAACAGTACAAACGCTAGAATAGAATAGCTTAAAACCATCCATATGGCCAACATGTACCACATATTTTCCTTACATTTCCTAACTGTCCGTACTACTTTATGGCGGCACATGAGTACGTTCTGTCTGCGGTGGGAATTCGGTGGCGGCTGGATGAGATCGTGCCAAGCAGGACGAGGCTTACATGGGGTTTTTCAAAATACCTTTCTTTAAATAAAACGAGAAACAACTGGTAAATCAAAGACTCGAGTTCAAGTTAAACAGATACATCTTTAGTTTGGTAAGTAAAAAAAAGACATGGAATTTTGGGTACATATGAACAAGATAAAGTTGCTTATAGATTTGCATTACAAGTTAACAAGGCTTATGTTATAATAATACATAATTAATAACAACATCCAAGCAAAATCATTTTACAGTCAGGCCATGTTGAATTGATTATATGGATGACATCCCTAATTTGTTATATGGATTCTTCCACGCGCGCACCAACTTTCGGCCGTTTCACAAAAAAAATAGACCCGTGTGGTAAATCGTACAAAGAAGCTGTAAAATGACCACACAGTGGCGGCGGCACCGTGGGGGCAGTGGGGGCGGTCGCCCCCACAGAAAATAGGTCGTGGGGGCGTCGCCCCCACGATAAAATAAGCTGAAACACACAAAATCAAGCTGAAACTCTTGTGTATATTTTCACTAATGGAAATTTCATCAAATCTCGCTAGTCTAGTGTCAAAATTTGGCCCTGAAAATGCAGGAAATGACGTTTCAGAGGGTCCATATTTCAAAATTTCAAAGGACCTCCCTTGTGAGGATTCGCACCTTCCGCACTCAGGACATGGTGGGAAAAGGCTACCGGAGCGTCGTCCCCCACAACCTTTCTCTAGTAGAAATTTCATTATCAAACTTTAGATTTGTTTACAAGCAAAATGTTCCCCTCAAATACTTGAAACGGCAATCAAAGTGTCCTGATTTAAAAATTTCTCCAGAACTTCCTTGCGGCGGCTTGCGTCTTCGGGGCTCACGACGACGTAGTGCAAAATATGTTGGTGCGTGGGTCGTCGCCCTCAAAAATCGTTTTCTCTACTAGAAGTTTAATTAAATTCAGCTTAGTCTGTCTGCAAAATTTGTCCCTCAAAATACAGGAAATGGCGTTTCAGAGGGTCTAGATTTTAAAAATTTCCAGAACCTACCCTGCAACGGCTCGTACCTTCGCCGCTCGAGATAGTGAAAATATGTTGAGGGTGTCGCCCTCAATAACTAAAGTTAAAACTATACATGTATTTTTGATAGAAATGCCATTGAAGTTAGCTTAATCTGGCAGCAAAATTTGCCCCTCAAAATGCAGGAAATAGCGTTTCAGAGGGTTTCGATTTGAATTTTTCCGGGGGTGCATGCCCCCGGACCCCCCTAGAATGGTCGCGCCTCCGGCGCGACGACTCGGGCCTTCGGCCCTCGATTTAGTGATATGACAAATATTCGCCCCCACAACTGAAAAACGGTGCCGCCGCCTCTGCCACATATATGCCGTACATTGATAACTAATGTAATACAATGCCAAAGTAAATATAACGTCAAAGAACAACACGTGAATAAACAAAAATGGAAAATTTATTGTTGGTAGGGGTGAGTACAGAAATTCAGGTACAGGTCCGGATCAGGTCCAGACTACGAGGTACAGGTCCGGACCTGAAGTCTGGACCTGTTTGTCTGTGAACTTGTCAATTTTTCTACAAAGGAATCTGTTTGGTGTGGTATCGGTCTCTGGCATTCCAAAAGCCTACATCCATGTAATCAGGGCTTACAGCACACCCTTATACGGTAAAAAATTCGGTACTAATGAATATAAACTCTACTCGACTTCGCTCTTGTTGTTTTCCTGGCCCGGTAAGCCCCCAAACGCCTGCCGATATAGTGTGTCAATTTTTCTAATCGACCATACCCATTCCGCAATTGTTTTTTCAGATTTATTCTCTTTTGGGGACCAGACCATGAAGAAAAAAGGGTGTTTTGTACTGGCACGATGAACCTTCTCCTTACTCCTAATTGTTAGTACGTATACCATACTTTGTCGTTTTAGTCCTATGTGCACTAATAAGATTTCATACTGAAGCCACCTTTTATGGGCCAACTCTTTGCATTGCCGCGCCAGCGGCAATGCCTTATGCCAGCTTTCTTCCATGGTTGGATCAATGGACGGACCTTTTAACCCAGCCCTTCCAAAGCCCTGTTATGCCCCAACCCGTGCATGCCCCATTCCGTGCCCAATTCAGGCACGGAACGTGGCACAGCCCGACTGCCCAGGTCTGTGCCCAGAAGCGATGTCAATCACTATGACTGACGGGGTAGTGATAACTAGTTATTCACGCCCATGTTTCCAAATAAGGCTTGATGTTGCGAGATCTTGCGAGATTTTGTTTCGAGACTTGGAAAAGTCTGTCAGTTTGGCGGACCAAATGTTAATCTTAAAATAAGTTATTTTTATTGCAAGTTAGTACACAGAGGTAATTGCATGCTGACGAATACAATATGATACACAGATAGCGGGAAATTTATCAAATTAGAATGCAGGTTAAACATCTTGTCCTTTTTGATTTCCACTATATGATTTTTATCCATAAAATTGTGCGTCGAAGACACAGAATTTAGCACGTCTATAGTGCATTCCATTTATGTTACAAAATATACCACATATAAACATGACAACGTCCAGCTGCACCTTGATCAAGTCTCCAAGCCTTAATGATTCAGTTCGTTGTGTCAGACCTCAGTACACAATCTGAGGCACAGTCCCCGCGTGCCCCAAACCGTGCCTAGAGCAAAAGCACGGTTTGGGACACGCGGGGACTGCCCCGAACTGTGCCCAGGTACGGTTCGGGGCAGTCCCCGCGTGCCCCAAACCGTGCCTGGGGCAAAAGCACGGTTTGGGACACGCGGGGACTGCCCCGAACTGTGCCCAGGCACGGTTTGGGGCAAAACACGGTTCGGGGCACAAACTGTGCCTCAGATAATTGTGCACTGAGGTCTGACACAACGAACTGAATCCGTATTTTACCCCGAACCGTGCCTTGTGGTTAAATCTATAGTCTTGGATATATATATATAGTATTATGACATCCGTCTGTCTTTGCCACATCAACTCTAAGCCTGTAACTGCTCCAAGACGAGCGTGAATTACGTTGATTTTTCCTCATCACAGCGCCCCGAAAAACAAAGATGGCGGGGCTGCAGGAAAAAAAGCACTTTGGACAGACTCCTCCCCTAAAAACACTAAGCTCCGCCCCAAAGCACAGTATGGGACACGGTCCCCTGTGTGCCCAGAACTGTGCGCGGTTGGGCACGATACGGGGCAGTCCCCGCGTGTCACAAACCGTGCTTTTGCCCCAGGCACGGTTTGGGGCACGCGGGGACTGCCCCAAACAGTGCCTAGGCACAGTTTGGGGCAAGGCACGGTTCGGGGCGCAACAGCCCCTTCCAAAGGCCCTTTGTTATTTTGGGTATACAAACAGTTTTAGTAATACAGACAGAGACCAAACTGAAAACCATCATAATATAAGAAGAAACAACTCATGAATGGAAACAAAGAAAAAGAATGTGCCATTCCACCCGAGGCAGACTTGCACCCGCCCACCCTTCTGCCAAGAAACGACACATCAAAGCAAACTGGAAATTATAAAGAGGACTAGAGAGTAGAAGGAGAACACCATAGTGAAGGACTGACCACACATACTGAACATCTAACAGACAATCCACCAATAGCAAAGACAGACTGTAGCACCAAACAAAGACTACTACGACAAGGACTCTAAAAACGTAGAACCAAAACTCCCGTCCGCACACTTGCCCATTTAACAGATTGGCACCACTCAGCCAAGAAACTTTCAGAACCAAGTCGAACAAACTCCATCTTGAGTTTAAACCTAAGAGCCTCCTTGATTAGAGACACCAGCTCAATGTGAGATACGAAATTATTGTCAAAGAGAGCCTGACACCTGGACCACCAAATCTTAGACCGAGCGACGGCCAAAATGTAGGTGCAGACATCTCTCTTACACTTCTTCAGGGTAGACGACATAACACCATAGAGAGCGACCGCGCGAGAAACACGAAAACTAGAGACCACCCATCGCCTAATGAACCCTTCGACCCAAGTCCAGGTCAGGAGCACCTCGCCACAAGACCAGATGGCATGGGTAACGGTCTCCGTAGCTCTACAGTTTCTCCTCGGACAAAGAGGGGAAGGAGTTCTGTGCCAAATCGAACAAGTCAAGTAGTTGGTTTTGAGAGCCCCATGTGCGACCTTCCAGGAAAGCTCCTTTAGGTTATTCTCAAGGAGAGTGTTATGCACCGTTGAAAAAACAAGTGACCAATCAACACCCCGCTCTAAAAAACAAGCGGAAGGGGTATGAGAACGAGCTAAAATGGCAGCTTTGTACAAAGACTGCACGGTGCATATCCTGTCCCAAGTCTTCGAAGCAGAAGCATTAACAAACTCCAAGGTGAGCTTCCGCATCAAAGAATAGTGAGGTGGAGCCTCAGGAGAGTGGGGGGAACTGTTAGACCACGATGATGGTTCAAAACGACGGGCAAAAAAACCCAGCCAATATTTTGCCAACTGGACCCATGGAAGATCCGGCCGGTCAAGAATATTGGTAAACGGCCGACAATAAAAACAATTGGCCTTCACTCCAAAATCAATGAGATCCCATCCACCTTTGTCCAAAGGTAGCAAAACTGTCTGTCTAGAGACCAGTTCTGCACGATAACTCCAGAAAAACTTAAAGACGGCTCTCGTAATGTCCTTGACGACTGACTCGGGAGGAGAAAATACAGGAGCAATATACCACAAAGTAGATAAAGCAAGGTTATTAACGACGACAACCTTGCCAGCGAAGGATAAAGAGAAGCTGTCCCACCTTCGCAGAACCGCTTCAAACTTAGCTTGCCTCTCCCTCCAGTTGACTAAAGGCATATTAACACTTCCAAAAGTACCTCCCAATAAACGTATGGATACAGATGTCCATTTAAAATTCTTCGGACAATCGAGTCTTTTCCTCCAACTACCTAGCCAGAGACCCATACATTTGTCAAGATTTAAAAGAGACCCGGAACCTCTGTTATACATGTCAATAACAGCAAAGAGCCGGCGGATCGACTCATCGGTTGTAACAATAGCCGAGTTATCGTCCGCATACTGCGAGATCTTAACTTCACGGCCACCAGGCAACCTGAGGCCGTGAATCGCAGCGTCGGCCCTTACTGTAGCGGCAAATGGCTCCAAAGAAATTGCGTACCCGCAGCAGGGGTGACATAGGGCACCCCTGCCGAACACCTCTTGAGAGAGAAAAAGAAGATGATAGCGACCCATTGACGAGAACAGCACTGGTAATGTTGTGGTACAATATAGCAACCCATTTGCGGAAAACCGGGCCAAAACCCATCTTCGTAAGAGTCAAGTGAAGAAAATCAATATTCACTCTATCAAAGGCCTTGGCCTGATCCAGAGAAATGATCGCACAGTCAAAGTTATTCATATTAACATATGTAATGATATCTCTCATCAAAAGTAGGTTACATTGTATCGACCGGCCTGGTATACCGCATGTCTGGTCAGAACTGATGACCGAGGCGGCAACCATCTTAAGCCTATTGTTAAGGACCTTTGCAAGAATCTTATAATCGCAATTTAACAAAGAGATGGGGCGACGGTTCTTCGGGTCCAGAGGGTCCCCTTTTTTTGGAAGGAGAGTAATAACACCAAAACTCTGGCTCTGAGAGAGCTCGCCAGAAGAAAAAACTTCCTCAAAAACTGAGAGGAGATCCCCGGCAATGACGTCCCAGAAAGCGACATAAAATTCCTTCGGGAGACCGTCACTGCCAGGGGACGTATTATTCTCCATACTGCACAATGCAGCCCAAAGCTCATCCAATGAAAGAGGACCTTCTAATGAAGAGACTTCATCAGGATCCAAAGACCCTTCTAAATTGTTACAAAGGTTATTCGCCTCACACTTATCAATAGGCTCAGCACTAAAAAGGTCTTCATAAAATAGCTTAAAAACGTCTAAAATCTCCTCGTCATCTTGGACAACACGTCCAGTAGAATCTCTGACCGAAGAAATGCGTCGCTGCCTACTTCGGGAAGAGGCCTGGCTTACAAAATACGAGGTACATTTTTCCCCCTCGACAAATTGCTTGACTCTGGACCGAACAAAAGCACCGCGAGCCTCCTCAGCGGACAACTCGGACAAGGAAGACTTAGTACATTCATACCTACGCAAGATGTCCGCCGAAGAGGCCCCGTCGTTCATCTTGTTGGTGAGATCGACAAGTTCATTATTCAAGGTAAACATGGACTCCCGTCTCTCCCTAGCCAGTTCACAAGAAATTCTGATCAGGAGAGAGCGAGTTCTAGCCTTTACATCATCCCACCAGGCTCGCAAAGAAGGAAAACCTGGTTTCAAAGTCTTCCAATTGTTAAAAGCGAGTTTAAAATCATTTAAAACTTTGTCTCTTTTTAAAATCGAGACATTACATTTCCACAAGCCAGGCTTCTTCTTCACATCCGGTAAAATTGACAAGGACACACAGTCATGGTCTGTAAAATATGCGGGTAAAAAACAGTAGTTTGAAACGACGAGGCATTTAGACGAATAAAATCGGTCCAGCCGACAGGCAATACCTTTGGTCGGCTGTCTCCAAGTGAAGACCTTTTTAGAAGGATTCTCATGTCTCCAAGAGTCATGCACATTAAAATCGGCGCAAATGTCTTTTAAAACGGTGGAACCGCCACTACCATGAGCCGGGTTCCCGCCCCTCTTATCAATATCAACATCTTCAACGCAGTTAAAATCACCGCACAAAATAAGGGGCTCAGCCCCCGACAGAAACTTATACAAATTTTTAAAAAATCCAGTACGCTCCGCAGAAATGTTAGGAGCATACATGTTACAAACTTTGAAATTACGCGCACCATCGGACAAGACGACACAGACAACACGCCCACTGTCGTCACAAGACTTTTTAACCACATCAAAATTGAAAGATGGAGAGAGTAAAATACCCACACCTCTAGATTGGGAGGAGCCCAATGCCCAAAACGCTTGGCCTCCCCATTCCTTCTCCCAGAGCACCGCTTCAGATGTTGACGAAACATGGCACTCTTGGAGGCAAACAACGTCAAATTTATGTTGACGGCAAAAGCCGAAAACCTGCCTCCTCTTCTGCGGACTACGGAGCCCACAGACATTGAGTGTAGCAATAAGAACCATGAGGCTACATAGAGAAGGAATGTCAAACAACATCGGAATGTGAGGAATTAGTGGTACAGATCATCAATTCCTTCCACACCAATTCGGTTAACAAATTGGGGGTGGACATTGTAGAGGTGCTTGAGACATAACATGGTGGTTTTAAAAAACCTCGAACAATTACCAACCTTACAAGGCACAACGTCCCCGGAGATGCCATGCGCCTTTGCAAGGTGAGATTTCAAAGACCTAAAACTATGCAAGAGTTCGTCACAACCATGAGAAATAAACTGGTTGCACACAAAGACAGCCTTATTCTTGTACAAGTCAGAGGAGATGACAATGGCTCTCGCCTTTGCTACCAAATCGGGACTTGGAGCCTGAGAGGCATCCGAAGTATCCTCATCAATGATGAGGCTTCTGGAGCCAACAGTAGAGTCAGACTCGTTACCGTCCACAGAACGAAGACTCTCCGAGGGAAACTCCTCGATAACAAGACTGGAGTCGGAATCCGGCTCCTTACGAATCTTTTTTCCTTTCGACAAAGTCTTTGCAGAGGCAGAACCCTCACTGGAATCCCCCCTACACCTTTTCCTGGAATCTTTGTCAGCAATATCAGAGTTGCCATCATGGCAGCTCTGACAAAGAAAGAGGCGATTATCGCTTTGACAAACTGGGCCCTCACAGAAAGCAAGGAGAGCAGATTCTGGAGTTATGTCTGCCTTGCACTGATGACAAGACACCACCTCCAGAGTGATTGTGTAATCCAACTCACAACCCTGACACATGTACCGACGAGTAACAGGTCGGATAGGACTGGCCGCTTTACGCCTCCTTCTCTGGGACCGGGCGCGAGGGGCCGGTACCGGAGCAGCAGATGTTGAGGGTACCTGCTCGCTAGAAGAGGAAGAAAGGCCAGGCTTAGCCAGAGAAGGAGCGGCCTCCGACAGCAAGTCCTCAGACGGCTCAACCACCGCGACCGGAGAAAACTTGGTCAGAGAAGGAGCGGCCTCCGACAGCACGTCCTCAGACGGCTCAACCACCGCGACCGTAGGAGAAACCTCCGGCTCCGCGACCGGAGAAGAAACATCCGACTTCACAGCCGAAGAAGTACCCGGGTCCACACTGCCAGGGTGACCTGGAGGCGAAACAGGATCAGATACACCAGACTCTGCGTCAGAAACATGGGCCAGTTCCGACCGATCAGTCTTATTTACAGCCTGAGGAACCCGTCCATCATGATGTTCACGGACCTGACTCACACCTGCCGGGAGCTCTTGGCTCTCAGCCCAACTGGCTCCCATCTTAATCCTGTTTGCGAAGGACAGGGGACAACGGCGGGCCGTATGTCCCTCTGCCCTGCAACTGAGGCACACAACATCGTTGGTACAATCCATGGCCAAATGCCCAATGGATTGGCATTTGTTGCAAAATGTTACTGCACAATTTGCCGACTCATGGCCTTCCTGGTTGCATCTCAAGCAGGTACGGGGCTGCCCCACATACCTGAAGAAAACCATCCTCCCGTCATACATTTTCCATGCTGATGGGATATTGCATCCCGGCTTTAAAACTACTTTGTATTGCCGGTTACCATTTTTGATGGTCGGTCTGTCCCGGTATGTTACCATACGGGACGTGATGACGGCACAGTATTGATTTAACCAGTTCCTGACATAGTTGTCATCGAGCTCATACGGAATTCTTGTGGCCGTGACAATTATCTCCGCCGCCGCGTAAGATGACACATCCACGGCGTCTAAACCAGGCAGTTTCCCCGCATACAATGTACGCTCGTGTACCGAGGAAAATGACACGTCGAATGAGTTTGGTCCCAGAGACTGAACAGCCTGAATGCTGCTCATGGGAGCCGAAACCTCGCTCAGCAAAGTAAACACTTGTTCATACGTTAACCGATCACGGTACACGGCAACTTTTATTGAAAGAGGACGCTTCATAATGCAGCTTTAACTAGAACCAAATAAAACTAAAAAGGAACCAAAATATGAGCAGACAGAGCTGCCAGAGACCCTGAAAAACACTACCTGTAAATCAGACAGCCTCCACGGACTCCACGGGCAGCAAGGGTTGAAAACGTAACGTAACTGAAGGCGTGTAACCAAACTGACACGCTTAAAGAACAACCAAGTACGAACCAATAAACTAGGCAGCCTCTCCGGGCGCTACTGGTTCTCAAACTAAATTGCTAAATTTGCCAAGGAGCAAGCCCAAGTGGAAATTTCCACTCAGACAAAATGGACACCACTGTCTGTCTCAACCCTTGAAATGCAAAACAGAGCAGCGTCCTACAATGGATGACCTCTGCCCCCTCTCAGCCCAGTCTATATAATGGGCGGGGGACAGCAGAAACTACAATGCTGCAACTAGATTTTGCAGCTGCGAAACAGGGCGAACGCCCCACAATGGATGGACCACCTCTGCCCCTCTCAGCCCAGTCAACGCAATGGGCGGGGGGCAGAAGTAAACCACAATGCTGCAACTAGATTCTGCAGTTTTAGATCAACTCATTAAAGCCCAGAGTTCAACCGACTTGCAAACCATTAGATCAACTCAATAAGCCCAGAGTTCAACCGACTTGCAAACCAATAGATCAACTCATCAAAGCCCAGAGTTCGACCGACTTTCGAACCACATACTTACGGGCAAAAACACATTGTCACAATAACGTGATCGACATCAAGATGGCGGCCATGAAAGGACGCGCGTCGCATGAGCACCGTCTGTAGGTAAACTTCAGAGCGGTTACTCGTATTGTAGAGTGATTGATACAACCGATTTAGACTGTTTTCTTATAGACAACTTATACGCTATATTTTGGAATCGTTCATTTGTGTCATATCAACATGGGAAAAGAAAAAAACGCTGAGGAATGTACGGAGCCGGTGCCGGACCCTGAACCCGAGACAAAGAGGTACAGGACTAGGTCAGGAAAAGCCAAGACGCAGCCGTGGAACACACCTGCCAAAAGTATTCAGGAGTTCGAGCAATTCACCGAGGACTACACGGACGCCTCCAAAACCAAGGTATGCAGTCTCAAACTTCGTACAGCACCAGAACGCATACCTATGTGGATAGATGCCAACAAAGCCTATTTCAATGAATCGCGTGAAAGTGAAACTGGGTACAACTTTACTTGGAAAAACACGGATATGCAGCTATCAGTCACAGACCCCTCCAAATCAGGAGACAGTATCAAAGTCCTAACCATCCATTTCTATCACACTGGTACTATCCTCTTGCACGGAAAAGGCTCGAAATGGTACGTTGAAAGTATTTTCCCGCAAGTGAAAGAAGCTGTCAATGAGCTAGTCTGTGAGTCCCTGAGACAAGATGGCGGACATGACAACGAGCAATCAGCACCTGGAGAAACGGGAACAATAGACAACAACGTCGAAACAATGGAAACCGGTTCTGGCGATGAGGCGTCCGCCATGACGGTAGCTGACAATGACTGCCAGGAAAGCAATGGAGGCCCAAACCAAACTACAACTCCGAAGCCTAATACGGCAGATCCAACAGAAGAAAAGGAAAACAAGACAGACTACACAACACCAAAGTCGTTTACCTCTCCTACAATCCGCAAGGTACTTGGTGGCCTTGAGAACATTATTTTGAGTCCATTTACTAAAGGAAAGAGCAAGGAAGACAAACAAAACACTGGCCGATGCACAAAAGCCACCAGGTACCACCGTCACTCGAGCACTGGAAAACCCGGCCCCGCAAGCACCGATGAACCCCGCCACCCAGACACCGACCAACCCCGCGACCAACCCCGCCACTCGAGCACTGGCGAGCCCCGCCACCCAAACGCCGGCAAACCCCACGCCAAACCACGCCACTCGGGCTCCGGTGAACACCCCCACCCAAACTGAGGGGAACAGAGCTAAGTCAGCCTCAACCCAGAACGCAAGAGGTACGACGACGACACAAGTCAGAGTCTTTGCGGACTCCTTATGGAACGATGTGGACCCGAACAAACTCTACAGACACAAAAACACGAACATCGTCAAGTCGACAACAATCCCTAGAGCCATAGAAAGGATCAGCACTTCCCCGGACACCACCACGGAGCTAGTAATAATTCACACAGGATCCAACGATATGGATAATACGAAAGCCCGACCAGATAGTGTGGACATATGTGTAGAGCAGACGCACAAACTAATCGACTCTGCAAAAACGTCCTACCCAAATGCGAAGATCGCGATATCCCAGGTCTTACCGAGGGGGATGAATCCGGAGTCAAGACTTAATCGGAATATATCTTCCTATAACGCCACAGTTGAAAAGACGTGCCTGAAAGACAATAAACTCATTTATGTCAGGCACAGGCTGCTATCGGAGGACAGAACGCTATACAAGCCTGACGGCATACACATCCGACCCGACACAGGGGTTCGCCTGATGGTCGCCGATGTGAAACGGACACTCCGACATCACGAAGAAACCACAGCAAGCAGACAACGCTGGAACCCCGACAGACAACACACCAGACCCGCGAGGGAAACCACGTCTATGCGAAGCAGTGGACAGTACACAAACGCCCCGATCTCTCCACTCGGACTGTTCCCTGGAGCCCCACGGGAGCCACCGTTCTCCTGGAACTCAGCGCCCGCACCCCGACCGCCTCCTCAGTGGAACAACTGGAACAGACAGGCACGACCGATGTGGGCTGAGCCCGAGACACAGGACAAACGTCACACGGTAGAAAAGCTAGTCAACATGCTAACAGACTTCCTGAAACAATGAACTTGAATCTTTCGTCCAACTACCAATATGTGAACAGACACATACCTCAGGTGACAATCTTTCATCTTCCTAACATTATTAAGTAATAGTACCCATTGATTTATATCAAGCACATAGGTTGTGGTCTTATACCACTTCAGTAGTCTTGTATCTATTCACTCTACATACATATGTAACCATGCTTGCATTGTTGTATACCTCGACGTCACTGGTTCATCCGCTCTCCTCCTATTCAGTGGCGCACATTCGGTTCTTATCTCAGAATGCCAATTCAAAAGGTCGCGCTGAAATTCGGCTCCTGGAATATTCAGGGCGGCCTGAAGCGTAAGAGCCAAGATGAAGATTTTATTTCTTATTTCGATGATTTTGATTTTGTAGCTATGCAGGAAACCTGGCTCAAGCCAGGGGACCACCTTAGATTAGAATCGTTTAGTTACTGTAGTAGTATTAGAAATGTTAAAAAGTCCTCTAGATGTAGAAGAAGTTCTGGCGGAGTACTTCTCATGTTTCGCAACAAATTTTCAAAAGGTGTAACAAAGCTCCCCACGAGACATCCCGATTTCCTTTGGTGTAAACTAGACAAAATTTTCTTTGGCCTTGAACAGGATTTGTTTGTAGGATGTATTTACCTATCTCCGGAAAACTCAACATCTGTAGACACAAGAAATAACACACTATTTGATATTCTGCAAGAAGATATTTGCAAATTTTCCAGCCAAGGCAGCATATTAGTGCTAGGAGACTTAAACGCAAGAACGTCATCTCTACAGGAAACATTTATAGATGATGACTGTTTAAATCAAGAATTTTTAGATATTAAAGACATACGACACAGATCGAACTGTGACAAAGGGACCAACAGATATGGCACTCAACTTGTGGAAACTTGTTCAGCATCCAACCTTGTCATTCTAAACGGCCGTACACCCGGAGATTTTAATGGAAAATTGACATGCCACAAATATAACGGGTCAAGTCTAGTAGATTACTGTATTGTCAACTACGATTTCATGCCAAAAGTTCAATATCTGAAAATAAGTGATATTTCTGTATTCTCTGACCATTGCCTATTAACTTGTTCGATATCCACCAATTATTCACCTTACGTCCAACAAATGAAACCTTCAACCCACCCGCTGCCCACAAAATACATCTGGGATGATGACTCGAAAGATAAATTCACAGAAGCACTCCAAGCACCACTGGTACTAAACGACTTACAAAACTTCTTGGATAAGTCCTTTGATAATGTGGACAATGCTGCCAATGAATTTGCAGCGATAATTACTCGTGTAGCAGACAAATCTCTGAAAAAAATCGTCCACAATAATCGTAAGAAAAAGAAAAAGAAAAAGGCTAGCAAACCATGGTTCACCTCCTCATGCGCTTCTCTTAGACGTAAAGTTAACCAATTGGCCACTCTCCTATCCAAATACCCATGGAAACTTGACATTCGACATTCTTATTTTTCTAACCTCAAATTATACAAAAAGAAAATTAAGACAGAAAAAAGGCACTTTAAAGAAAAACAATGGCAAAATCTTAGCAAACTTAGTAAAGTAGATCCCAAAAAATTTTGGCGGGAAATGAAATTACAAAGACAGGAATGTAGCAATAGAGAGGAAGTAGATAATGCCATTAGCCCCAAAGATTGGAGAAACCACTTTGAAAACCTCAATAACTTAGCGGGAAGTAGTCAGTCAGATATTAAATTCCACCAATACATAGCCCAAGAGAGACCTGATATCTGTCAGACAACAAACAATCAGATGACAACAGAAGAGCACACAGACAGCATAATTAGTAGCCTTGAAAAGTTAACACCAAACCCATTAGATCTCGAAATTACAGACGGCGAAATACTAGAGAGTTTACGAAATCTCAAAGGCAACAAAGCTTGTGGTTCAGACTCAATCATAAATGAAATGTTAAAATATGGAGATACCAAACTCATATTACCCTTGAAAAAACTCTTTAACACTGTTCTTCATTCCGGCAATTTTCCACATCAATGGAGTCGAAGCATCTTGGTTCCAATTCATAAAGGCGGTACTTCATCCAACCCGTCTAATTATAGAGGAATAGCCATATCCAGTTGTGTCGGTAAATTATTCACATTTATATTAAGCAGACGTTTTCAACACTTCCTAGAGAATGACAACTTACTATCCCCTTTTCAGTCTGGCTTTCGTAAAAACTTCCGCACCAGTGACAACATATTTGTACTCAAAACGCTAATTGACAAGCAGACATCTGAACCCGGGGTAAACTGTACGCCTGCTTTGTTGACTTCAAGAAAGCGTTTGATTCTGTTTGGAGAAATGGGCTATTTTATAAAATCTTATCTTCTGGTATAGGGGGGAATTTCTTTAAAATCATCCAATCCATGTATTCTAACGTAGAATACTGCGTCAAAACGCCAAATGGACTCTCAGATTTCTTTCAGTCGACATGTGGTGTGCGCCAAGGATGTAATTTAAGTCCGCTCTTGTTCAACCTTTATATAAACGATCTCCCAGCCACTTTAATGTCACCTTTATGTGATCCCGTCGTCCTAAAAGACACCCCCATAAGTAGTCTTTTATGGGCAGACGACCTTGTACTGTTGTCAAAATCAGAAACAGGCCTCAAAGAATGTCTCAAAAGATTAGATGACTTTTGCTCTCTTTGGAAACTATCAATTAACAGAGATAAGACTAAAATCATGATTTTCTCAAAACATGGCAGGACAAGTAAGCAACAGCAATCAACTTTCCGAACACAAGGGCACACAATAGACATCACTAAATTTTATACTTACTTAGGCATAGATATCACCCCATCAGGGTCATTCTCACGGGCTACTAAACAGCTGCGACTAAAAGCTCTCAGGGCCTCCTTTAAACTCAAATCCTTACTAGCATCAAACCATAACCCATCAATTTCCCTTGCCCTTGATCTGTTCCATAGTTTAGTCAAACCTATATTACTTTACTGTGCTGAGGTACTAGGGACAAACATCCAATGTAGAGACTTGATCTTTAATGGAGTACAGGAATATCCTGCTGAAAATATACGGGAAGGAATTTATAACATCCTTTCTCCGATATTAGGTTCAAATATACAACTCCTAAAGGTTACACGATTAGGAAAGAAGAACGATGTGACATCGCCTCGCCCTGTCCTAGTCCGGTTTAAGAGATATAGTGACAAATTAAATATTCTATATCAATCGGAATTACTATCGAATCAAAATATTTTATTGACACATCCCAAATTCTCATATGAAGTGTCTGATCTAGAGCATGTTCTTCTCAATTACTGTAAAATCCTACTTCAAGTTCCCAGAAGTTCCGTTAATGCCGCCGTAAGGGGTGAACTCGGAACATTTCCATTATACATTGAAGCCCAATCTCAACTTATTAAATATTGGCTTAGACTACAAAACCTTCCAAACGATAGAATAGTTAAAAAAGCTTACGATTTTGCTGTTGAACAAGAACAGGACTGGGCCGTACATGTACAAGACATATTGTGCAGACACGGTTTCCAAAATGTTTGGTTAAACCCTGCAGTTGACACCAAACATTTTGGAAACGTGTTCAAGGAACGTCTGAAAGACACGTTTGTTTCTGGCTGGAGGCAAGAGATAAGAAATTATAGCAAATTGCAAACCTATTCTAAATTCAAGACCAACTTCACTCTCGAAAAGTACCTTTCATCAATTCAAAATAAATCATTTGTTGCTAACATAACAAAATTGCGAATTAGTGCACATTGTTTGGAGATAGAAAAAGGTCGATATAATAATATACCAGCCACTCAGAGACGCTGTCCTACTTGCAATCATGGTATCGAAGACGAACTACACTTTCTATTATTATGTCCCACATATACTGAGGAAAGGCAGAAGCTTATGGACGTTATCAACAAGACTACAAACATAACATTACCTAAGACAAGTTCAGAAACTTTCAATTTACTCATGTCATGTCCTGATGCAATTTCCTTGTACATAGGCCAATACGTATCTACTGCTCTTCAAAAAAGGAATCGTATTGACACAAACACTTGATGTTAACTCTGTATCGTGTACCACTATGTTCTAGTATATACCTGTTTCCCATGAATTAATCCGCTCAGCTAAAGTAGCATAGCGACTAGTCATTTGTTACATAGAACCCTCTTACCAAAAAAGGAATCGTACTGACACAAACACTTGATGTTAACTCTGTATTGTGTACCACTATGTTCTAGTAATACCTGTTTCCCATGAATTAATCCGCTCAGCTAAAGTAGCATAGCGACTAGTCATTTGTTACATAGAACCCTCTTACCATTGTTATGTATAAGCAACCACGTAGATATTAGTTTTGATGTTCTGTACATGTATTACACCCGAACTTGCCATACATTGTACCCGTACAATTGTTGCGCAATAAAGATCATTCAATCATTCATTCATTCAAATTGCATCAGAAGGAACTTATTTTGTAATGAAAAATAATGCATATTCATTGTGGGTCAAAAAGTTTTACAAAACCTGTTTAATGTGCCAATAATTCATGTGACATAAATCATGATAATGAGGTAAATTTCCAATATCCCCTTTTGCTGCATTTCCTACTGAAGTCGCTAGGTGTCGCTCTCAGCAGTTCAGTCATAAAATACGCGGCAATGCACAGCTTTTCTTAAAAGATTTCTTGTTTTAATTTGTTTTTGTCGGGTGTCACTATGTATGCCCATTGGAGGCTTAAGTTGCATAGGACAGAAAATTGAGCAGTGTACATACATTGACGTCGGGCATGTCCGCATACAGAATAAAACACACGTACAGAAGCAAAAACGTTAATGACGTGTATTTGACAAGAAAGGCAAATCTTATTTGTTAGAATACGAAACAAAACAATCTCAGATATATATATGTATGACATGACTAATAAAGTGATTAATGTTAAACCGGAATTTGTCCCAAAACTAATCTCTGGACTGTTTCTATTTCGGATATGTCTCGCAAATGAAAGGGGATATGAATTCGGGAACAACAAAAATTCGACAAAAAATTACAGTTCAACTCACAACGAAACAATCTCCGATTCGCAATCGACGTATATAGAAAATGTACTAACACATTTCTACGTATACACTACGCTACATAATTTGGATTACTACAGTATGGATGTTACGTGTCTTCCTATGCATAGTATATTATATGTTGCAAACTGAAAATCATATATCAACCAGATTACAATGATAACCATATAAAAGCAGAATATTACAAGCATCCCTCCCATATCTCAACGTGTACAATGGTGCTCATCGTTACCTTCATTAAAATGCCTTTTGGTCTGTGTATCTGTGTGTCTGTGTGTCTATCTGTGTTTCCGGATATTTGTGGTCAGTATAGCTCTAAAACCTCTGGATGCATTACGATGATATTTTGAATGTGGGAGAAGAAGAAGGTAAAGGTCGATCTTGAGCCGCCCCACCCACCACCCCCCCTCCCCCGTATGTGACCCCGGTACTACAGCAGCGCTTCTGTTTTTTCTTCTTTTGACCTGGACATGCTATGGTCTTGATTTTTTCTGGCAGATAGCTTGTGATGTAAGAAAGAAGTTTGGGCCCCCCTAGCAGCTTGGTCTGTAAATGCAGGGGCATTGTTTACAGCTGTGTCACTTCCATGGCTGCCTTGTAACTTGTGTCACTGTCCAAGGAGCCGGCGCGACCCTCACGATCCTCCGGTGTTGTAACGAGGGCTTCCTTCTCCGTCTTATTTGTGCCCACGGTTGACCCGTTCGTGCTTGGAGGCATATTCTTTACTCTGGAAGAAGAAAATATTAAGTACAGTTATTATCGTACTAAGTAGTGTTAGGATCTGAATCAACAGCCTCGTCCATTGACAAAGACCATTTTGTCCAGGATGTCACGCCGTGAAGTCACAAAGTCCCTATCACGTAGTCCAAAAACTTCAGGAATATTTGTTGATCGCCAGGAGGTCGACCTTTCATTGTTTTCATAATGAATTAAGAAAGAAAGAGAGTTTTAACTAATATTGATAACTGGACAAGAAAGAATTCTAAATATGATTATTGCACATCTTGCTTTCTATTAAGTATCTATAGTTCCAGCTACATTCCAACTAAAAACCATTTGGAATGAATTCAGACAATAAGAAGATATATCAAGATTTGCGAACCTATGTTTGTAGCTTTCATCATTATGCACATGGAAAACATAGTTTCGTTGCATTTGAATGTACCAAAGTGCTGTATTTTCTAATAGAAAATATTCTTACGGGAAATACAACTTAATGAGGTAACCATATGGTCCGAAAAATCACATTTAAAATTGTTTAATACCCATCAATCAATATATTTTCTTTATTAATTCATTAAGGAGAAAATAATGGAATGTCAAGTAAGTCTGGAAGGAAGCCATAGTAAACGGAAGACAAGCCTGATTGGAAGGCCCAACAATGAGGGCAATGACTGTTCATCTAACCGCCAGCTATAAAACTGTAAAACTTCCATATAGTACAGTGTACTCACTTTCCAAAGTTCTCTCCTTCCTCCAGTGTGTCCGGCAGGCGAACCCCGAGCGTCTCCGGCAGCAGCATGGCGGCCAGGCCGGCCACCACAGACAGGGCGCCGAAGATGAGGTAGGGGACAGGGCCCCACGCAGTGTCGGACAGTTGGACGAAGGGAGAAATGATGCCACCCACCCGAGCCCACATGGAAGAGGCCCCGATTCCAACATTTCTAGAAGCCAATTGCAAAAGTGAACGTCACCGGACATTTTAAATTTAAAGATGATTTACATACAAATTGGTATTTATGGTAATCTGGGATCCAGGTTCTTATTTATACTATGCCCACGACTTGTTCGCCTGCATGTTAAAGCTTGATTACAGTGCCGAGGAATCCTAGCCCTGAGAGAGACTGGCGACAGGGTTATGTTTATTCTGAACAAAGTCAAACTACAATTTCAACAAAAGAAATAAGACATACATTTTCGCCTGATCGACAATCTATTCGGAGGGTGCCATAGACTTTCTGCAACTGGGCGAGTCACGTGTTTTATCTACACAACGTGACGTAACAGAAACAGTGAGTTGTTCATTTCATGACAAAGACTGGAGTATATAAAAAATCCAATGTCTTTTGTTGAATGACTTCTTCTAATACAGATTAACTTCAAGTTATAGTTACGTCTATATTGTAACAGAAATCATAATGGTAAGAACGTATATGAAATTTGACGAAATATCTAACCTGATAACTGTTGGGTACATCTCGACCGTCCAAATGTAGATGATGTTGAAGGCAGCTGTGATACCGAACTTGCCGATCATTGACGTTGTGATGGATAAGGCATTCAAATCTGTGTAATCCAAATATATAAGTGTACCGGTAAGGAACTTACCGACTCCGTACACAAAGTTAATAGAATGAGCAACTAGTTCGAAATTACAGGATTCTTCAGCAAGAAGCATTGAATCAAAGTTCTTCAAGCATTCCTATTGCCGCACATAAGCAACACCCAACACAAGGGTTTAAAACATACCTGCACACAAATCAAATGTTTTTCATCGCAATCCTTTTCAATGTGCGTAGAAACCAATGCGTCAAACGATAAATCTATGGATAGATTTTATCTCATATCTAGAGGGGATGCTATAAAAGAAACGGGCTTTACATTCAACATTAAGTTTCAAATACATTTGTAGCCTTAAAAAACTAGCTATATCAGACACCATTTGTCCAAAGTTAATCATCAAAATGTTGACCTAGTATAATGATTACAATTTTGATTAGTTTTAAGCTGAGGATTTGTTGTTGTACGTACTCTGTGCGAGGAAAGGTGGCGCCAGGAATGGAGTGATGATACAGGCAATCCCTCCAATCAGCATCAAGGACACATGTGGTTTGCGCCTAGAGGTGGCGATAGAAATGGTAATATATAACTTGATTGCAAGATCATGCCCGAAAGCTAGTTGCGAAATGAGACAGCAGTATACAGAATTGTATAATTTAAGAAATAATGGAAATGGAATATACGAATACTTTATACGGTAGATTGGAAGTGATTTGTATTCCAAATATGTTTATCTAAACTGTCTGGAGGGTTTGAATTCATTTTCAGTGAGAGTGAATGGTTTAATATTATCGTCGATAAGTGGGTTGTCCGACTTAAATTGTACGATTGTTTTCTTGGTCGTTATGATGTAAAAAGCTTGTGATTTTTTTAAGATAGATTTCTATAATTTAAGAATGATTTGCTCTTTCAGGAAGGTGCTGTAAACATTGACAGATAAAATCTAGTTCATCTAGAACTATTTTCCTCATTCTCCTCCGCAGAGACATCCAACGGCGCCAGCAAACCGCCTCTTGTCTGTACTTTGCTATCTCAACCGTCACCATCAGTTCCTGATCGCCCTGCTTATAAATATTAATGACCTTACTCTTTTTTCATGCGAGGTCCCTTTTGAAAACTGGAAGGGCTATTTTCTGATTGGCTGAAAGTTCGCTTGTGGCGACGCCTACAGGTACTGCTGGCGACGGTTGAGAAAGCAGAGTACAGGCAAGAGGCGGTTTGCTGGTGCCGTTGGATGTGTCTGCGTAAGAGAAAGCTTTCCCTGTACTTTTGTGATT
Source organism: Branchiostoma floridae x Branchiostoma belcheri (assembly GCA_019207045.1). Classification (NCBI taxonomy): domain Eukaryota; kingdom Metazoa; phylum Chordata; class Leptocardii; order Amphioxiformes; family Branchiostomatidae; genus Branchiostoma; species Branchiostoma floridae x Branchiostoma belcheri. The sequence goes on along the minus strand of CM033028.1, from coordinate 22,876,665 downwards.
GAATCCTATAGTTACATAAAAAAATTTTATTAAAAGAATAATAAAATGGCAAGCGACATCTCACCTTCCGAAATACTCGATGGAGAAGATGGAGATGATGTAGGCCGGAATGTCCACAGCACCGCTGATGAGGAAGTTGAGATAGTCGTCTCCGGCAAGGGATGACGTGTTCAGCGCCAGACCATAAAACACCATCGTCACAACCAACCTACACAGAGAGAAACGTCCGTAAAACACCATCGTCACAACCAATTTACACAGAGAGAAACGTAAGATTCACACAACATATCACAGTGTCAATGACGATAGCTAGTATATTCTACCTTAAACGTCTGACCGTTTCCAAAATCATTTTGGCGTACTAGTAACCTATTCACTGTATCGTTTGTAGAACCTTCTTTGTTCAACATCTAAAGGACCAAATTCCATCGTTTAATAATCATACATATTTTCATGAGAAATTATAATTTGCTAAGCTTTGATATTGATAACTCACCAGTTGAAGAAGACGATGAGGGACATTTTGGCCATGTTTGGAGTTCTCACCAGATCGATAGCACTGTAACGTTTCTCGTCAACGGGCTGAAAAGATGTCAAAAGAGTTTAAGATCTATCTCTTGATATCACAACTCCTGTTCATCAATCAGTGACTACTTTTTTAATTTTAAACTGACGTACCTCCAAATTTTCGATGGCTATCAGTCCATCTTGATCACAGAGTGACTCAGTTCTCGCGAGACTTGCAGATCCACGATAAGATCCACGCAAGTCTCGACCCAGTTCTCGCAACTGTCGTTAGAACTGGGTCACTCCGTGATCAAGATGGACTGATAGCCATCGAAAATTTGGAGGTACGTGAGTTTTCAAAAAGTAGTCACTGATTGATGAAAATTCCATCAACAAGGCTCTCCATATCAAATGGAAATTACAGATCACCGTACCGTGGATACCAATACTTGCATAAGGCTTTTATCAGAACATATCATTTCTAAGAGGGCCGCATCTACTGCTGACGTGACAAATTATTGCGGCAACTTTGCGATTTTTTCCTTGTTTTGACAGAAATGATACCCGGGGTCAAATTACGTGACCTCTTCAAACAAAATATCAAATACAGTTTCTTGTCAAGATACTTTTTGCACAATATTACACGTACCACTTTCTCGGTGTGTTGCACTTTTGTTTTGTACACGTCCTCAGGAATCGTGACTCCGTTCATCTTCGCTGCTTTCCGGACGATCGCTTCGGCTTCATCGTCCCGATCTTTGGACAGCAGCCATCTTGGAGACTCGCCCACAAACCTTTGAAAACAGAACAGGATGTTGTGTTGTAATATGATAAAAGAAGAAGCAAGACCACACATGTCGTATCCTTAATCCTTATTTTGTCTTAAAATCACAAAGCAAAGGAACATCACCCACCACCAGAAGAACAGCATGGCTATATTAGGAACCGAGACAACAAGTTGCAGAGTGCGCCAGTCACGGATAGCATACGCGATGGCCGCCAGTGACATGTTTGCGGCGGAGAACGCTATCCCCAGTAACGTCCCAACCAGCGTTCTCTTGTCCGCTCCTACCAGTTCCATTGCTGAAATACATTTATTGATAAATTATGCCCTCTATTTGTCTTGCATAAATATCTCAATAGATAGATGGTTAAAGTTTATAATATGCGGTTTTGAAGCCAGCTGTAAGGTGCGCAAATTATTTCTTTTTTTGCCGTGGACAATCAAAACATACAAATTTCAATGCATTACATTTTAACGAATGATCAACTGCAGTATGGAAAAGAAACTGCAGCGAATGGGACCAAGATTAAATTACTTGATGTTTATGTGAAGGTACCGGTATGACAACCACCGGTCACAATATTTCTTTTATAAAGCTAGAACCTTGCATACAAATCAGTGGAGGCGTAAGTAAGTGTCACCTTCTTCAGTGTGAAATTTAAGATCCGAACAAGACTTACAACGTACCAATCACAAACCCAGAAAGAGAGGCACCGAGGACTCCACCTCCGACGATAAGGCGGAAGACGACGAAGGCAGCGTAGTTGGGCGCGAAAACCGTCGCTACACCAAACACGACTTGCACAAATATGGCCAAGAACATGGTCTTCTTCCTGCCAATACTGTAGATGAATATGATAAAGGTAACGTGAGATAAACATGGCTAGATAACCTTTCTACCCTGGGCACTGGGCTGTTTTATTATGAACGACTAATATCACGAGGTACAAAAAATGTTCTTTTTTCCCTCCAAACACCAGTAGCGTTTTGTGGCACATTTGACCAATTGCTGACGTCACGTATCCATATGATCACCTGACATTACAATCTCACGAGATTACGCTCTGATTGGATAATATTGATCCTGAAGAAGGCAAAAGTGGACGTTGAAAATCCGATCCATGTACACCTTGGTTTGGGGGGATGTTGAGCATTGTAGTAGCATTTAATTTAGTTTCTACTAAAACTGTCTTTATTTAGGCAGATAAAGAGAAGCGAACATTTCAACAATATAAGACGTCCATTTTCGCAATCGTTGTATTTACACAACAAATAGATAAATAAATGACGAAACAAAAAAGCAAACAAACTACTCAACATATAACCACTCACATGTCCGAGAGCTGTCCGAAGCCGATAGAACCGATGAGAACGCCCAGCATGTACATGGCCTGTGCAAGGTTGTTCAGTGCCTGGTTTTCACACACGAGATCGAACTGAAGAAAAACAGACTAAGTGGTAATTTCTCTCCATTTTTGTTTGCATTGCATACCTGGTAAACTACACCAGGGACAAAGGCTTCCAGGTCTTACAAGAAAACGCGAAAAAAAGCAACAACAAAAATACAGAATGTGTGTTTGGTTTACATGCACCATGTACTCTGTCATTTGTAAAACATCCCTGAATACTTATAAATCATCATGAAGGCAGTTTTTTTTGGCCCAACTTTTTTATCGCAAGCTCGCATCAATTCAGAGTGGTCAGAGGTTTTTAAAAAATGGATTCTGCGTTTCTATTGTTGCTTTATGGTTAAAGGCGAGGAAACAGTTGTTTGGCAGGTCAACAAGCTCTGTACAGTGCCCCGTGATTGTCTTATCTTTTGGCTCATAAATGTCTAGTTGTAAAGTCATCAACATATCTAGGCACGCTGGTTGAAGTATGTTTCAAAGGGCAGTATAAACATAATGAGGAACAATTTATGGTGTCAACGATTGCAGAGAATAAAATGAACGACCCCGTTCTTGAAAGTTTTTTTTCTTTTATAGATGCATCGGAAAGTACCTATATTGGTGTCACGCGTGTATGTCGACAAACAATGGTCTGTCATATTTGGATGCACCGTTGTTTCATTTGTTCCGACTGTAAATCAATAGTAATTAAATCATTGACCTAGATTTGTAAACCGGCTATGTTTACTGAGCCGGCCATTTGATTTATTACTGCAAGAAAGAAAAAGTCAAGTGTCTCATGGACATCGTTTTCAAAACTATGTCTGTGGCACTAGGACAGGAAAAAGTTTAGACGTATAAAAACACACAGACCTTTACTGCACACAGCTCACTTGTGCGCATGTCGAGAGTTGGTATCTTAAAGGAGTACTAAACTGTTCGAAAATGTACATCCATTGTACAGAAGAGAGTGTTATTTTCCAATAGATAATGTATCAATGAATACATGATCAGTCAAGTTTTTGCAGAATTCCACTTGTAGTGAATTACGCGACGTGTATTTCGCAAAATGTGGCAGTGACAGGCCTTTGTGGTGGTGACAGGCCATAGGGGCATGTTCGGGCATGACGCACCCGCCATGACACATGAGTCAGGGGTAGGAGGAACCCCTTGCATCCTTGGTCGGAAGTCCTCCTAGGAGACGGAAACTCCAAACAACAAACCTGCATCTGCTGGGGCCGTCTTACACGTTGCATACAGTTGCCCCTGTAGGACTAGTGCGCCAGTGGACGAGAGGGTGGAGAAGGACGTGCACACCCCTCCTTCACCTTAAAAAAAACCCAAGTGCAGGCCAGGCAGACGGGTCACCTTAAACCCGTCCGCCTACCATTGTCTTCCGAGACAGACGGATGCCAACAATTTCGCAAAATAATATAATGATACTCACTAACCCCATACAGAACCTACCTATTGTCGTGCAATAAAGCTCATAATTTTCATGTGTTCCTTACGCGTGTATAAAACGTGATTATTTCCTGCATAAAGGCGAGGCGGTATTCACATCAAGAAGGCAAATGGTAGATACAATATCAAGAACACGTACACAAAAGCCGAGCTTTTATCGCATCCCCTCCGACATTTTTTTTGGAAGCTAACTCTTGTTGGGCCATTATTAACACCTTATATTGTATCCTGCCATAGGCTGAGATCACTTCACTCAACAAAAGAGTATTGGGAAATTTTGTAGATACTGGAGACTACTGAATGCATGCGGCACTAGTGTCGTAGTGAGCATACTTCGTCCTGTACAGTGGCGTAATGAGCATTTTTTACTTCTTAATATCATTATCTGTTAGAAAAGAACACCTCATTCTGGGGTTGAGGGCTCCGTTAAGGGCTTGTGAGACAGGCAATGAGCAAAACCCTACGATGAAATAGATTTTTTGATATTGATCATGTCACCATGCCGACAAAGAATCCGTCTTTTACGTTCTATAGTCTTGTCAATATTCTTGTATGGCTTAGAGTCATGGACACTGACGTCAGACATAGTAGAAGGAATCAACGCTCAAGAGATGAACTGTTACGGACGGTTACTAGGTGTCTACTGGACATCTCTCAATATAATGAATGAATGAAGACCTTTATTGTACATACATACCCACTGGGTTTAATACAGGTCGCAACATCACAACAATTGACAGATACATGAGATATGTACAACATCTACCAACACAAAAGATCCTATTCTAGTAAGTGAATTTGACTTCTTCTTCTTTGTTATACTGAAAATACAGGAACAGATATATTGTTTGCAATTAAATGTTTATCTAAATTCATTAGGAATATAGATTTGTTTGCATCACTTAGGTGTATGAAGTAGGGAAACATAGGTTCAATCAGTCTATGAAGCCAAGTTCTCTCGTTGTTTGATCTTCTATCGTATCTAGATTACAATATTGACATATTCGTTTTTCCAGCGGTGTGCGGTTATGTCTTACGGTTTCAATATGTAATTTGTGGCAGCTGATTCGTAATTTTGTGATGGCATTCCTGTGCTGAATATTATCAATACTCAGATACTGTTCTTCATAACAGGTGGACTTGAACAGTCTGTAAGACCTCAATTTTTTTTTAGCCGATCCACCTTTGTTATCATTGTGTCGCTCTTTGAAGCAAGTTTGGAAATAAATATCTTTCAAACGCGGATTGATAGAATAATGATTTGAGACGTATTTGTGTTACGTGATAAAGAACAATGCATATGGCATTTATAACCATAGCCGCATTCCTCCAGTGACTGGCGCTCTTCTGAAGCCCAACACTTGGCGCCAGCTTTATCTAAGTCTAGCTGACAAAGCAGAGCGTCTGACTGGAAACTGTCTGCTGGTACTTTCTGTCGAAGTCGAAGTAGCAATTAGGGAAGCGTCCAACTGAATGGGGAACTCGGCTCTAGCGACGAGGCCACGTGTGGATTTAGGCACGTTTAGGGTTTGCTTACATAATTTAAAGTGAATTGACTGAATAGGACGGGATATGGACCTTTCAGCAGAACCCCAGATTTCCGATCCATAATAAAGAATCATGGGATTGACACAAGAGTCAAGCAGCTTGTTTTCGACAGACAGAAGCGCGCCGGCTTTTTCTTCAGAGCGGTCCATCGCAAATAAAGCTTTCAGTCCCCTACTGTACAAATGTTTGTTGTTTGCCTTGAAAGTAGTCGCCGAGTTGACAACAATACTTAAATAACAACGAGTTGTCACTATTCCAACAGGATTCTTCTTATACAAGAAAGACAATTGTTATGCAATTTGGGGAGTGGCGTTTGAAGTACCAATTTATTGGATTTCAACATTTCGTTTAAGATCAAATCATTTTCAGTCGATTTATTGTTCTTGAGGTTTGAAATGGTAATGTCTAGTTCTTTCAAAGTTATAGGAGAATCTAGAACAGACGGGTCTGTAGGGGAGTTAGACAAATTTAGTTGATCGGTTTCTGGAATGGTCAAGTCGTTTGTGCCATTATTAGAGAGTTTGTCTAGATTGCTAAAGTGTTCGAACCAATTCTCTTCTGAGATTTTGTTGGTTTTATTGCGTTCTTTAATAGAGACATCAATCAACGCATCTCCACTCTGGCAGGAGGAGGGCACACACCGCCGAACATGGATCAGTGATGTGAGGGAGTGGTCAGAAAAGACGGCGGCCAAGCTGACCAGAGTGGCTGATGACCGCTGGAGGTAGAAAGCATTGCGGGACTTCGCCTATGGTTTCTTGTAACTATGATACTGATTGAGAGTGAGTGAGAGAGAGTATTGAACAGACAAACTAACCTCCATGAAGATGCTACTCTTGTACTGTTGCCGATCATACCGCCAGCCTGCATCGCAGGGTTTCGCTGTCCTGTTTCCTGTCGCGTCTCTCATCATGGGACACGTCAGATTTCCCAGCTCGTACACGCCGACATCGTAACGGAAACACGAGCCGGGAGAAAACGTGTCCGTAGTTTGGTCGTAGGTCCATGGAAGCGAGTAGTTCAGAACGCAGGTATCTTCGGGTTGTAGTCCTGCCGTTTGTGATTCGGGAATTTCACAGTGATGAGACACCTGTAAAAGAAACAATTATAGTGCAATTGGAGAACGTTCGAGAGAACACAACTTGGCAACAGTAGATTGGCCAGGCTCTCTTTGCCGGACAGATGAAGCGTTCTGTGGTCGGGGTACTAGTATCTTTCCGCACCCCGTACGTAGTGTCAACTCCTACGGCGTTGAAAAAAAACCACACCCAGGTGCAAAACATTACCCAGGCAGACAGGTCCGAAGAAAGCTCGGTAAAAGATGGCCCGACATAACGACGATAGACTGGATGCCGGGTTATATAGAGTATAGAAAGTGTGGATATGAGATATGAAGACGACCCAAAACTCCTACCTGTGCGCCTATAAAAGGCATGGACAGCATGTGAAAGTTTCCAGGGAATGTTATGAGCCAGATCATGGCCACCTGGACTGCCTGGTACTTTCCCAAGGAGCCCAGGTAGCCGAGCGCGGCGTCATAGTCCACCATCTTGGTTCCACTCAAAACTGGGACAAATGCTGAAAGGCAAACATGATGAACGCAGCGGTGCTAATTTATCTAGGGGCGTTTTTCATCGGGTTGTCGTACACGTGAATTGTTGGTAGGGCATGTTTACCTTTAGGGGCGTAAGTGCACTATATGGCACCGCTTCATAAAGTCTACCAGCGATCTGCGATAAAGAAAAAGGGGCAGTTTGTTTGTCTACAACGTAGCTCATCTCATTACAGCTACTTCAAATGTCCCGCTCACTACAAAGTTTCTATTGACAGAAATTGAACAAGAGTTCGAAGATCTCGCGACTCTATAAAGTGGTTAAAGTTACTCGTATGTCTTGTTGGATTGAAGTTCAGTCATGCAAAGTAGGTTTTGATCAACATTACAAACAGAAATTGACCACTTTCTGCCACTCAAGGGGGCACGTGACTACAAGTAGCCAGTATACTGCATATATGCATGACATGTACCTGTCTGGAGTTGGTGATTCAGTACAAATCACCCGGATGGATACCTGGTGAACCTCCATACCGTATCAGCCACATGGTGATTTACAGTCATTATCATTCACCCGGACGGGAGACCTGACGCATCCCCGTCTTGTAATTAGCCAGCAAAAGGGTATATCACCCCGTAAGGGGCGGTTTAAATCCGCCTTGACATGTGCGAACATGTGTGTATGGCGGCTTTGAAAAGGTGTCCTTTTACACCTGTTCCGCCATGGCATAGCCCCATTGCCATTGTATATGGATAATCCTAGTAAACTGTAAACCTCTAACAGTGGGGTTCAATGACTGCTAAACTGACCACGCAAAACGGCTTTGGGCCGAACGGTTTAGAGTCTGGGTTTGTGAGATGTCGGCAAGGGATCGGCGCACGCATTCGAATCCCGGGATTCAAGAGTAATTTAGTAATGCATTGATACGTTATCAAGGCTTTTTTAAAAGTCTCCCTGACACTGTTTTAACACTTTTATACGGTAGAATAAACATTAATAAAGATGTGAACAAGCAAAAGGAACCCTTTCCCGCCTTTCCCCGATTTTTAATTACAAGGTTCATACATAGCGCAAAAGCGCTAAATTGCATATATTATGTGTTTTGAGCGAAACGATTGGGTCTAACATATTATCAATGGCATTTTTTAAATGTCGTCCTGGCACTGTTTAGCACTTTTAGACAGTAGAATACACTTAATAAAGGTATTTACAGGCAAAAGGAACCATTTCCCGTCTTTCCCCGATTTTTAATTGCAAAGTTCATACATAGCGAACCCCCTGAAAACCCCTGAAGCCCCCAAGAGAAAGCAACCTCGAGTTCCCAGGAACAAGACCCAAGTGTACTTCGCTTCACGAATTTGCGTGTATTGCGCCCCGGAGGTCAACAATTAAAAAAATATGGCCAAACATGGCGATTATTGTTGACCCCCGTGCAAACGTAAGGTGAAGTTTGTCGCATCTTTGATTAAACCATGTATGAACGTAAAACTTGTTGTGTATTCCCAGCATTATTACAAAACAACGTATTCAATAAGGCCACGTTGATTTGATTATATGGATGACATCCGCGCTCGCACCAATTTTCGGCCATTTCCAAAAAAAAAAAAAAGTTTTCGACCACACAATAAATTGTGCAAAGCAGCTGTAAAATGAGCACAAATATTCCGTAGATTGAAAAAAAGTAGATGTATCAGAAAACAGATAACTAATGCCATAGAATGCCAAAATGAATCTAAAGTCAAAGAATAAGACGTGAAAGGACAGAAAGAAAAAAGATCTATTGTTGGTTGGGGGAGGTACCAGTACAGAAAATTCAGGTCCAGAGGATCATTTCCAGGTCCGGACATGAACCTGGACCTGATTGTCTGTGGAAACTTGAGAACTGGCAATACTCAAAACAATGGTAATTGGTCACTTTTGCTACAAAGGAATCTGTTTGGTGGATTATTGGACTCCCACTGCATTTTAAAATCCCATCTCCATGTAATAAAGGCTAACTGTCTCTGTACCTTTGACTGTAGAAACTTGGTGCAATTGACTATAAACTCTACTTGACTTCGCTCTTGTTGTCTTCTTGGCCCCCCGGTTAGACCCCAAATGGCTGCTGACATAGTGTGTCCATTTTGTAATTGGCGAAACCTGTTCCTCTTGGTTTTTTTTTTTTTTTCGGATTGGTCCAAGAAGAAAAAAATGTTTTGCACCCGTATGATGTTCTGGTCCATACACCTAACTGTTGGTATACCATACTATGTGTGTTTAGTCCTATGTTCAACCTTCCTGGCCACTTTGATTTCATACTGAAGGCAACTTTTTTTTTTTGCCAAACTTTTTTTTTTATTCGCTCGCTGGCATCAGTTTTGGAGTTCCCGGAGGATGTCATCCAAATAATCAAATCAACATGGCCTAACAAAAAAAAATGATCTCAGTGCCCGTTTGACGTAGCTTTGGAGACTTTTTGTAAGTTCGCAAACTGCAGTATCGAGGCCACCGTAGGTGGCGCTTTTGGTAGTTAATGAGATAGGGATCTGTGAGGCGGTCTTTTTGAAATAACATTGCATTGACATCTGTGATGGGCTCATTACATTAAGTTATAGTCTTTATACTTATTGGACTGCTTTAATTGAAGGCTTAAGTCTTTGTTGTTTTTATGATATTCAAAGCGTTTTTATGATATTCAAGAGCTTTCATTAATTGGAAATGAATCATATAAATAACAAGAGAGGCAGAGTGTAAAATCCAATGAAATTTATTAACTTCTTATATAGTTTGTAGGGAAATTGAAAATAGAAGTATTTCTACAAAGTGTTTTTCTTGCTGTTTTAACACACTATTTCAAATACTGTCACAAGGACAGAATGAATGCTGTTACTTCGATGTAGGTTAGAGATCCAGGTGATAAGATACGACAAAAAGTAGTTACTCAAGCAACTGGATATGATTTTGGAAACGGTCAGACGTTTCGGATAGAATCCACTATCTTTCGTCAGTGTCACCGTGGATTCTATCCGAAACGTCTGACTCCAAAACCATAACCAGTTGCTTGAGTAACTACTTTTTGGCGAATGCTGTTACTGTATGTCACTTTGGTGCGAATCAACAAGACTTGTCCTAAATGTCACTGAGTTAGTACCCCTCCCCCCTACGTCCATGACTGGTGTGTAGATGGGAAGAAGCTGCAATGACAATATCAGCAGAGTGAAATAAGAAGGAACATGAGGAATAAGTGACATAGGGAATAAGTGACAGAAAAGAGCTTCAAGAATAAGAGGAAGAATAAGTAGGAAAAGTTGCATAAAGCCACAGAAGAGACTTCTAGTCTAAGTGTAAAGGTAAAGCAGTCACGGAAGACTGTACAAGATGGAAAACAATAATCCTATTAGAGATAGGATAGGAGACGGGTTAGGTTTAGAGACAGGCGATGTTTAGACAGGTTAGGTTTAGAGAAGGTGAACATTAGACAGAGAAGCAAGAAAGGGACATGACAATGAAATGACAAAGACAAGAAAATAGGTCACATCAGTTATTATAATGAAAACAGATGAGTTATCATAATAAGAAGTAAATGTAAACTCGGAAAGACAGAACATTTGAAGAACAAGCAAGCATATACTACTATACAAAAGAAGTCACAGTCGAGATGTAGTAACATATAGTATAAGGTAAAGTCAAGACATTTCACACGCTATAGCAGTGAAATAAACTAAGTCACATTGCAAGAAGATACAAAGGTGTGATGGACAGAGGACAGCAATGCCAGGGCTCGAAATTCATTTTTGGGAATAGGTGCACTGGTGCACCCAACATAGAAAATTGCAAAATATTTTTGAGTGCACCACATAAAATAAAGTAAAATATCAGAATGACCTAATTGTAAACCTACTAAATTAGTAATTTGAACGGATCTCTTCAGAAATCAGAAGTACTATGACAGTCAGTCTATTATCTTTCTAACACATAGATGTCAAGAATATGGTGTTTACTAATTATACTGACACCTTGACATACATAAGCCTATGAAAATATTTGGGTGCACCCTGTGCACCTACAGAAAAAAAATTGGGTGCACAGCGCCAATTTTGGGTGCACCTGGGTGCACAAAACCCCAGTATTTTGAGCCCTGAATGCCCTACACAGAATGTATGAAAGGAAATATTCACCAGTCATAGACATAGATGAGGGGTAAAAACTAAGTGACATTTGGGCTTACAACCCGGCTTGTCAAAGTGACACCTCATGCCAAAAGCAGTAAAAACATCCATTGTGCCCTACAGATGGCATTTTAAAACATTAGGCCACACCAATTTAATTTCTTGGTTCACGGATTTTTTCATAAAAAATATGGAGCGAGAGGGCGAAATAAAAATAAAAATTCTAAAATGGTTGGGGTTAAGGTAACGGCTAATCCAAAACATAAAGAAAAAAAGTTTTCAGCTTGAAAAAAGTACAAAAACACTATTATTGTACAGTAACAGCACCTGTACCCACACTTTAAGGAGCTTATAATATAAAGGCCAATTTGCTACACCAGAAAGCTGGTGAATGGTTTCATTAATGGTGAAAATTTGCTGAGTGGTCATTTTTATTTTTTTTTTCCAAAAAATAGGAGCGAGCGAGTCCGTGAACCAAGAAATTAAATTGGTGTGGCCTTAGCAAGAAAAACATTCAGTGGTTGTGCAAAAAAGACTTCACGCTCCATAAACTTACCAACCTGACAACAACATGTATGAATTTAGAAGTCCAGGGTTCTTTGAACCTAAAACATACTAGTCCTTCAGTACATAACTGAAGGTACTTCTTACAAACTGCAAGTAGTCCTCTATACATTTGTTCAAAGATGATGTTTTTTTACATAATGTAAATACAGTATTCCTTCAATAAAACTGAAGGCTAATACATTGGCTCTTCAGTATAATGCTGAAGATAAATACAGTGATTCTTCAGTATAAAGCTGAAGGTAATAAATAAATTTCTCCTTCCTTCAATATAAATTGAAGGTTAAAGTACACTGTACCTTCAATAGAAAATTGAAGGTTAAAATACATGTGTCACAAGTTGTATTGAATGTTCAAAGAGATGAGTAACAAAGGTCAGAGAGTGTCCAAATGGGGAGGGGGGAGCCGAAAGTTACAATGGTTTTAGTTTTGGGGAGGGTCTTTTTTTGCTGCTGCCTCTGTTCTCTTCTGTGCCAGCCATACCTCCACGCTAAGGGAAGAAGCACTCGCACGGAATGCCTCTCGCCTAAAGCTACTGTGGCCAAACTCCTTCAGTTTGGATTGGCCACAAGAAGAACACTTGTTAGCCGTAGCCTTCCGCGTGTACTTCCGCTTGGACTTTCCCTGCTGCTCCTCCAGAGCCCTCTTTTTGCGGTAGGACATGGTGGACCTGGGAACAGGCGAAGATGGAACCTGGGCAGCTACCGGATGGATGAAGCCGCATCCCAGCTGCTGTGGCATCACCAACACCACTGGTGGTGCAGGCGCAGGCACGCAACGGGAAGCCGGCGGACCTTGGAGAACTAAGTTTAGAAAGAAACAAGAACTTCTGTAAATGCCGGAACTTGTGGCAGTGTGTAGTTTTCACAGTGACTTAATCAGGGCTCCAAATAATGGGTGTTTGTGCACCCAAATTTAGAGCTGTGCACCCAAATATTTTGAAAGACATACAGGTTGGGTGCACCAGTGCACATAATCGCAAAAGTGAATTTTGAGCCTTGCTTAATGCAAAATTATGACACAAACCAAACCAAACCAAACACCAAGAAAAGTTGTTTTATAATTTGTCTGTAATGTCTGTTAACTACAAATTTGAAAAACTATTTAACAAAAAAGGTATGTGATTTGTCACTAGTAATATTGTCAGCATGATGACATGAATAACTACTGAGTACAGTCACATTTCAGCACTTAAACAGATAATACAACTACTTACGTTGATAGACGTTGAAGACACTTACGTTGATGGAAGAACCAGACGTTGAACTTGAAGACATGACTGTTGACAAAAAAACAACAACTGGTGTTTACAGTGTTTTCGATCAGGATATTGCACTACTAGTACTGCTTTAGTATACAACATGGTTTGTACCAGTCAGCTCAACAAACACAGTATCATTCTACCTGCATACCATCTGCATACCTGCATACCATCCTCATGAACAGCCTATTACATGTATAATGAAAAGACAGGTGTAAACTACACGCATAAAAACATACCTTTTGTTATACGGGTAAACATATGCATGCCGGCAAACAAAGCCCCATTGAATACATTGTCGCTATTTCGAAATCATGTGCATGTGTCAATTATACTTTTGAATACATACAGTGAATAAACGCTACTAGAAACCAAGAACAGATGGGCTAGAATATGTAACAACAAGAACTGGAAATGTAGAAATTTCGGTCGGGGTTAATACAGAAAAATAGGAACATAATCGTGGAATGATACCTTACCAAAACCTTGTTCAAACTACCTTACCTCTGCTTGGATTCCGAGAGCACGGTGTTTACACAAACACATTTTGATTAACCGATAAAAAAAATACACTTTCCGGGTAGATTTTATCGCAAATATCACAGACAGCTATCGAAAACTGACACAAACAATGATGTGTCTTGCAGGTTTTGTCCATAGAACGGTAAATTCTGGTCAAATTCATTTAGGCGTAGACAGACGTAAGTACTACGTATATGAAGCATTTGGGAGGGCCCCCATACACAACCCGTCCAATTTAATAGCATCTCAAAACATGTATCTTGTTCATGAAATATATCAACTACTGTAGTTTACGAACTAGTCTTCCAATCGTCAATGGAGTATGAAGTGGTTGTCGCAAAGACAGAAGTGAGGTAAGGCGGCAAATTCGCTTCTTTGAGCAGCCTCGACATACGCATCAGGGCCCCCGCACACAACGCGTCAAATAACGGCCTAAAACACCATTTCCAAACACCCATCCTGGTTTATCAAATTTATCACCTGGTAGACAAATGTATCAACTAACCTTTCACGAAAGATGGGTCGTTTCTTACGAAGACGGGAGTGAGAACGAGAGGAGAAAACGACGGTACCCCTACTCCAGCGAACAATAATGGCGGACAAATGATTCTTGGGCACTTCTGGCCTGCTTCATACGTCACATCTTCTCCGCACGCTGATTGGCTTGAATTTTAGGAATCTTAGTACAATTTTAGGACAATCCAGCTATCTGATTGGTGGACTATACCAATTTTAGGACAGGCTCGATTGCTGATTGGTCCAATTGTTCTAAAATTGGAGAGCCCGCAACACGCGGATGGGGCGCAATGTTCTCTGTCCAATTGTTCTAAAAATTGGAGAGCACGCGACACGCGGATGGGGCGTAATGTTCTCTGTTTAAGAAGTTTATTTGCAAGTTCGTGCCCGAGGGCTAATTGCAATGGTGTAAACATACTAGTTATGCAAGTGACAATAAACAGTTATAAACAATATTCTACTCAAATACTAGTGTTGGCTATTTCTAAACAGGTTGGGTTTGACTTCTTTTTTGGAAGCAGACGGAGACAAAAAGCCCCACCTTTTCTAAAATTTGTGGGTTCTGCGATTTCAAGAGAAAAGTGGCTTTCTGTTCGTTTGTCAATACGTCATGAAAAACGAAAAGTGAAGAAAAGTGAAAAAAAGAGGCCAGGGATGACGTTCTCAAAAGAGCGAAACGTCCATTTCACTCCAAAGCACCTGTTCTCAAAAGAGCGACACTTACGGCCGGTGTGGTACGGCCTTCTCCCCAAGCAGAGGTTGGGTCCGACCCAACTTGTCATCAAAACGAAAAAGGTTTGCAAAAAAAAAAAAGAGAATAGAAAATTGTATCATTCTTTACAATTGATTTTTTTTAATCGTGACAATCTTTATAAGTTTACCGACCGACCTCTGCTTTGAGAATTCTTGTAAATCAGTTTACTTGGGAGCAAATTGAAGCACAAAGTAAACTGCAGAAAAAAAAGAGAAAAGCGAGGGCCGTAACGTCTATTTCAGTTACTCTATAGCACCTGTTCTCAGAAATGGAATCGTCCGTTCCGTATCTCAAACTTCTCAGACTGATAGATCTAAGTAATGAATAATGCAAGCGAACGATTGATTGATTGATTGATTGATTGATTGGTTGGTTGGTTGGTGGAAAAAAGTTACCAGACCCCAGCGATCGCGACCCCTACGGTCGGTATGGTGCTGCACTTGGGCCTAATTTCCAAGCCGGTATTGGTGGGGGAATTGTTATTCTCAAAGCAGAGGTTGGGTAAGGGGATTGAAATGGCAGAATGTCTTAATAGTCTTATTCTCCCCAGAGGCCACAGCTATCCCCCGACCCAACCTCTACTTGGGGAATAGAAAGTTGTGACCTTCTTTAATACAATATTCCCCACCAACCTATGCTTCAAATATGCTTGAAGAGTACCTGGGCGATCTCATTATGATACTCAAAATAAATTGTAGTTGCAGCAAGAAATATCTATGTGTAAAGTAGATGTATGCCTCTTTAAAGGGGCATTCCACTCCGGAAGGGAGTCTTAGTTTCCAATAGATAATGTGGCAATGAATACATAATCAACCGAATTCTGTGGAATTCACCTTGGGATTAATTACGTGATGTGTACAATAATGACACTCACTAAAACCATGCAGACCCTACCCATGCATCCCCTATACGCATAGACACTGTGTTTATCGTACATATTTTCGGAATAAATGAGGTACGCTAAGCACACCGAGAAGGCAATTGCTCATAAGATAGCAAAGAATACAAGAACAAGACGAGATTTCTTAGCGAACCTGAAATTAGTTTTGTAACCTTACCTAAAAGTTTTGCATTGTATTCAGCCATAGGATTAATTCAATTAGAGGGTACTTGGGAGTTTAATAGAAGACTGAATGCTTTTGAGACATGTGGAGCAACTGGGTACTTTATCGTATAATGTGAAGTAGTATGTAGTTATCACTTCCTAAAATTAATATCTATCGGAATAACACTCCCGTGTGGAGTGGAATGCCCCTTTAAGTGAAGAAGCTATGGACCATATGCAGCGCTAGCTTTATGGCATATTTTGCCTTAATATGTGCTAGAAATTCTAAGATAACGATGGTGTTTCAAGTAGACCTAAATATTGATCTAAAGTAAACGTACATTACAAGTAAACAAACAGAAAAGACATAAGCCACGATTTGCAACCAACAGATATATTCTATTCAAGTGTTTCAACCATCTCCAACCAGATGTAGATGTTGAACTTCCATACATAATAGATAAAAAGAGAGGGACCTTTTTTCAAGTCCATACATAATTGACGCATAAACACCATCTCAAAGCAGATGTAGAGTAGGACTTGTTTTGAATGTCAATACATGAATGATGGATAAATATAATCTCCAAGCAGACGTTGCATATGACTAGCTTTGAATGTTGGCACCTGATGAATACATTAATATCATCTCAAAGCAGATGTAGAGTAGTACTTGTTTTGAATGTCCAAACATAATAATGTACATCATCTTCAAGCAGATGTATAGTAGGACCTATTTTGAGTCCATACATAATAGACTAGACACAGTGGAATACTATAACTACATAATACATCATTGATAAGCAGACGCAAATCTAAATAAAACATAGATAAAATCGATCATTTATAAGAAGCTTTAAAGTAGTACCTGTTTTAAATGTGCATACGTAATCAATATATAACCATCATTTATAAGCAAATGTAGAGTAAGGCCTGTTTTGAACATCCATACATAAAACAAACATCATATCCAAGTAGATGTAGAGTAAGACCTTTGATTCAGTCCATACATAATCAATACAGAAATATTATTTATAAGCAGATGTAAGGTAGGACCTGTTTTGAACATCCATACATAATTATTATAAATCAATGTCATCTCGAAGCAGAGGTAGGTATAATCTTTATCTAGATGAAACAAATGTGACACAAACCCAACATTTTGGCTTGTGGGGAGTTTCGAATAATTTTACAGCGCAAAAGTTCTCCCTACCAGGGCCCTCAAGCTGGCCAATTTTAGTATATGTGCTAATGTTTTAACATGCTATCAGATGCCATCTGTAGGGCACAATGAATGTTTTTACTGCTTGTGGCTTGAGGTGTCACTTTGACAAGGTTGTAAGCCCAAATGTCACTTAGTTTTTACCCCTCATCTATGTCTATGACTGGTGAAGCTTTCCTTTCATACATTCTGCTGTCCTCTGCCACCACACCATTGTATCTTCTTGCAATGTGACTAAGTTTCTTTAACTGCTATAGAGTGTGAAATGTCTTGACTTTACCTTATACTATATGTTACTACATCTCTACTGTGACTTCTTTTATATATTTATATATGCTTGCTTGTTCTTCAAGTGTGTTGTCTTTCTGATTTTACATTAACACTTTTTTATTATATGACTAGTGTGACCTATTTTCTTGTCTTTGTCATTTCAATATCTTGTCTCTTTCTTGCTTCTCTGTCTTATGTACACCTTTTTCTTGTCTTTGTCATTTCATTATCATGTCCCTTTCTGTCTAATATATACCTTCCTAAACATCACACTTTCCTAAACATCACACGTTCCTAAACACCACACGTTCCTAAACATCACACGTTCCTAAACATCACACTTTCCTAAACATCACACTTTCCTAAACATCACACTTTCCTAAACATCACCTGTCTAAACCTGGCCTGTCTCTTATCCTAATAGGATTATTGTTTTCCATCTTGTACAGTCTTCCGTGACTGCTCTACCTTTATCCTTGAACCAGAAGTCTCTTCTGTGGCTTTATGCAACTTTTCCTACTTATTCTACATTTTATTCTTGAAGCTCTTTTCTGTCACTTCTTCCCTATGTCACTTACTCCTCCTGTTCCTTCTTATTTCACTCTGCTGATACTGTCATTCCAGCTTCTTCCCATCTACACACCAGTCATGGACATAGGGGGGAGGGGTACTGACTCAGTGACATTTAGGACAACAGTCTTGTTGATTTGCCACCAAAGTGACATACAGTAACAGCATTTATTCTGTCCTTGTGATGGTGTTTGAAATAGCGTGTTAAAACGGCAAGAAAAACACTTTGGCTGGGTAGAAATAACTTTATTTTCAATTTCCTTACCAACTATATAAGAAGTTAATAAATTTCATCGGATTTTACACTCTGCTTCTCTTCTTATTTATTATGATTCATTTCCAATTAGTAAAAGCTAGAGTTAAAAAGACTTAAGCCTTCAATTAAAGCAGAATATACGTGTAAAGGCCATTGCTTACTGTAATTAGCCCTTCAGAGTAATTTTAAAAAGACCGCCTCTCAGATCCGCATCTCATTAACCACCAAAAGCGCCACCTACGGTGACCTCTGTACTGCAGTTTGCGAACTTACAAAAAGTCGCCAAAAGTACGTCAAAAAGGCACGGAAAGTAATTCTTTTTATTGGATACGTTGTTTTGTAATAATTCTAGGTAGAAACAACCAGTTTTACGTTAATACATGGTTTAATCAAAGATCCGACAAAATTCACCTTAAATTTGCATTGGGGTCAACAATTCTCGCTCATATGGTCATATTTCGTCATATTTTACATACCTCCGCAGTTTTTTTTACTTCGTTTTCGCCTTATTTTTTCTTTTTGCCGTGGTCGCAGGAACAGAGAAGATTGCGCCCCATGCTAATCTTAGGGGCCATGCTAATCTTCTCTGTATCGTTCCAATTTTAGTATATGTGCTGCCGAAGCAAGCACGACTATAGCTCTCGTGCCCAGAGTATATATAGCCCCAACGTTGAGGGTGAACTTTATATGTGGTTCCTTCGTCAAAGTCAAAGTCGCCGTCCCAGGAACACTTGTTATCTGCAAGTGTCGGTCATCAAGTTCCGGGCAAGCGGCGGTGGACGAGCGCTTTCTCCCCTTACCACTTTGAGCTCGAGGGAAGACTGGAGGGGGA